>JPKZ01003252.1:1146957-1189729 GCA_000803305.1 Toxocara canis | reverse complement strand
GACATCGCTATGCGTCATTTAGTAGTGAAAAATTTAGCAGATGAGGAAAAATTTTAAGTCATTTTATATTTGTTGCTCGAGCACAGAATGACCCATTATAGAAAGCCGCATCCTTCTTTTCTGCACTTTAAAGCAGAAACGATCACATCTTCCCACGCAAATAACAGTGAGTGCGTGTTTTGAAACGTGTGGGTATGTACATGTACTGGAGCGTAAATGGAGTCCGTATTTCTGTTTGCCGTGAACTTTGTTGTTCAAATGACTGATACTGACTAATGTCAACCGTAATGCGCTTGTTGGTCGTTTTCGTCGTTGCATTCATTATTGGGTCATAACGTTCATAGCCCCTGTTTTCCTGCGCGCAAGATGTGCAAGATGTGTTTTAGTAACGGTGTTTTTTACTTTCATTTTTCTCACCTAAGGAAATGTGGCATACAAATTGGAAACCTTTCTTTAGAAATTCATAATTAAAGTCAACTTTCTGAATGAATAATATGTTTGCTACGCATGCGTAAAGTTGAATTTCTGGCTTCTCTTACTTCAAGCGCCAAATTATTAAGTAATGCAGGAAGCATTTTTTAAATGAGCACTTCAGGCCCTGGATAGGTGTTATTCGGAAAGGAGATCGTGGAAGTGGGAAGAGAATCAAACTATGCGTTGCGGATATAAAAACTTATAATCTATGGAATTATAAGAATAGTTTTGTGTTTGTCCATTTTTGCCGCATTAGCATCGGCTGTGGCAAGCGGAGCGTAAATGAGGTTATAATGCACAATGGAAATAATGCTAGGTTTTATGAGCCGTGCTTGCTCGCAACTCCTACTATAATAGGTTTGAAGTTAGTTTCAATAGGCATCTATAGAAAGGCGTAGAGAAGTTGGTAGCAAGTTGAGTCTAGACTTTTTTTGCTCTTGCTCGTTTCTTTCCTAGATAGCGAATGTCGCAAAATTTATTTTCCATTTAGTAATTCTTTCATTGAAAATTCCAAATTCTGAAAGTTTGGCAATCTCCCTACGGCTTCCGCAACGGGTTTTCCTGTTTTCTACTTTGTTGATGCTTTACTGATTTTTTAAAAATCCATTGTCATTATTTCCAATGACATTCTCGGTTGTTGATCTCCTTCGTATTTTTTTGTGAAGAATATCGTTAAAAACCTTCACATTTTTCCGTTTATCATTAATCGTGATTGCTCAGTTCATGCATTTTCAGCCACCAAAGCAAAAAGCAAAGTGATTTTTCGTCGTTAGTACTTTTATCGAACGGAGATCATCATCGTTTGCGTATACCATGGGATTATTCGCATGCATAACATCGATAAAGAGCGCAAAAAAAGCTAACAGCAGTGTTTACATGCTGTTTATCAAGCGTTTTGGTGTATATCTGAAATGAAAACAGTTGGAATAGTAATCCTTCGGATTCGGTTGTTATCGGTCTGTTTGAAGTTTAATTACAAAATGAATCCGAACTCAGCGATAAGTTGCTGTCGGCTATGATCACGAAAGTTGTCTTTTCATAGTTCGACCTACTTCAACCTACCTTAAAGAAAACTTATCCTCGCGGCTAGCTGTAACTTCTGGATCTGCGCATCTTCGTTTTGTGATAATTTGCCAAAATAGAACTCTTCAAAAACTGGCACTTTGTGCAAATTACCATCAGTTCGACCTATGCCTCAATTTACTTACTGTGCATTCTGTATTGGAGAGTACAAATTTCGAACCGTTACTTTTTGAAATATGATTACTTCCATCTTGTAGGTGAGCATGTTCCTGAGTGACTGCTTTGATAGCAGTATAACTTGGCAGGGAAAGCGCGATTCAAGCGTCATTTGCAGTCGAGAGCCGGAATGTAATTGCCAACTTCCAGGTTTTTAGTCTGGGACGGCTCCTCGTCTGGGAAATAATCTAGGATGACAGCGTCGAAGAATGCAGCGGCAGAAAGCGAGCCTCTTAAAGAAGATCTTAAAGAAGACGAAAACGTCGGTCTTGCCAAATCGTTGACTCTGTTCAATGGAGTATCAATCATCATTGGATGCATTATCGGCTCTGGCATTTTCGTATCACCAACTGGAGTGCAAGAAAGTAAGCAGTAAATGTCTGCTGCAAATATACAACATTCACATTGTCACGGGTCAATTTTGGACTGAGGAGCACCCCGGCGGTCGAAATCGAGCGCACGTTGTGTTGATATGATCGAGTAATGAATTATATCCATGTCTTGTGAACTAATGTGATTCATACAAGCTAGAATACTCTTTTGCACCGCTTCAGCCGGCACTGTCAAACGGAACGAGAATGCACCCCCATCATCTCTTGAAGTCACCCCTGCCTGTGTTTGTCACTGTCTCTCACTTGATTTCTCGGTGAGCGATGAGCAAATGAACTTTTTTTTTTAAACCACAGAGTTGGCTTTTGGCAGGCCAGTGCAAGTCACTGGAAAACTCGAAGCCATGCAGCAATTGCCATTTCGTACACTGCACAGCAAATGCTGTTTTTTTTGTTGCAAAAATTTCGTTTTTTAGTGTTCCTAGACTTAAGCGGATAGAAAAATTTCGAGAGTTTCTTCAAATATGAAAACTAACAAATCGCTAAAAGAGGGCTGAAATATCAAGACATGTTATGTTATTCAGTTTGCGACTTAAAATCGCCACACACCACTGATCGTCCATCACCCGTCACGAAGTTTTGCGCGTTGTTGTGTTCGCTAAGAGAATGTTTTAAACGGAAAATTTTACGCTTAAACGATTTCGGTAACAGAACAAAAATCTCGTTCAAGATATGGCTCATATTTACAGCTTCACTCTAATTCAGTTCTATTTAGAAGCGGGCAGTGTGGGCCTTTCGTTGATAGTATGGACATTGTCGGGCGCTTACTGTGCAATTGGCGCGTATTGCTACGCCGAACTAGGAACCCTGATCAAGAAGTCGGGTGGCGACTATGCCTATATAATGGAAGCGTTCGGTCCATTCTTGGCATTCATTCGTCTATGGGTGGAAGCTATCGTCGTTAGGTATGTTTTTATCATATTCATACATTTGGCAACTAAGTGGGCACCTTTTTTTGATTTGAAGAGCAGCGCAGAGTTAAGCCGGTTTACTGGGCGAAAGAAGAAAGTGATATGTGAAAGGTTCAAGCAAACTCAAGTTTTCGGGCAGAAAGTTGCGAGGCAAAATGTGAACATTAAGTTTTTTAATGTGAATTCCAGAAAAGTTATAATGATTGGCATTTTGACATACTTGCAGCTTGTTTACTCAAAGTGGTATCGCCCAGACTCGGATTAGCTGAAGTTAATGCAACGAGATATTGGACTGAATAAAAATAAAACACTGCGTGAGTAGTGGAGATGATTTTATCATTTTCTTCAATGCAATAAGCAATGGTTGCAATATCTATCAGTGTCCAGTTTCGACGATGAACTTTTTAATGCCATTACCATGATATTGATCGGTTTTAGTGAAAAAAAAAAAAGTAGTTTCCTTCGACGAGTGGAATAATTGCAGTCACTGACTGTTTTGTCTGTTTGCGATTCACTTAATAGTATTTGTTATAGGCTGTTCCCATGAAGTGCGAAGTTGCGTTAAGTGAGACATGCGATTTAATAGCTTTGATCGCAACTATATAACAATGAAGCTTTCATTTAGTAGTTTCATAATGTTGAAGTAATCTTGAAAAGAACCCTTTAACGTAAACGGCTGAAACCTTTGATATACCGAAATCAGTAGAAAATGAACGAAATGCTAATAAGTTTTTTATTTTCTCTTCAATCGTTGCCTACCAGTTTTTCCACGTTGGTTCGTTTCGTCGAAGTGTACGGCTGTTTATTTATGATAGGCGTGTGAGCGAATGCTTTTTTTTTTTTCGTGTAAGCGCAGGTGGCAATGTATTTAATGTGATCGTTGTGTGTTATAGGCCATGCACGTGTACAATCGTTGCGCTCACTTTTGCGATCTACATGCTTCGCCCTTTTTACCCAAACTGCGATGCACCTGACGTTGGTTCGTTTCGTCGAAGTGTACGGCTGTTTATTTATGATAGGCGTGTGAGCGAATGCTTTTTTTTTTTCGTGTAAGCGCAGGTGGCAATGTATTTAATGTGATCGTTGTGTGTTATAGGCCATGCACGTGTACAATCGTTGCGCTCACTTTTGCGATCTACATGCTTCGCCCTTTTTACCCAAACTGCGATGCACCTGATGGCAGTTATGTATTGTTTGCATCAACACTACTCAGTAAGCTCTCATAACAATTTACAGCGATACTAGTTATCGAAAATCAGCGTATGCAGTGGTAGTTAGCACTAAGAAGATGCAATCGAAAACAATCGTACAGAAGAACGAATGCGTATATTTCAGCAATTGCCTGTGGATTACATTGAAGAACTTTCCATCGACACGTAGATAGTGCAGAAAACGAACGATGTTCAAGTGGCATGACCAAAGTCGAGAAACATTTGCAGTATTTGTGAGATGGAGAGGCTTTAGGTCACATAAGCTTTGGAATAATTTACCTGTTGTATGCTTCAGAACATGAGGGCGGCAGTAGCTCAGTGGTAGAGCCCCGCTTCGCATGCGGGGAGACCTGGGTTCGATTCTGGACTGATTCCCGCCATACCACTGACAGCCCAGCCAGTGGGTGGTTAACAACAGGCTAAAACAGCAGAAGGGATGGCTGTTGCTCGGCGTGCGATTGCCTCAGTAACATCGAGACATCGCACTGAAGGCCCGAGCGGTAAGGAAGAAAGAAAGAATGCTGCGGAAGGCTTTATGCTGGTGATCGAAAAATCAATGAGCTCCATCGAAATTCGGCATTGTTTGGAGGAGGAAGTGCCCATTCTTTTTAGAATGCCGGACAGATTTGTTTGACACTAGAAAGCAGAAATAGGTATGAAAGCGAGAAAAATTTTCTATTGGCCGCACTGGCGCACTCAGAATTGTTCAACGAGGGAGAGGTCATCATCGGTCAGGATGTTTTAAGTGCCAATAATTTGGTTGCAAAAAAAATTTTCTTTGAAAAGGCGTTGCAAAACCAAACTAACATTTGTTGATTTTACTAAAAGTGTACTGGTATTTGCTAAAATCATGAGCATTTATGTTTGCAAAATGCAAATTCCTGATTAAACATTTTAAAAAATACTTTTCAACGTTAGTTTCTACGGAGTTTGCATCCCTGGCCCCTTTCGTTTTACCAGGTTACATTATTTATATGCGGGTTGCATAAAACCGTATTAATATTTCAGTAATTCTAACAGCAATCAACTGCTTGTCAGTGCGGCTTGCCACCATTGTGCAAGACTTCTTCACTGTAGCAAAGGTGTTCGCTCTGCTGTTAATCATTGCAACTGGCGCTGTTTTGCTTTGCACAGGTCACCTTCATCATTCATCGCCAGTTTGATCACAAGTTTGGATGAAATATTTCATGGAATTGCGTCTTCTCATGCACCTGTTCCAGAAGACGAGCTTCAATTTTTAATTTTGGAGAGGGGGAAGCGGGAAAGATAGCTTTCGTTCTAAGTAATTCTATCTTTCCAAACCATATTTGTTGCTGAATGTGCTTTACTATGTCTTCCAGCATCCTCACTCAGAATAGAGCTGAGCGCGTCAAATCTAACGCACAGGCTTAAAAATGGATTTTGCAATTTACACATCAGTTTTCCTCTGATTTTTCATCACAACAGCTTGCTTTTGTGACACTTAAGAGAGCTCTCAAATCTCACAGTCTAGATGAAATTTATAGCTTTTCCATTGATTCAGTCAGGCAAAAGTGAACGATACAGTAGAGCTTTCCAGCTTTTCGGGCATCAACATCGTGCAAAAGTACTCGTTGTCTGTGTTTTATGGTATATTCATGAAGCGGAAAGTGAACAGCAAAATTATGGCTATTATCTTGTTTATAATGAGTTATATTAGATTCTCAAAATATTTTCTATGAGAACATCATTCTGCAGGTAGACCAGAATATCGGGAATCGTTTGAAAATATATTCGAAAATACGACACCGGATATTGGAACCGCATCACTGGCTTTCTATTCAGGCCTTTTTGCATACCAAGGATGGAACTATCTGAATTTCATCGTCGAGGAGTTGCAGAACCCGAGGAGGTTCGCATTCGCCTGTTGATTAGTAACCCTGTTCTCTTTCACTTCCCTCGCAGTTGACTGCTCGCTGCAGTTATATGTGCACTGAATTGCCATGAATTTCAGAATAAGGCAGCAGAGTGCACTGAATTGCCTTCGATCGCCCAAAAATGACATCCATGAAAGTGGATTTAAATTTTCAGTAGAAAAATACGAACTGCTAACTAAGTTTCGAACAAAGTTTGAAATATTTTCTTGAAGCAAAGAACAAGCTGCGTAAAATCATTTTTATAGATTTCACTACTTCTGGACAAAGTTTTTTTTTTTTTTTTTTTTTTTTTGGGGGGGGGGGGGGGGGGGCAAGATATGTCACTGTGGAAGGAAGTATCATAATTTTTCTAACTTAGAAGGCATTGGGGTGGAAGAGGAAAGAGAGGTACGACTGAAGCAAAACTTTTTGAAATTCTGTCGCATTGAGTGAAGCATAGCTTTAAGTGTGTTCGCGGATTTTACAGCCAGCAGCTGATGCGTTAAAGATCAACATGAATGAGGAACACAAATTGGAGAGAGGGAGGTTGGGAAGAGGGGGGGGGGGGGGCAGAGGGAGTTGAATGATTTGTGCTGAGAGAGGGCTCATGATCATTGCTGTATGATGAGCCTTTCTTGTCGGTGTGTTCCACTACCCTTCAGGTTTCCAAAGAGTTCAGCGCGTCTTCATGCATAACGCAAAAAGTGTTTAGAGGTATGTGACAAATATGCGGTAAACCGCATTAAATTTATACAAATACGAAAAGAGGTGATTATTCGCTGCTACCAGTTGATGACAAAAAATTCTCAGTAGTATTCGCTGCAGCATTAAAGAGGTTTTTTTCTGGAGCTTTTCATAGCAATTTTTAAACATTGTTTTAATGCGATTTTCCCTATAGCAAAAACGCATATTAGGACGTTCGCGTTTGTGACATGCATGTTTCTTTTTGGATGTCTGCTCGATAACGTCAGCTTATCGACCTGAAAGGCAAGTGCGACGGAACTCATCCACAATAATCTATGACACTGCATGAGCACAGGATTTGGGTGCTGCTGATAAATTTTTGAATGACTTATCGTTAAATTAAATTTTTGAATGACTTATCGTTAAATTATTTTTTCTCGCTGGGTTTTTTTCCATACGCCGTTATATGGCGTATGGAAAATAATCTAATGAGGAAAAAAGCCAAGAGAAATGTTGTTGGATTCCCAATTCCGGATATCAGAAATTCTGATTAATATGAAGCACAGCGTTGCTAACTGTACAACGACAGTGAATGAAACTCAAAATGCAAGTTTTTGAACTAGAAATGGAAAATTTTGAGAAAACTGGACGGAAAAGTTTCTGGGAAATCGACATCTGATCCGACAGAAATTCTGATTCAGTGAACGTCTCATTTGGCCGCTGCCGCTTCACGGTGTGAGCTTAGAACAGCAATTTGGTCGTTAGTCGATCAGAAATGTTCGTTTGTGGCTGCGCTTTTTTCATTTGTTTCCGGACATTTATAGAATGAGTTTAACAGCTTAAAATAGAACCATGGAAGGCTCATATTATGCTAGCTTCTACCACGAGAACCATGGAAGGCTCATATTATGCTAGCTTCTACCACGTTTCTTAGCCTTTTCGTCTGATCTCAAAGGAGAAGGACAGCAGTCTTAATCCATCTTGCCAACGTTACTGTCACTTGCCATAACGGAAGTGATTTTGACTGTCTCCTTTGGATGCTGTAGAGGTGAGCTTCTTTCGTTATTTTGTAGTCCTTTAGTGTGCACAGAAGTGCGATTATTTAAGAAACACAAGGCTAAAGAATGTTCTTGTCGTCGTCCCAGTTCTGCTCCAATTTTAGGATTGCATTTAATTGCGACTTTAGAAAGCATGAAGCCCAAGCTTTTCCTATCCTTTTTGACTTTGCTCCATCCTCCCATTTCCCCGTTTACACTATCTGCTACCCATTTGTTCCTATATCGTTGCAGGAATCTTCCTCTCTCCATTGCGATCTCGTGCACCGCTTGTACGCTCATCTACGTACTTGTCAACGTCGCCCTATACACGGCGATCAGTCCCGACGAAATGCTTACTAGTCCGGCAGTTGCTGTGGTCAGTCTTTTTCATGTGTATCCAGCTATGCACTTAGCCATGATTTGTTTCCGAAAAAGAGAACCGAAAATTATATGTGGGCTTTAAATGGGAAATGAGATATCACTCTCTGAAAATTTTGGCCTAGTTGGCCATTCCAATTCCCAATGAATCCAATAACTATTGATACGAAGGATTTCAAATTTTTTCGTAATGTTGGTCAGGGTCCACAAATTTCCCACACGATCCTTCCTGGAGTTATAGCATGTAAAGCTTACTCTCCTGCTCTTGTGTATGTTTTTAAAACCACTTTCAACATTGTCGTTAGCATGCTGATTCCTCTGCGTAGGTTAATTTCAAGACGTCTCTTTGACCAAGTTGTCAGTTCATCGAGAGAAATAAGAAATACAAGCCATTTGAAACCATTCGAATCATACACATTTTTGTGCAAGTTTGGAGGTAGACTTCTTAGTTTCTTTAGCGATCTTCTTCGCAGGCAGCAAATTTTTCCATCGCTGCCAACGGCAGGCTGGGCCAGTGAGCCATTGCCATTCAGCTGTAATTCTCCTAAGTGGAAGTACTTTTCTGAATTCTCGCATAGTTGTCCTCGGTACGCTTCCGACCAAAGTCTTTTTTCGAGCACAGTATCGTTAGAATAATATTACATTAATTTCAGCTGACAATTCAATTGTGTTGTAGGAATTTGCCAATAAGATGTTTGGCCCATTCGCGTTTGTCATGCCCATCTTTGTCGCGTGCTCGACCATCGGCTCCGCAAATGGAGTCATCTTCACCTCCTCCAGGTGTTTTTGGATTCATTTTCATGATTTCACTTCTCTTTAGACCAAGATATCAGAACCTATTAGCTCATTAACAGTATATTCATCTATTTCTTTTACACACATCCCCGTTTACCTTGGAAAGTTTCGTTTCCGTAGTGGCATGTGCAGGTGTAAGAAACTTCCCTATGCACATAGTAACTTTTGGGGTGTTGTAAATGAATATTGGAGCCGTACAAAATAGACTTCTAATACTCGCACTCACAGAGATACTTTGGCTGAGTTGAAAATTGCTACAGATTCAGCAGCTTATAATATAAGCACTTTTTCACAGACGCTTTCCATCCGCATCAAAATATTTTCATTTCAAAATTCTTAGAAGATATTTCTGAAATTCAGGCTTTTTTACGTCGGTGCACGCGAAGGTCATATGCCACTAGTACTCACAATGATCAATAAGCGTACTCGTACTCCGATTCCAGCTGTCATATTCACAGTAAGTTTACACATGTTTTGCGTCTACGCGTCGTCAATAACAAGAGTATTCTCATAAGCCGAATACCTGTCCACTTTAATGCATGACAACGTAGATGCTATTTTCGATACATGCTGGAGAATATAAATGTAATACTCATTTCCAGCTTAGGAGATGGGCTATAAAAGCATGAAAGTCATTCGGTGCTTTCACTTTTTTTTCGGCGTTTGTTTAAATTCTCATGAGACACACTCACATGCGTGACATTTCTTTATTCCCGAATTCGAACTGGATAGATGGTGATTTGGAAGCGAAATTGCTTGCGTATTTAACAATGAACGAAACTGACAACTGAAATTACCTATTTATATAAAGGCAAGTGATCGAACGACTGAATCTGAGAATGTTTGCCAGTTTAATACTGGCACTGACCTTTTCATGCAATTATGTATCCTCAGTAAAGTCCATTTGAAAAGTAATCAGTTTCTGAAATGAAATGAAATTAGACAACGTTTCCTTAATTGATGTGTATTTTTGCACAGAGGGTTCCCATCAAATATCTCGTTTTGATATGATGACTGTATATACAAGAATAATCTCAGTCTAGATTTTTAGATTCTTTCAGAGACTATCTGAGCTCTTTTCTTGTTGAAGGTATTACTTCGTGCTTTCAATAGTAAAGGCGCATTTCAGAATTTTCAGAAGCAGTTTCATTGTTTCCCTTCAGGGTTTCCTTTCACTCGCATATCTATCACTTTCGGGCAATGTATTTACACTAATCAACTATATCCAAATCGTTTATTGGTTGGCCATCGGTTGCGCTATTGCTGCACTGTTTTGGTTGCGCAGAACGATGCCCACCGCAGAGAGACCAATTAAGGTGAAATGTTGTTCAGCTTCTCGCTGTCATCGTTGCCCTCTGAGATTGTCTACAAGCATGTCTCTTTATCAGCTTAGTAAAACAAAAACTGTCATAAACATATTTTCATTTTTCTCTTCACTTCATTCAGATCTAGTCGTTCTGAGGCAAGAATATTTCGACTGTACTGCCGCAACAAAACAGAATATCGCTTATTATCAAACACTGATTGTAATAGCAACGCTTTATTTTATATTTTACAAAATTTGGCTTAATACTTGCTCAGTGATATTTCCACTACGCATTAGATAGCCCGCATAAAAAGTAGGCAAGAAGTGAATCGCATGAATTAAAGGCTGCAACATTTTCCGACCACTTCCTTATCCAATTCCTCCAGGAATTCAAAGAAGCGTCTTGGAAAGGGTATTTAGGAGTCCAATATTTAAGGTGCGCTGGAAGCGTTCTTAAATACGTTTCATGTTCTCTCGTTTAGTACTTGTGCGTACTCGTAATGGATCTGCGGTAGGACTGTTTTGAAAAGACTGTTAGCTGTGTCTTCGAAAGACACTTATGGATAGCGTCAAGTCGCTGTCATAATCGTTCTTTCATCAATAGCACTCATTTAATTCAGGTTAATCTCATCTTCCCAATCGTATTCTTCGTTGGGTGCGTTGCTTTGGTCATCATTCCCATTATTGGATCGCCAAAGGACACAGGTGAGGACCTCTTTTTGCGTGCATGCTTTTCTGCGGTGAGCGTTCTTCCTCTAGACTGGACCAAACATGTTCTTGGGTGTTGCTTGCGATTGGAAGCGAGTTTGTCTGTTCCCTTAAACTTTGCCTTACGGTTATCTCACTAAAACACATTTCTTGTCTCGATCGCAATCGTTCTTTAAGTAGGGAGCGGATTTCATGAAGACCGGACTCTATGTACGGTTCCAGATCATTGCGAAACAAACTGTGCAATTGCGAAACATTCAAGCGTCATTTCTATCCAACAGTGCAAAAATTTCAAAGCGGTAAATCGATGTATACAGGAATTTTCTCAGAATGCAACAATCGTACTATTCATTGCAAACGTACCGTAAATTGCAGCAATCGGAATGGCAATAATGCTTTCTGCGGTGCCCATTTATATCATCTTTATTGCATGGAAAGGCAAACCGCGATGTTTCGACACTCTCTCTGGTTAGTGCCATTGCTTCGTTCTCTTCATGTTTGATTATAAACTATGTACCATATCACCGTGAGTAGAGCCCTAAGGACTCTGTTTTTTTCGAAAGGTTTCGAGTTCTCAGCGTTCAAAGATGAAACAGCTAAGAAGTGTTCAATGTGGCGCATGTTTTTGTGAAATAGGAAAGCTCACCACAGGAGAGTGTACTCGAGAGAGATCCACCATTTCACGTCATATATCAAAAATGATGGCTTTATTCAAAATAACACAATATCCAATCTCGTTATTTCTTTTACGACCGATACATCGAATGCATATCATCGCACAGCATGCAATAAAAACAGGTTTTCATGAAAACATAATTGAAGGCATTGTGCTCGGATTTTTTAAGTAGAGAAAATGTTTTAACGAAAGTGCGAAAGAATCTTTTCATCAAAAAGAATTGTTGTAAAAACTCCTCAACATTTAGTAGCATAAATGAATGCCACAGTTGGGAATTTTAAATGAGTTTTGCCGAAATTCAGTAAGAATGTCGAGAGCGTCCGATGAAGCTGGATTCGCTTAATGGCAGTACGTATATTAGAATTTAATTCGAATCATGGTGCGCTTTAAAATAAATTTGAGGTGATGGTCACGATGCCATCTTTCATGTCTATGCTGGTTTTTTGCTTATACTCCTTAACCTTTTTTTTTCTTTTTGCAGATGCGATGACTCGATTCACACAAAAACTTTTCATGGTGGTCGACGATAGCAAGGATCAGTAACTTGCCATGGGAAGTGGATGGCGTTGGCGTATGCTTTATCGTCGAATCGTTCAGATTCTTATCTCAGTTGCTGCTCTATCTTGTTAGGCTATCCAATTTCAATGTGAGCAGCAATAGAGCACTTGCTAAACAGACTTATGTTCACCGGTGATCCTGATGCGCTTGTCCTTACAAATCCCTTTTCAGCGGTCTCCTCAAACATCTTTGTGTTGGATCTCGCAGCTGTCGCTGCGTGACTTTCAAATACGTTTCAATAAGCATACCCGTTTACGCGTATCTTCCCTTATGTTCACCTTTAGAAGGCCAAGCATTTTTCGTTTTACCTCATCAAAAGTTTGAGAGAGCTTCTCTAAAAAGGATGGCATATGATTGACTGTATTTAATATTACTGACGCCATATTGTTTTTCTCTATCAACATAGTTCCGTGGTCACCCCGTTCTTATGCAATTTCATTCTTTTAGACGTTTATACTGTTAAAACTGCTTTACCACTGCCGGGTTGTTACCATTTGCAAAGCCATCTTGCGCGACAGTGTTCACACATTACGGTTGATTTGTAATGACAATGCTATCTTTTTGCTGAATGTGTTTGGGAGTGGGGGAGGGAGGAAGGGGGCATATGGGCTGTGATGTCACATGAACTCAAAAGGCGTCTTTATCGTGCTTAAGCCGAAACGTACGACAAATGGCGTATGGCGTATTGTCGCAAAACTTTTGCACCGAAAATACAGCGTAAGCATATTTTCAATGCGCATCACAACCCATATTGCCTCCGATTTATTCGACGTATGAGTGCAAATTTTTGAACGTCTGTTGTGCAGTCAGTCACATTGTCGTTGATGTGATTTGGAGACTTGAAGGGAGCAGATATCGAAAATGAACAACCGGCACACTGCCTGTCGCCGCTTTCGATTTCGTCATGAAAACTCTTAAAGAGGTAGCGAAATAGAAAATTGCTCAAGCTTTTCAGTATAACAACCGAGATAACCTTTGTTTCAATTGTTAATTTTATTCTGCTCTCTTTCTGTCTCTGTCTCTCTGTCTGTCATTAATATTAAAGTTTTCCGATAAAAGTTTTCAGACTATCGTTTTTGCTCACCGCATCATACAGGCGATTTGCATCCTATATGCGTCGATTTTTTGGTACATTGAGGCTAAAAGTTATTTGCCTTCCACCCAAACTCATTATGAAACGAAGTCATTTTACTGACCTTACGCTTACGTAGCCTTGCAGTACCATAAGTTTTGCTCACCGAAAAGATGGAAACTCTACCTATCATACCTTTTAGAGGAATCGCTCCAATTTCTGAAGTAACATGGCGGGCAAGTTGACACAGACTACAACTAGTTTCCGTTCCCTCGCAATATCGTGCGGGACAAACACGTTTTATACAAACAAACACGACAGCATCTTTTTCACGATGCCTTAAAATGCTGCAAAAAGAGGTCCGTAGACGGGACTCGCTGTTTGCAATCCGAACTTCATAGGAGATAGGGCAAAATTCACACGGTTGTTTAGGTGGTGCTCCTAAAGTATTCTGTCAATGCCACAATAGAAAGCGTGCAGTCGTCAACTGATAAAGCCATAACCTTAAGTGATCAAAAGATTTTATAGTTTCACTACCAAATACGTCTAGGATGAACATAAATAGCTTTGCAGACTTTATGAAATGAGCAGGAAGCGCTGCTTCTTCGCCTAGGGCAGTTTTCCCACTTTGAATGAACAGTATCATATGGAGTAATTTAGCAATCCTTGCTGCGATAGAAAATCTGTTCATTTCTCGAAAAGCGATGAACTGCTGTCACAGAAGTAGTCTGCACAGAGGATGGCTGAAGGTGTAGACGTCGGTTTTTAATTGTAATTTTTCTACAAGATGCGAAAAAGACTTAAAGAGTGTTTATTTTCACAAAAAAGAATTACGAAAGTCTCATACGAATCTAAGCGTTGAGCTAACCAACCGTTTTTGTAAACAATCGGTGTCAATACATTTTTGCAATTTTAAGAAAAAGCCTCAAATATACGTCCGTGATTATATCGAAATACGCCTTGAGCCGATTTTTCATGAGCACATTAGCGTTCATCTCGCTAATATTTGCTTTATTGTCAAGATCACAATGGCGCTATAATTACGAATCAATTCATGTAATTCACGCTCGACACGTTCTGTCGTGTACGTAAGGCAATTCTTGAAAAACTAAAGCAGAAGTGTGTTGACGTCAGTGATGGAGAAATGAAGTTGATCCGAAGCCTGAACTTACATGGGACGGTTACCGCCTAAAGAAAGAACATTCTGAATTTTTGGAAATAGTTCTAATGTGGCTAAGGAAGGCAGACACAGTTCAAAAATAGCGCCATTAATTTTATGCCATCTTTTTATACATTTCAAAATTCTAATTTCATTGAGAGTGGTCAAATAAAAGATTTGCTAAAATAGAGTAACATGTAAAATTGAGCAACGCTAGCCAAAGGTCTTGTGTTCGTCCTAAACGAATAAAAAAAAGCACACTAGTATGTTTGCTGATCCACACGCGCCCTAACACTGCTGCCAAATAAAATAAACTATTCTGCTACATGGTAGCAGTTAGCTGAATTCCAGAGAAATACAGATGGGAGGTCGCAGACTGGGGATAGGCTTGCAATCACCATGTAAATTGCAAAACTACACATTGTTTTGCTTATTTTGATAGCGCTACTAATTCTTCTGCTTAATTATGGAATCTATGATATTTATTACAAATTATCTATGCGCAACCACTTGATTTTAAGCATTCAGTGTGTTCATGATGGTATTTTTATATAATGAGTTAGAATGAACGTACTGTGACCTACTTTGTCAACTGCACTGCAGACCGCATACAGTTTTCTGACCCATATTCAAACACGAGTGGGAAAGGATAGACAGAAACAAAAAGCAATCTGTAAAACTGGGACGTTTGCGGGAATCGCTCTGCACCAGTTTTGCTTGACAACTTCTTGTGAACTGCATAAAGGGGTGACACGTATACGTTCTGTCATGCACAGTACCCTGTTATTCGCATGAAAGCAGTAAAAGCTACATTTCTGCGCCCTCCGAAATGACATCTGAACCTCACAGACACATTTTGATGGCGTGGTTTTTTTTAATGCTTGAAAAAATTGTGAAAGCGGTTATACCTTTCAAGGATAGCCGTTCCTTCCGGGAGTGGCTACTTTTTCCAGAGGAGGTTATTCCTTCAAAAGATGACTGTTCCTTCCGCTGGCTGTATCAGAGACCTTGACGTTATGATCGATTCGAATTTGCTGTTTTAATTCTCACCTAAACGGCGAAGTGTATATTGCTTATCAGAAATCACGACCGCATCACGATTGGACTCGGTCACTCAAACGTCCACTAATAGAGTTATTAATCTCTGGAATTCTCTTCTTCGGTCAGTTGCAACTGCTTGCAATGTTTGCAGTTTGAAACGCAGGCTTTGAAATACCTTCACGATCCTCGCACAGGGTAGTTACGCGTGACCATTCCATCTGCGCATTCACTCTTCTTTTTTGTCTTTATATCTTCTTATATTGTAGTCAGTACCATTCCATACGTCATAATCTCTTTTTATAAAATGTTTTCGCTTTACTTTTCGTATGCGTTTCAGTGTTTCGGTTTGAAATTTTTAAACATTCAAAACTGCTTTATCAATTATTGATGAGATGTGTGGAATTAGTGTCTAGCCGCTACTATAGATAGTGATGATGCATGTGAGCGTCACGCGCTCATATTTAAGGGCAAATAAATGACCAAAAAAAGCATGATGTGGGAGCAGTATTGTATCTGCTCGGTGAGCTTTCAACGGACGGTCACAGCACGCCATTGTTACGGGCCATGCGGATACGCTGCTATTTTTTGCCGCGTAACACGCCGCTATTCCATTGGATAGAAGCAGTTAACGCACTAAACCGCATTGCACAGTCGATGGCGATTCGCAAACAGTGCTGGGAAATATTGACTCATTAACTTAGAAAATTTATTGAAGTTCCAACTGAGTAGGGCAAATAAATGACCAAAAAAAGCATGATGTGGGAGCAGTATTGTATCTGCTCGGTGAGCTTTCAACGGACGGTCACAGCACGCCATTGTTACTGGGCCATGCGATACGCTGCTATTTTTTGCCGCGTAACACGCCGCTATTCCATTGGATAGAAGCAGTTAACGCACTAAACCGCATTGCACAGTCGATGGCGATTCGCAACCTAAATTACTTTCTGAGATCGTCCCCATTGCTTTATTTTGTGTTAAGAATAGAACTTATTAGGCGGAGAGGATAATATAGACGAGCAGTACGCATATAGCCGTTTCGAGGGCAAATAAATGACCAAAAAAAGCATGATGTGGGAGCAGTATTGTATCTGCTCGGTGAGCTTTCAACGGACGGTCACAGCACGCCATTGTTACTGGGCCATGCGATACGCTGCTATTTTTTGCCGCGTAACACGCCGCTATTCCATTGGATAGAAGCAGTTAACGCACTAAACCGCATTGCACAGTCGATGGCGATTCGCAAACAGTGCTGGGAAATATTGACTCATTAACTTAGAAAATTTATTGAAGTTCCAACTGAGTTGCAGACGAGCAGCGATTCTCCATTATTTTCCGGTTTTCGATGTCTTAAGATTGCCTCGAAGGACCTTGAAATATCGCCGAGAAAACTCCCACTTTTGAAAAGCTATCTTCCCCCAACATTACTTTCAAAACTGGGAAACACGAAATGCCTTTAGCGAAGGGTCAAGGCATTCTAGACAGGACAGCACGGCAAATGCTTTGTATAGCTCTGCGTGGAACAAATCAAATGGCTACTTGAATAATCGGAATGTGGTGCGAAGACGATAGAACCAGCAGTAGTAGTTTAACGGCGACTTACCAATTCGGGGAAATGGAAACGAATAAGGTAAGAAGAAATTTTTTGAAAATAGAAATTTTCAGAGACTTCAAATATTCAGAACGCATTTACGCTGATGAAAAGAACCTAAATTACTTTCTGAGACCGTCCCCATTGCTTTATTTTGTGTTAAGAATAGAACTTATTAGGCGGAGAGGATAATATAGACGAGCAGTACGCATATAGCCGTTTCGTACACCAGAAAAAACAAAAGAAGATGGAAGAACATAAAGCAGTAAACCTGTACTTCTGCAGTGGAACTTTTGCCAAAACGCGAATGCAAGATTTACATATCTGAAAGTAGCCGTTAATTACCATTCATTTAAATTTGCTGATAAAGACGGCTCATTTATAAATTTATGTGTGGAACATTGTGAAATAATTTTATATTCGCCTATGCTTACAATTGCCTGTATCGTCCGCACCATCCAACTGTTTACATATTTTATTTCTCTCCCCTTTCAGTTTTTGCAAAAAAGTTTGTTACCAACAAAGTCTGAATGAAAATCAAGTTTATCAGAGAGTAATTTATATGTATGAACACGTGCCCTTCCGTTTATGCGTGTGTGCGTGCGTGTGTGTATGTGCGTGCCCATGTGTGCGTGTGTGTGTACGTGTATGTGTGCGTATGTGTGAGTGTATGTGTGAGCGTATGTGCGCGTGTGTGTACGCCTATGTGCGCGTGTGTGCGCGTGCATGTGCGCGGGTGTGTGCGCGTGTGCGTGTTTGCGATATTTCTATGCTGTCCTGAATTCATTCATTCATCAGCTATAATTAGTGAAGGCTTGTTGGCTTCGTATTGACGCAGAGGACTTTTGTTTTTCAAAATTTTCTCAGCAGTGACCAGAATACCGCTGAGGTCTAAACTCTGTTCCTTAAAAGTGAAATTTTTTTACGGAAGACGTAGAACCGATCGAATGAAAATTTGGATGCATTATCATTTGTATGCGGTCAAAAAACTTTTCTTCGTTCAGCATATGCTAAACACTTTATATCGTCCACATTGTCCATATGTTGTATAAAGTGGTAGCGATGAAACAAATCGTGCTAACATGTGAAATATTGTATTGCTTATGGTGCTAAACGTGATCGCATTGCATCACGTTATGTTACAACGCAGAAGTTGATTCAAGTGTGCAGCTGGGAAAACATTCTTTTGGGAGTACAGAGATATGTAAACTATTGCCAACAGCAACCACCCCCTACAATAGAACTTTCCACATCAGTCGCCAACCATTCTTCCAGGAGCTCAGATTGCGTTGTTCATTCCTTATGTGATGAATGTTTTAAGGTATTGTGGATGAGACGAACAAAGCTTTCAAAGGCAGTTTATTTAGACGTCTTATGCCGCAGATTTGATACTATTCTTAGGAATTTCATCTATGTAGAAGGCTATAAGTAACAGCTTCGAATCGAAACCTGCTGATAAATGAAAGTGATTATCGACTGTTTACAAAAGTGTGCGAAACCGAGAAATGCAATAAGCACTCTCGAACTGCACACAAATTCGGAAATAGTTCTCTCTCAATCCATATTGCAGCGGAGTGTTTCTTTGCTTTTGTCTGCACAGTGTTGTCAGTGCTATTCTATGAGCTCGTATGAGTGAGTAGTCGACATTTACAACTGCTGCTGTTGCACGGTTTATTCGTCATCGTTCTCTTAATTGACTGTTTTGCACAGCACTGAAAGCATAAGCAGTTGTATTTTGCCGCTGAAATCACCCCTCATCTAAAACTCACTTGAATATTGTGCGCGACAAGTGCTGCTCATATGGCGGCTCAACCACCATCTCATAAAGAAAGCAGTACCTCACAGCCTCCTACAAAGAATACCCTCATTCTAAATATCATCACTCTCTAACAATCGCTGTTATGAGATCAGTGTGCCGTCACCGCTATAGAAAACGGAGGCTTGCGGGTTCCGAAAACGATTGAACATAGCAGCGGGCCGAACATGCTTGAATCTGAAGTGCTGCAACTCTCTAATCGAGTATGTATCTCGCCTGCATGTGAAGTTACCAGCTGTGAATGACTTTTTGAGAATTCGGCGCACCTTGCTTCTGAGACGAACAGCATCTGCTTTTGACATATCTTGAAGAAGAATATTTTCGTTGCTCCTTCTGCATTCGATCGACATAAGTGGCCCTCAAGTGGCTATTTCCTCATGATCTTTGCTTCTTTTTTTACCGCTTCTCGCCTCCATTTTCGCAATTATTTCTTCTCATATGGGGCTTCAGTGGAGACAGCGAAGGTAAATGACAAATTTGTAAAGTGACTGCTGATGAAACGATTTGAAAATGGAAACTGTGATAGCGGACTGTTTAATATGGTAGTTAATTGTTAATTCACAACTAGCATTGTGCAACTGATCGCTGTGAGCTGAAACAGTCATCGCATCTTGTGCTTGGATTGACTAAAACTGACCGTATTTGAATGCTTTTCTTCTCTTTTTCAGAAAAACACTGAGGCGTTCGAGATATATTAGTAAACAATTCACATTTCAGCTATATTGCGATAAGTGCTCGTTTGCAAATGCGAATGTAAGGAATGAACATGCTTCGTTATGCAAGCGTGATCATGGAAGTGCAAACCCCGCCATGACAGTATTCCAAGCACATTTGTGTTCATCAGGCAAGACAAAAATCTGCGAAACGTAGACGATACTGCTTTTTTTGTTTACCAAGCCTGGTGTGACGGTCCGAAGACGTAAAGGGCAATGCGGACAAGCGGTTTGTTGCCCACAAAAGAACGGGTTAAGTTATCGACAGCGTTCGAGTAAGCGATCACAGCGTCGGCAAACGCGAAGAGCAACCGCGCAGAGAAACAGAGCGACACAAGACAAGCAAGCTGATGCTGCCTTTCCATTGCCGCACGGCAGGGTCAGCAAAAATGAAGCAGCAGCAGCAGCATTGCGTGTGCGATACGCAGCTAACGCGCTGCGCAGCTCGATTTGGTGCAGCTGCAGTCCTGATAGCAGGCAAGATCCATGCTCTATTCCCGAGCAGAGCATGGCCATCAATTCTTTCTCATCCCGTACACTCTGCTCACCACCGAACGCCACCGCTTCTTCACAGAATGCCAGTTGCACTCCGCTCCCTCTCCTTACTCGCTTACTACAAACGCTCATTTATAATTCCATATGCATCGTATAAAGAATACCACCTACCGGCAGGCTGCGGGTGTTGTGTAGCATAATAGTAAGAACTGTAATCACAAAAATAATTTAATAGTACTGTAGTATAGGAGAGATTCTTGCAAACCTAAATTTTGGGGAATGGGAGATATAGACATAGCACTTTTTAAGGGAGTCACATTAGTTGTGTTTTAATGCGCCGAGCAAATCGCCTTCGATCTTAGTCGTTGTGTTCCACTTCCTAAAACATGAGCTTGCGTAGCTCCTCGGCAGTGGCGCTGTTTATAAGTATTAGGCATAGTGACGAGTAATTTAAGCTGATGATAGTTAATCAAAGCTCTTATTATTGGCCGCAAGTCAAGCACCATAACGTGTAGGAACCTATGTACGCTTGGCCATTCGCTTGCATAAGACAGCATGAAGTGAATCTTTGTTTACTTCTGGAATTCGCCACATGCACGTTTAGCGTTGTTTCGCCCTCAGGTTATTTTGTTCGCTTTTGCTTACCTCATCTCAATCGCACCCTTCATACGTCACAAACAATTTCTCTTCCTACAGTACCCCTCATCTCGTAGCATAAGCACTCGCGGAACGAATATTATTGCCTAACTGAAAAAAAAAAAATGTCACCGTTTCGTATCGATTTGTTAAGTTCAATCCGTGACTTTTGGTTGCAAAAAGCAGAGTACTTTTTAGGAAAACGAGTATTTTACATCGCACAATTCCATATGAAACCGTGTACAGATCTAAAAGTACTAGTAATTTTCCTTATGCATGGCTTCAGTTAACAAAGTTTTGCTGAAGGAACGGGTGTTATTTTAGAATGCGTCGAGCAGCGCTAGAATGATGCAATCACAAACGAGCAACATTTGTTGCAAGTGACGTTCACTGTGCTGCTCGATGAATCGATTTGCATTCACGTCTATTCTTTGCCAGCAGAACTGAATGAAATTGTTTAGTCGGTTTTCTCATGCGATTATCTCACATTATCTTTTCACGCATTTGATGCAAAAACTGACGAGATAGATATTTGTTTCCCTTCGAGAACAGTTTTTGGCATTTAAAGTGAAAGCATTGACGCAGTGACTGCAGTAGTTACGCACTGAGCGCTATAGAGGAGACTGAGCCAGAAGAGACCTATTCTGTCTATGAACGACTTAGGTGATAAGAGATGGAAGGGTGAATCCAAAAAAAAAGACAAGTCATGGCTAAATAAATAGGTCAATGAGTTTCTCACAACACACTGGTTACGCGAATTCTGAACTGCCACGTTTTGCAGCGATCAAGTGAAGCGAATGACGAACTATTCATTATAATCAGAATGTGTTATAAACTGTACTTTAGGAATTCAGTGTATAAGTAAACTGACTGTTTTGCTTCTACACCGACTAGTTACCGGTGACGACGTTGTTATGGTCAACAGCAGATAAAGACTGCGGTGATTTTTAATCGTCTAATCAAAACACATCGTGCAGACGAAGTTCTGACAGGAATAGCGTTGTCACTTTGTTTACTCATTTGGTTGTCGCATTCTGAAACGTACTTTAGAAATTGTCGTGGAACGTGCAAGTAGTGCGCTATCATTCTGACTGCAGTATTTAATCAGGAATACATGACAGAGTTTTTATCGTGCCGTCTTCTCTATTATTTATAGTTGCGTCCGGCTTGCTGTCTATAAAAGTGGATAGATATCGTTATTTTTAATCTTCGTACTTGTTTGCTACAATTTACTCACAGCTCATAAAGGAACGTCTACTTGTTGTATGGCACGATTCTTCTGCATTTTTGATCCCCCTTAGCTGATTCTTTTTCATTTTCATCTTTCAGCTATTATAGCTGATTTGTTCACTTCGTAAACTGCTTTACATTTTTTGATATCTGCTCCTCAATTGCTTCCATTAGCTTTCTCTCAAAACAAATTCAATAAGGGTTGTATTTGTTGCTGTTCGTTTGTGACGTTCGGCGCCATCTTTTAATCACCTTCTGACAGTAACCTTGAGAAAATTACGCGTTCATGCGCAGAAGTCCTTACGTGGTGAACGTGTGGAAGTGTGTGCTGAAAGGCATATCGCAGCATCGCATACTCACTGTTCTCTCAACGAGTACCGCGCAATCCGCTTTTAACTCGATCGCTTCTTTAATAGCTTTTCATACTATTTGTTGTTCATTGAAACATTTCGTACAGATATTGGATGGAGTGGAATTTCCTCCAATATGCTCCTCTCTTCTTGCGACAGGAAAGGAAGAGAACGCAGCCGCATTCCTATGAGGAATCCGTAGCATAACGAGGAGGTTTGTCATAATCGTGAGAGGATGGAGTGGAAGCGACCGGTGGATGTTTTATTCGCATAGCACGACTGTGATATTTACAAACCGCTCCTTTTTTCGTCTTAGATTGTGCAAATGAAATTGCCAATTGCTTCATTGTTGTTGATGAGCAGAGTAGAATGCGATGAGTAAATGAATATTTGCGTAGGTGAAGGCGTTGTGCCATGAGCAGCTAGCTAGCAAAGCATTCGAGGTGAGCCAAGTGGCTAGTTTTTTTAAAAAAAAGTGATATGCACGATGAGTGATGCAGCGGTGTGGCAATGAATGAGTTTGTGCAAATTTCACGTGTTTGTTTTGTCGCTCACTTTAACAAATCCTCTTTATTACCCGTGTTTTTGCGATCTTTTTGCATCTTCCCAATCACTATGTGTCATCTGTTCCAAAAATTGTTTTAAAAACACACTGGGGACAGTCTTAAATAAAGTTGAACTGTTCAAACTTTTTCAGAGGTTACTGCGCTTATTTCTGTCATCGGTTTATTATCTGGTGTTTCTCTAGAAGTCAGTTTTCTTAAGATTATTTTTTAAAATAAGTTCCGTTAAAAGTCCTTTAGCAATTTGAATATGAAAATATGCTGCTTCATTTAGAGAAACAAACGTGATAGATTTTATATCGTTGGAAATATATTATGCAGTTTTCGACAAGGCGTCTTCTAACAGTGTAAACGGACAATTCAGGTTTGCGTTTAAAAATTCGCATATTTTCTCGAGAAGACGCTTTAGTGAAGATTACGTACTACGTTTACTACAAAGGAATGTTATTGCACTTTTAACGCGGTCGAGAAAATAATTGTGGCGATCATCATCATTAACTCGTATGACGTTTGTTTGTGCGATGTTAGTCAAAAATGGTTGTTTAGCTAGGTGCACAGTTAACACAAAACCTACGGAAGGTTATTATTCCATGGAAGCGAAAACGTTATCATGTCGATCAAATACACCGAATCAAATGGAAGCATCCACCGACGGGTGCATGCTTCCATTTGATTCGGTGTATTTGATTGACATGAAAACGTTTTCATGCTATTCGTGCTGTTGATTCCACTACGAACTGTAACCCCGATAACCACGGATGTTACCCGATCCGATATTTGTTTAGTTACTTTTTTAACCATTTCATTGAGAGATACTCAAATAAATAGGATTGTTTATTTCTTTACAATATGTACAGCATAGTTTTAATACGCTTATTAAATTCACTGAGAATAACGCGAGTGAACTGCCGAACCTTATCATTGAGAAACGCTTCACCATTCACTGGTTACCATCACAAACTCTTGCGAGCACGACGACGCGTACAAAGCAAAGTCAGATACGAAAACGATTGGATAACATGAAGCTAGAAGAAAAGCAATTCAACGAGAACGGTTTAAGTAGCACATAAATGCTGATGTTTCCCGTCTAAGATACTATTAGTTTATGCATGCCGCTCCACCACTCCGCATTTCGTTCCTTTACAACGTAATCAACGAGGCGTCCTATAAGATTGTTTACTGTTGTGCTTCACACCATCCTCCGTCTTCTTCAAAAAAAAGCTCCATAATTTCTTACCGCTCGTTTAATGATCGCATTACGCGGTAATTACGATTGAAACTGCTCGTTGATGCTTCATATGATCTACAAATCAAAGTATGCGATCGTTTAAGGAAATGAAAATGAAAATGGCAGATTTTGACTTTTAAATGATAGAATAAGCGTTAAATGCCCAGCTTCAGAGTCTATATGAAATCAGTAGTATTGGGCTCGATCGAAAATCGAAAACCTCAAAAAATTTTGCTTTTTGGCAGCTAAAATTTAGAGCCGGCCGAACTTGAAAACCATCGAAGATTTCGTTTTTTTTCTCAGTGCGAAATGCGAAATTGAGTAATTTAATTCGATTTTTTAAAATAGATCGCTATTTTTGAATAGCACATTGTTGTATCACTTCGATAAATGTGAAGGCTTTGTGTGCCTGATAAGAGTGATGTCAAACAATGAGCAAAAAATTCTCGCTAAGCTTATATGGCAAAAATCTATTTTGATGCAATCTAAGACCGAAGAAATCACTCAAGCAATCCCCATCCATTCGTTCCTTTGTCCCTAAAGGAATAAAATGGCCATTTTTCGAGAAGAAGAAATTTTTAAAATGCTTTTTATCCCATCGTTCGCATCAATGTTTGACACTGTCCTCACTGAACGTACTTTAAACGGATTGATGGCATGAGACGAAAAAAAGTAGGTGGATACCACTTTTTTGTCGAGTTGGCAACCGGCGCTCAGCATTTCTTTAAAAAATTACATTTCCTTTAAGTCCGATCTGGATGTGACCTTTTCGTCCTCCCTCCTTTTTGTTTTGTTTACGGTGGCGAAAATTTTATGGAATAACACAACTCGAATTTCCAGTTCATTGTCATCCATTCTCGTTATGTTCTTCACAACGATCGGATCAGTAGAGTTATCGAAGATCAAAGATGGAATGACCTGATGGTGCTAGATGGAAGAACAGTGGCGAGAAATTGGCATACTGTAAGCAGTTATAAATTTTAACGCTGGTTTGGCAACTTCTTTTGTCGTTGGAGTTTCGCACCTCTTTGAGAAGCATCTTAAACGGATCCGGTCATTCGTGACCCCTTAAAATTTTTCTCTTGCATCAAATAATGAACCATTTCACATAATTAATTGAAACGGATCGTGTACTCTTATGTCGCAGCAATTTTTATATCGCCTTTTCTTAGAAACGGCGATGTAAAAAACTGAGTGGGAGTTTAAAATTTTACAACATGGTTTTAGTATGAAACCCACAGCGAACCGAAGTGCCACATGTTGCTGCAATGTGCAATATGTGAGAGGTGTAAGGATACGTATCATCATGGCAGGTTATTTTATAGATAGATACGCCTAGACTTCTATTTTTCTAATATTCATTAATGCAATTGATCGTCTAAATGAGTTTTTTGTGTCTGATTCAAGCTTATTTAATCGAAAAACCTTTACACTCGCTAAACGGTTTTAAATTCATTTTACAGTTACTGCGACGAGCGTGTTCTGTTTTTTTTGTTAGCAGACTTTGTTATTTGTCGTTAATGTTAAGCAGAAAAATAAGCAAGATTCTTATGCTTCATGCGCTTTACATTTATAGACGAAAGTTGAGATTAGAGAAAACAAATCCTCTTGAGCTTATCGAGTTTTGATTAGTCAAAACATTATTGGCATTATAAATAATATAATAATCCATCGTATGTTCATTGTTTTTGCACTTTGATGCTTCCATCGTAGATTTGTTGGCGAAAGTGCACTGGTTTGTCATCGATGATGGCATCCATCGATAGGTTCTTCATTGAGCGATGTGCTTCTCTAGTGAAAAGCGTTCTTCGCACTCCGCATTCATCAGTTACTACAAATCGGCTGACATTTTAACGAAGAATCTTGCCGGTGGATATTGGTGTCATATTTTCGAATGGTCGAACTATTAGTGCCTACTTTAAATAGGCATTATGCTATCGTTTAAATTGAGCAGTTTCTTATAGCCTGTACTCGGGCAGTCAACAGCTGAGCTCACTGTTTGAATTAGCAGTCGCAAAAGTGAGGGACTTGAGCGTATATAGGACAAAAATTACTCCACCAGCCATGAATAGCGTCGATTTTAAGCGATTCTGCTAGTATGGCTTGCTCTAATTTCTTCTACAACGCGCGAGCGTCTTCATTTTTACTGCGTCTTTTCAGACAGTAGCTTTATTTTGGTTTTGCCTCAGCGTATGGTATATGAAGCTCACCTTTAGACGCTAGCACCGAGTTACTGACTGTAGCATGCTTTCCTTAGAAAGCAGTCAGATAACTGAAAAATATTATGCGCTTTTGGTCACGACTCAAAGGCTCTTCATACGCCCGCAACGGCTTCGAATTCGACTTAAACAACTTATTAACGATTAATATATTATTTCACATCTATCTGATTTCATATTATGAAATCTTATGATGAAATACATCTATCGCTCACTCTGACCAATCTGTGATTGGAATGAAACTCGTAGTACTTCTCTTTCAAACTAACCTGTACCCCGTCCCCTCTCTTCCATCACCCCTTCCACTCTCGCTAATGCTTATGCGAAGTGGCCATCGCGACTGGACGGTCAGCGATATTTCACTTTTTTTTTAAACGCACCAGCATCACAAGCTATTTCAAGCAAAAACAACAGAGCGGAACTGAAGGAAATAAGTGGAGTGCACTTTTGCTCTTTATGTTGATTGGTATGCTGAAATGAATTCTTGCTTTCTAAACAATACAAATGAGAGAAGCGTTTTTGCGATTGTGATTACAGCGTTGATGAGTGAGACCATTCAGCATTTACTACACCGATCCATGCCTCCTCACTCCTTCTTGTGAAAACTAGATAATGCTGCGCAGAATAACTGTAACTTACTGAATTTTCAGTCATTCGTATCTTTCCCTCCTATTAAGAGGCGTTTTTTTTTCTCTTTTCAAAAATTTATTCCCTTTTTTTTTTGAGAGCGTGCTCTGAACCGACGACTAAACAGTTCGATAACGCAGCCTCACTAATTGCTCGTTATAGTGCATGCTCTTAGAATTTATATTCATAGAGCAATGATAAAATGTTTCTTTTTCAATCTGAGTAAAGATACTGCTTCGTTTTAGTTGTGAGCATGAGCCTTTCGGTCTTTAACCTTAAGTCAGCTTCCACTAGATTTCGTACAACATTTAATGATTAATTTAAACATCATAATCAATGAAGGTTGCTCGAAATTTAAAGGATGATATCTTAAGATTAATATAGATGTTCACCGGATGCATCACTGATAAGAGTGATAAACAAAGAGTAAAGGGAAATAATTTTTTAAATAATCACAAACAAAGAAAAACAAATTTTGCTCATTTTTCTGCTCTTTCTTTTTCACGTCGTCCTGATTTCGTTTTGCTTAGTTCTGTTCAAGTGGAAACAAATCTAGCAGGTTGCAATACGGGGAACGTTATTAAAAGTTTCCAATTTCATGCGTGACTTATCGAGTGTTATTTTTGATTTCGTGTCGCAATTACGATAAGTGCAACATTTCAGTGAACTGGGGCGTTGGCAACCGTAACGATGACAAAGAGTGACGATGAAGAGAGGCCAGTTTATTTATCGCCAACCGATGAACAGAATCAAGTATGTTTCACCCCGATGCATCGCCCCACTGAAAACATTTTAATCAACGAAATTTTGACTTTTTCCTCTGCTATGGAAACTGGAAAGGGGTTGGTCATTTGTACCTCCAGGAACTCGAGTCTGATCGTTTATCAACTCTTCTAGTAACGCCTTAGAACACCTAATGGGAAATTACAAGCTGCACATTTTACCGTGATTTCTATAGGAAGTGTAATCCCTTCATTTTATAGGTTGACAAAAAAAAGTGAACATAAGGGCATGCTAGAGAAAATGTTGTGGCATCAGTACAAAATTACATAGAAGATGGCCGGGCATAAACTTATGGGTCAAGGGCACCATCCCATCTGGTTGCAACCAAAGAACATCCTCTAAAGCGTTGACATGTTAATGGATATCTTTCGTTTGTTCGCAGACGTTTCTGTCTCGCAAGCTGCTTGAATGAGTCCATTATTTATGAAAAAGTGCACAATCTTGAAAGAAAGCTCCATAGCTTTACAGAAACAACTCAGCCATCTGCATATCCATTCAAAACGGAGAAACTGATGACTGAAAAAATGTCGACTCGTTTCATCAAAAAATCGACTAGCTCTGTGGTCATGAAATGGGTCATGAGATACAGAATACAAAAAATCGTCCACTTCTTATAATTGTGAAGAGAATGACTATTTTAGGGCAGTTTTTATGCGATTCCTTAAGTTTATAAAATAAAATGCATTTTTAAATATAAAACATTTTCAACCTAAATGCTATATGAACAGGGCTCGCTAAAATGCTGGATGAAACATCGCAAAAAGCGCAAAAGAGACTGAATTAGCGGATTTTGGTAAATCCGAACTGTGTTCGCAGGATGCACTTTGAACAAACACAGAAAGGGTGAAAGCACTGAATGCAACTTATGTAGAGGCGGAGGTACATTGCTTCTCCTATTGCAAGCCCAGGCTCCCTCAGCACGGGCATAAACTCGAAAGCAACATAGGTCAGTGACGAATATATATATATATATATATTATATATATATATATATATATATGAGTGGCGTGGAGGGGGGAGTAAAAGGATGCGCAACTGATGACTCTTCGTCGACAATGCCGGCCAGCAGTAGAGGAGACCGATAAGTTTTTGAATGGTGACTATGCGAAGAGGAACAACTGCTTACTGTTGTAACAAAAGACCGGTTGAAGTGCTCAGTAACGGTTTCGATTTTATAGCTTTTGGCTCTTCCCAGAGGTTGAATTTGGAATTATCAATTTACCAAAATCATTCTTCTCCTTTGCTGAAGGATTTGTTTGTGCACCACTGAATGAGACGTGTGAAATCGAATGATTCGTTCGTGAGACAAACCGTCGCTTATAATGAGCGGACATTTGCGCCGAGTACTATTGGGGTTGAGGTCAGCGGCGTTTGCTGATTGAATAGAAAGCTGGATGTGGTATTCTCGATGCCTCTCCCTCTCAGTCCAAAAATGCATTCATTCTTCTTTGATGTTTCGTATTTTGCTTAAAAATCTCAACCACTATGCAGGACGTGCAGGAAAAGATTGGGGAAAAGATTGGAAGGGAGTAAGGGATGCGCTTGAGGAACAAGGACGTACGAGAGTGACTTCTTAAAATTTACGTTCTCGTCATGTGTGCCACAACTAAAAAGCGCTATATGATCACTTTCAAGATTGGAATAGTCGACAAAAATGTAAGTGTTCAAACTCCAAAATGGAATCGTGAAAATTTTTCACATGCTTTCCATTTTTATGCTTTAGCGGTCATGTCGCACGCGTAGATGGTCTGTTTGCCATGTTGAAAGGTTACGATTCGAGTCGTTCAAATAATGAAATAGATGGTTCAACGTTGCTAATTTCTAGCTACTTTTACTGAAGAAAACAATAGGCTGTTACCGATGATTCGAGCAATTTGCAAATGAGCGGAGCAAAAGTTTAACGAGCATATGTTAATTTCAGGAGGTTGGTTTAAAACCGACAATAAGTCTATTTGGTGGAGTAATGATAATTGTTGGCTGTATCATTGGATCGGGTATTTTCATCTCGCCGAAAGGAGTTCATGAGAGTCAGTTTTAACATCAGTCAAACATAGACCAAACACTTCCTCTTTTTTCGAATAAGTGTTGTTCAAGGAACACATGATAAACTACCTATAAGCATTAGTGTCGGCTCACCAAGGAGAAAAAGTTGATCAATAGTTTCGCTGATCGATTTTTTTTCGTTCAGTACATAATAGCAGCTAATTCTTGTTGTTGTGTAAATTCTGAACAAAAAAAATGTTAATCTCGTTCTTCATATCAAGCATTCATTATTTTTGCTACAGAAATGACACATTTAGTTTGCAGATGCCGGCTCAGTTGGTTGGTCTTTGGCTATATGGGTAATTTGTGGTGCATTTTCGGCAGTCGGCGCATACTGTTACGCCGAGCTAGGCACATTTATCCGTTCTTCGGGTGGTGATTACGCCTACGTTCTAGCCGCTTTTGGACCTCTAATGGGCTTTCTAAGGATGTGGATCGAGTGCATCATTGTGAGGTCGCGTTCTCGTTTCCTCCACAGTGTTCGTCAAACTGCTTGTGAACATGTTCTGCAAATTTATCGGAAAAAAGAGGCTTTGTTGGCCATATTTCGACAGCTTTACCAAAGTTTCGGCAAGCTTTCAGCGTTCCGATGAGCTTACCTGAGTTTCCACGAACTCACTCATACAGCGAAATGCTTATCCAGGTTAAAAGATTGTAATCGGTAAACTACAGGTCACAACCGAATTCGTCTAGTTATTTGCTCAAACAAGGTTTTATTCGATAAATGTTTTTAAAGCAAACATTTTATAGATTTTTATCGATGTAGGCGAAGAATAGTGAAAATTTCGTTGTGTTTTTCGAAATATATTGAAACGGTCAGTTAAGCAATTTAAACTGCAGGCCATGTACGATCACCGCAGTGGCGATAACATTTGCCACCTATATCCTACAGCCATTCTTCAGCACATGTGGCGCTCCATTCCTTACTCCACAACTACTAGCAGCTGGATGCATAAGTAAACGCTTTATTGAAAATATCCAAAGAAAAGAACCAATGTTGCGCGTAAAAGCACTCTTTAAAGTCGTTCGTTTACTCTAAAGCTTTTCGAAATTCTCAGCAGAATTCGGCGAACGACGAAACTGGTGCGACTATCTGAATCAATTTTTTTCTCACCAAATTTTTTTCTAGAGTTTCCGACTTGATTTTTTAGAATGGAAGAAAATGAAAGAAGAAAAAGGAATTTTTCCGACACATTAGTGCATTGGTCATTGATTCAAGTTTGTCGTTTTCTGTGAATATATAAGTCAAATCGTTTTTTAATGCCGATATTGAAACTTAATTATGTAGTGTTCGAAGTTTATAGAAATTCTTATAAGAAACTCAAAATAAAATTAAAATTTGAATCCTTTGAGACGTCAAAATTTGACGTTTTCTGCGCTTAAAAATTTTTCTAGGTTCTATTATTCGTAGAAAATAGCTGCTGAAAAAGCGTGACGAATTGTAATTGCAGTACTTTTGGCATTGGTCAACTGCTTAAGTGTGCGATTCGTGACATTCGTACAAAATTTTTTCACAGTTGCAAAACTGGCTGCGCTTGGGCTAATCATCGGAACTGGCGTCATATTGCTGTTATATGGAAATCGTAAGTTCTCCAGAGTGTTCATGTGATGAAAGCCGCAAGAGCGAAAATTGGCTTTTTTTTTTCATTTTTTTGTGGCAGTTTACAAAGAGGTTTTGTACAATGAACATCTATAGGAAAAGCGGATGATCCATAATCATTCAAATCCATTTTTTTGGAGAGCTAAATTAGAAAATAAAAGTCAGAGCAGAAATGTCATGTGCAAATTTTTCGATTTAAAAAAAATCGTTCCCCATAATATTGATAAAAATGCCATATGCGAAGTTCTTGAACTTCGATAAAAATGCCTTGATGGCATCTGAAAGGGCCTACCTTAAAATTAAATATCATGAAACTGAGACGGAAACTTTTCCGTTGATGTTTTTCCCTCCTCAAACTTCTCCAATTCTACAGACCTTCGAGGGCATTTACATCGGTTTTTATGCAAATTGATCACTTTATTACCACTTGACGCGAAACTGTTCATTTTCTCTTTTTTTTACAAAGTCACTTCTGGATAGCCATTTGTCTTGTTTAACATTCGAGATTCCTTTTTTATAAAACGTTTGATAACAGTTTCACTTCTTCATCATTATTCACTTTTCATCACTGTTCTCTAAATGCCGTAAAACTTTTGCAGCTTATCGTGATTCGTTCGAGAACATTTGGGAAGGAAGCAAGTTTCAGCCGGGAAGTATAGCACTCGCCTTTTATTCCGGCTTGTGGGCGTATAATGGGTGGAATTATTTGAATTTCATCACCGAGGAACTTATCAATCCAACGAAGTAGGAGTTCTTTAACTTTGAGCAGTTTTCAACCAGTGAAAATTTGAAAAATATAAAGTTCATACAAATTTCTTCTGTGCTAGAAACTCGAGAAAATCGCAAGCAGAATCTTATTTTATAGCAAATCTTTGATGGCGATATTGTTCAAAAGCAATTTTTCTCCATATAGTTTCATGTTTGATGTTTTTTGTTATTATCAAACTTGAGAGTATTTCGCAGTTGCAAAAAAACATCTTTGGGCTCACAGTGAATTTGCAGACTGATGCGGCAGTGTATATGTCGAATATGAAAATAAAATAAGTTCCTTCACTATGAGTAATGTTAGGGCACCACAGACCAGTTTCATCCGAAGAAATCGTTGACTACAATTACAGCCTCGCGCCAAAATATCCGATAATAAAACAATATGGGCTGTACCTTCATGTTTTATTAACAAAAACCTCTATTTCTAATTTGCTGGAATAACAGAGGCAAAAGCTTGCTGTGCTCTTTTAATACGAGTTCTCTATTGCAGAAATTTGCCACGAGCCATTGCAATTAGTTGTGCCATTTGTACGCTCGTTTACTGCCTCGCAAACGTCGCATTTTATGCAGGTTGAACCTTCCCAATGGTTATTTGATAGCAACTTTACCGCAGCATCCCGTTTACTTCATTTGCCCGTCAATTACCAAATCAAAAGTCGAAAGTAGATTGAGGAGGAGCTAGCCAGTTCTTTTTCTTACAATAATCGAACTTTTTCTTTAAACCGCTTAGCACATATGAAAAAATTCTACGGCGACAAATGAATCTGAAAATAGTACTGGATTCGGAAATGTAAATTTATCAAACTGGTTGCTTAAAACAATGGAAATAACTTCACATTTGGAAACGAAACGGCTGTTACGTGGCACTGATGCGATATTGGAAAGAACCATGTAGTGTTCCTAGTTCTTTTATATTTTCGCTCCTTCGCCATTTATGATAATTCGAAACTCCCACCCCGCCTGTACCTATTAAAATGGAGATCCCGACAGCTTGATGTGTGCATGGTCGACATTTTCTACTTTTGGATGAGAGTTCCATTCTTTGTCGGTGTCCCAAAGTGTCCATCCTCAAGTTCGCATTTCTTTCGATTGTATTCCATGAGAGCTTGAAGTAAGAGTTTTTAGGATGACACATATAATAATAACTTATATTTGAGAACGTATAACAGAAAATTGGAGCCGCAACAAGTCGGAAACTTAAGAGCACGCCATAAGTTTATGCACACGATGAGCGCGTAACTTGTTTTTGATTTGCTGTGGCCGCTGCTTCCTATCACCTTTTTTCTTCATCTGGCACTATTATGTGCTGATGACACAGTGGCATTATGAAGGTCAAAAAGTATATGGAAAGTACCATGGTCTTGCGTGACAGCTTCATATGGTTCGTATACAAGATGGTTGCATTCTAACGTTTTTTGCCGTGTACAGCGGGCATGTTTAAAAGAAGCGTTCATGACCGGCATATTTCAGGAACATCACCTGACGAGCTTCTGGAATCGAATGCAATCGCAGTCGATTTCGCTGACAGATTCTACGGCTTCCTCGCGTGGGTGATGCCCGTGCTGGTGGCGTTCTCGTGCTTTGGCACGGTAAATGGCGTCATGCTCACGTCATCCAGGTTCGTATCCATCCTATGAACTCAGGTGTCAAAATAGTAACCTCCAAAGTCGTTCAGATGAAAAGGGCATCTTTGGCTGCAGATCCATGAATATATCGTTTGCACGATTTAGGAGATTTCTTTAAGGATCACGGTTGCACGCAAAGAATAAAGTTGCGATTATATAAACAATCTCAAATGGTTCGAACACACTTCAGAAGAAATCAATCATACATGACTTAATTCAGTCGCATTCTTAAATTTTCTCAGGTAAAGGGAACTGTACAACAGTGGTTAAACGTCATTAGAACTTACGACGGTGGAGCTCTATTTAAGGCAGCAGTAGTGCGTGTGGTTGCTCTTAATGAAATTGCTCATGATTTAGTAACAATGTTAATGTAGAAATGGTTTCTTTTTTTTTTCATGAATTTATGCTCTTAAAAGCCCTTATTTGTTGCATATATCGATGATTTGTTTTGCGTACTGCAACATAGTCTTTCTCTGGTGATCCTTACCATAGCTGTGATTTTAAAAAAATACATACTTCTTTCAGATTGTTTTTTGTTGCCGGTCGTCAACAACACATGCCTTGGGTGCTCAGCTTTATTAATCCCTATCTCAATACTCCCATTCCTGCAGTCTTATTCACTGTAAGCATAGTGGCTTTTTATTTTAAGCGCTGTAAGAAATGCAAAATATTAGTTTGTTTTTATTGGTAGCTGTCGATGGAGGTATGCATGCTTTCACCGATTTCTTGTGGATTTTTTTCCCACCAGAGTTCCGCTGATTCCTTGGCGGAAATTGGCATATTCTCCAACGACCATTAACTACCTTCAAAAAAAGCCAATGAGCATTTTGCACTTCGGGGGAGCATTAAAGAGACGCATCTGTCTGAGAAGCTCAAGGTTGCGTAAGGTCGAGTCCCGCTTATGGATGATGTTGTCACTGGCCACTATAGATGCGTCAAAGAGGTTTGCTCGATGAACCGAAGTTGAGTGACAAGTTTTCTAAAACGAAGGCGTCTTTCAGGTGTTCGTTATATAGCCTTTCCGTTCTTTTGAGAAACGAGTAGAGTCAAATACCAAAGTCCAGATTCAGCGTTGACGTTTGTAAAGTGAGAATTTGTAAGATCGGTGGTGCTCAACGATGCAACGAAAACTCATCTTCTAATCGATTTCCAGCTTAACATAGTCGAATGAATACTTTCTGTTGACAAGAGTCTTGTGAAGCGTATATCAGTTGGACACGTTTGTTAACGTTATAGGCTTTCCTATCCGGATGTTATTTGCTGCTCTCAGATAATATTTACACTCTCATCAACTACGTACAAATTGTGAACTGGCTTGCTATTGGAATCGCTACGCTTGGATTACTGTATTTAAGGTTTGCTTAAGTGTTAACGCATTTATTTATTCGATGTCATCTTTGTAATGCATAAGGAGAGGTGATCGACTGGGAGGTCCTATTTCTGCCATTGTGCAGAGGCAGCCGTCGTCAGTTTGCTCATTTGTGTACGGATCATGCAAAATTTGGAGAAGTTTTGTGGTCAAATCTTCTCGTGGATCCCAGTTCCCTCCCATTTTCATCTCGAAAACGTGGGGTCTCAAAAATGGCAGACTTCCTTTCGCGAAATCAGAAAGTGTTGCGGATTGTTCTGGAACCCTCTTAAGGGCTACGAGTCCTTCCTCACATTTCGGGCAATTAGGTGGAAAACCAGGGTAGGGGGTGCCCATGTGTTTTAGCTACATCCTGCTAATTACTCGTCATTGCAAATCCTGCAAGTTGCTTACGCAGTAGTCTCCTTTGAGTGGAGGCTGTATCGCAATAAGCTTCACGAACATGCTGTTGTCTTGTTTTTATCTCCGTTGATGCTAAATCTTAGTTTGACGAAAAAAATTCTGTAGACTGTAATTCGGAAGGAGCTTTTGTGGATTAGAAGAGAATATCTCATTGACGGTCTTCATAACTCAAAATTTCCAAATTCATCGGTTTCGTTCATGCTGGAATTAGCAGCTAATAGGTTAGAGGAGATACAGCAATTATTGTCTTTCACAAAACATCTGAGTGTGAGCAGTAAATAAAACGAGCTGAACAGGAGCACTATGTTCATTCCAAACGGTAACAGCGTCTCAGTCCAAAACACTCACTTTTCCAATAGAGGTGTGCAAAAAAGTCGTATTGTTAAAGGCATATTCTTCACAGAAATTAATTGCAGAATAAAACAGCCGCCAAAGGATTACCCTCGGCCGCTTCAAGTGAACCTCTTCTGGCCAATTCTGTTTTTGGCTGGATGCATTTTTCTTGTCGTTTTCCCTATTTACCAAGCACCAGTTGACACAGGTAAAGCTGGCTTCTTTTTTGATACCACTGTGCTTTTAAATACCATTAACTAAGTGTTCACTTCACATCCAACGTTTTTCATGCCTTAAGCAGGCATTAGTAGCTTAGCAACGTAGCATCATCATCCAACGAGCATTTAGAAGTACGTACATAACCCACACATCCACTCCTAGGTCATCCCAAGGTTAAATTAGTCCGGAAGCACCTTACCTATTTTCTTTCTTGCGCTAATTTCATCGATAACGTCGGCACCGTATTGTGATCGTTGCGTATGTTTCTTATAATTAATCAACCTTAAAATGATAATTACGATTGGAAGGTGAAGTGTTTACGGCTTTCAGTGAGTACTTTCAAAACGTGGTTGCATAATGTTTACCGCAGTTGCAAAATAGAAAGAACATTACCAAACAATTAGCACGCAACAATGTTTTCAGCGATCGGAATTGGCATTATGCTGAGTGGAGTGCCAGTCTATTTCTTGTTCGTTTACTGGGCCGGCAAAATCGCGTGCTTTGATCGCTTCATGGGTAAAGTTTCCAATTAATTAGCTAAATCGTTTCCCTTTTCAGACGTCGCCTAAAATAGAAAAGATTGAAAAGGCTAAGAAAAACAAAATTCGTCTGAAGGCACAGTGAAAGAAGGACTGGGAAGTGACCCAGCACTTTCGCCAAAAGTCATTCTCTGCAACTTTAACACATGTTTTTTACAGTAAAGCCACAATGCCGGAACATAATTTTTACAATTGCTCGTTGCGTTCACAAGGAAAGAGCTTCCTTCGCCCAGGGCGACAGAGATTTCGTCTTCAATGGCCGCAGGAACTCGAAAACATAAGACGCGCTCCGATTACTTACATGCACGCGTATTATCTGAGTTCTTACTCACTCGCTCCATTTACTCACATGCACACGTCTTATACGAGTCCTTATTCATGGACGCGGTTAACTCACATGGCGCGCGTCTTATGTGAGTTCTCACTGACCCACTCCGTTTACCCACATGCGCACTTCTTATGCGAGTGCCTTTTCACGCGCGTTGTTTACTCACATGGCGCGCGCCTTATGTTAGTTCTTACTCGCTCCGTTTACTAAAATGCACACGTCTTATGCGAGTGGTAATTCACGTGCATTGTTTACTCACATGGCGCGCGTATTACGCAAGTTCTGCTCACTCGCTCCGTGCATTCACATGCACGCGTCTTATGCGGGCGCTAATTCATACGCGCGGTTTAGTCACATGGCGCGCGTCTTTTGCGAATTCTTACTCACTAACTCCGTTTACTAACATGCACACACCTTATACGAGTGCTTATTCGTGCGCGCGGTTCACTCACATGGCGCGCATGTTATGCGGGCGCTTTTTCATGCGCGCGGTTTACTCACATCGCGCGCGTCTTATGTGAGTTCTTACTCGCTCCGTTTACTATGATGCACATGTCTTAGGGGAGTGCTTATTCATGCGCGCGGTTAACTCACACGGCGCGCGTCTTATGCGAACGCTTACTCCCTCGCTCCGTTTACTCACATGGCGCTCTTCTTATGTGAGTTCTTACTCCCTCGATCCGTTCACTGACAAGCACACGTCATGCGAGTGCTTATTCATGCGCGCGGTCTACTCACATGGCGCGCGTCTTATGTGAGTTCTTACTCACTGGCTTTGTTCACTCACATGCGCACGTCTTATGCGAGTGCTTATTCGTCGGGCGGTTCGCTCATATGGCGCGCATCTTATGTGAGTTCTTACTCACTCGCTCCGCGCACTTACATGCACGCGTCTTATGCGAGTGCTTATCCACGCCAGCCGTTCACTCACATGGCGCGCGTCTTATGTGAGTTCTTACTCACTCGCTCCGCGCACTTACATGCACGCGTCTTATGCGAGTGCTTATCCACGCCAGCCGTTCACTCACATGGCGCGCGTCTTATGTGAGTTCTTACTCACTCGCTCCGCGCACTTACATGCACGCGTCTTATGCGAGTGCTTATCCACGCCAGCCGTTCACTCACATGGCGCGCGTCTTATGTGAGTTCTTACTCACTCGCTCCGCGCACTTACATGCACGCGTCTTATGCGAGTGCTTATCCACGCCAGCCGTTCACTCACATGGCGCGCGTCTTATGTGAGTTCTTACTCACTCGCTCCGCGCACTTACATGCACACGTCTTATGCGAGTGCTTATTCATTCGCGCCTCCCGTGTAAACGGGCATCACGAAGACGCGTTCTTATGCTTTCGACCTGGCAGGCGATCCCACTACATTATTTTAACTTTTCAATCATGAGTAGCCAATTCGTGATATCTGCGACATACCCACTAGAATCTCCCTCCGTTGACAGCTCTATGTCCGCTAAAAGCTCATTTTGATAGCTCTGTAGGCATTAGAAGCTCTCGTTGGTAGCTGTGTTGGTTGGTGCAGCGGTTCAGTAAAGCTATCGGGTAACAGCTGTGCTATCAAAACATCAATTAGTTTATTCATACGGATCGTATGACGTCGCCGAAACTCAAATATTGCACGGTTTTGCAGCGTCGCCGGAGGCTAAAAACATTAAAAAGTGGAAAACGAGGGGAGTGGGGGCCCGGGAGGGAGAAAGGAAGAAAGAATAGGAAAATAGGAGGAGCACGCGTAATCTGCCCAATCAATAACACTTCTTTAGGGTATTTCTATATTGTTGATTATGATCTCGTTATTCATTGAGTTGTAAACTTCAGACAATGTGACGATTACCTTACAAAAGTTGCTGCTGGTGGTGCCGACTGAAAAGAAGGATTAGAGAAAGGAGTATACTATAATTCGTGCAACCGATCTTTGCGGTTGCTCATCTCTCGAAAAGGCTCGCAATTCGCTCCCAGGACAGCTGTGTAGCGACATCGCAACGCGCTACGCGTAGGTTGTGCTGCAGTGCTGTGCTTTTCAAGCCATCAGTAATGCGTCCAATATTACCTTATGCTTGCTGTGATCCCTGTAGGAGGTTTTATACCTATAATTCCTCCCTCATAAAGCATTTTTCTTCTGAATCCTCGCCGTTCCTTGACTACTGAAACTAAGTGTTTCAAAACGATTAAATATGAAAAGTTAAAACTGGCGCTGCACCGTGCCATATACGTAAACGTTGCTTCAAGCTCGTTTCTTCTTTATTTATCAGAGCCAATGCAGTCGTAGACAGTGCTCCCATAACAAGTCGGGTGCTACTGGTTGCATCTTGGTTGCCTTGTACACTTTCATAAGCGTTCTACTCAGTACGTTGTTTATAAACACTATAGAGTGCTACGAAAATTCCTCAGCTTACAGGTCCCGCTTGCCATACTTTGGCTCTTTTGTGATCGTAGCGTCGGTGCGTCCTGCTTTAAGCTGTCCCAGCATTTAACGGTGCCAACTAAATAATTGCCAATTTCCTCGGTTATTGATTAGCAGTTATTTAATAGAATCAAATCCCCCTTTTATAAAGTGCGATCTTCGAAGCGACTATAGCAATGAAACCCGATTGATTCACTGTCCTCTCTGCCCTTGTTGTTCTTGTTAAGACAGCATCAAAAAACAACAGGGATTTTCGTGGAGAGCTCAACCCGAATGAATTTGTTGTGAGCACAACGAGCACATATCACACTTGACTCATGTGAGTTGTCCGATGAAAATATTTTGTTGTTACATAATGATTCCTCGATTTGTGTCTCGTACCGTAACCTTCCGTGATTATTTTGTTGAATTCTAATCGGTAAACGTTTTATTCTTCCTTCATGAGTCTCCTAACAAAATCCACGATTCGAATTAAGGTAAACGTAATACTAATATTCATCTTAACCGATATCACATTAAAATAAGTGATAATGACTTCAAATCAACTACCATAACCATCCTTGCAGCAGCGGATTTTCTATAAACAGCGCGTCCACATCGAAGTATTCAAAATATTCATTAAAGTTCATGTACCTAAACGTATTTCCGTGCAGTTCTTTTACACATGCATTTCTGCCCTTTCAGAGTGGTGATAAACGGCTGAAAAAAATTTGGCACCAACAGATGGACCTCTGCGCAATATGATAACTGGTCTTGCTTCAGCAAGCAGAAAGCGGAAGGCTAAACTGCACACTGCAATGATGTAACTGTCATTGTGTAGCAACATTACAGAGTTGCCGTAGAATCGTGATCAGATGGTAGTACAAAAGGGTAGATAAGTTCAGTGGAAGAACTGCAAAACGATAACCGATAAGCAGGTTTTCATTTGCTGTTAAAAACCTCTGTGGGAGAACATAACCAACAACTAAAAAATGTTTGTGCAACATACTGCCTAGCAAAATTAACAATACGAAGAAATTCTGTGAATAGAATAGATCATCAATCGAAAAGGGAACATTTGGCACACAGAAAAACACCAAAACACATCGAATACATCTTCCTAAACACAAGGAACCAGCAAATGAGAGTGCCCCTTCAGCAAATCAACAGCACTAGGGCGTACAATGAGCACGGAAGGAGGCAAAAGATCAAGTGAGAAACGCCTTTGAAGCCGACACTTTTACACGCCAGCATCAAACGAGAGTAAAAAACAGACTAGCAACGGGATGAAGAATTATTCATTTCATATAAAACCCTCTGTGAAATAAAAACCCCCCTGCATATAAAAAATGAAACAAAATTTTTAAACGCACTTATCCGCTCTTTCAAGTGAAAACGACGGAGTAGTGCCTTTTAATGAAAGCGAGCGAGAAATTCTGCTGCATTCTCCGGAAGGAACCATTATCTAAAAGGCTTAAAAAATAAAAAACATAGCATAGCTGTCCAACGACGGTGCTCCTTCGCCCTTCGTCAGTGAAATTTTCGTGTGCGATCGAAGAAGCATCCTCCCACGAAAGATCTCCCGATAATAATAAAGTATAAGATCGGAAGCTTTTCTAATTATTCAGTTCTAACGATTGTAACGATATAACAGCGACAATACAAAAGCACATTTCTTGTATTTTACTTTTTAGCTTAAAATGCAACTCTGCTACCGTTCTTTCTCCAAAAAATGTACTCAAGCGCTTGAAGAATATGCGCTTTTACGAAACCCTCTCTTGTGACGGATCGATGGCTGGATGGAAGGACGAACTGAGCGATCGCGTACAGTCAAAATATGAACACCTCGTTTACAGATTCGAAAAAAAACTTCGTTTAGAGACCTGTATAATGGCAGTAACTTTTACCACTGTAAGTTTCTCAGACGTGAGTTTTAAAATACTGCGTAAACAAAATACATACAGGTCCATACGCACGCGTGCACATACATATTTCCACGTCACATTCATTTTGCAAATCGTATAAAACAGCACGCAAACATCTTATTGCATAATCCTACACTGTATGCGGGAAACTGGTCGAGCAAGCATACAGCAAACTCAAATAGCATACTTTAGATACAACAAAGAAAAGATATCGGAAAAAAAACGACCAAAACGAGCTGCCTTGACTGAAACGTTCCAACGACACCACATTTACGAGAGCAAATGACATCCAAACGAATCAAAAATAACTCGGAAACCTGATATGAGAGCCAGTGCATCCTACAAGTGATCGCCACGAGTTCATCTAAATCAATAACATGACTGCAATGATAAAATCTAGCCGCTGCAGCTTTTCTTTTCTCTTTTTAAGGGTAAAATAATGCAAATATGTCCAAAGCCTTCACTGAATCCCATTTGCTCTCCATCCCCTCAAAAGACTAACCCAGAGTTTACCCAGTACCTCTCAATTAAAGTTTTACCAAAATGTCCTATAGATGCGTCGTCCCCACCATAAGTGAAAGATTCTTAAGCTAATTAGGTCGCAAAACATTCCTCCCAAAAACAAACGAGTTGGAAATTACGAGCATGGTTCGCCTGCACTATTTCGATCCTGGACAGCTGGCCTTTGATTGCCAAAAAAACCAGCGCAAACACTGGACAGTTTTAACAGAGGAAGCTGGATATATCGGACGAAAAAAGTTCTTCACCCAATTCAACACTAACAATCCAGTCATAAATTATAATCTACTACAATATTTAACCCCATTTCGAAAGCTTCAATATGCTTTCACGCGTTTGGTTCCTTTCAAAGATTCACTAAGTGCATATTTGCGCTTTCCGGCATAACGTTTTTTTTTTTTTAAATATCCATGCTCGCAGTGCTAATATTTAAATCAGAGACCAATAAATTTATTGATATTATAAGACGTATTAAGGATTCAAAAAATTTAATACTGTAGAAAATTATTGCAATCGTATATTAGCACCATTCTAGAAACGGAAAGTGAGTATGATCCTAATGAATCATGCGAACAATACATTCAATATCTCAGAAACGATGGTCCTCACAGAATAACAGTTACTACTCCCAATTACTAGTTAAAACCTATCACTACTCCCAATTACTAGTTAAAACCTATCCGCTTTCTCAGCTACCCCTCTCTTATGATTTTCCGAAGTAAACTAAAGTCTAAACCATTATAACACGTACCTCAAGAGCAAGAGGAGAAGCGTTACTGCTGGGCATCATAGAATTGACCCTCACCATTACAATGGCCGTTGTTGTCGTACACCGATCCATTGACTACAACTTTTACTGGTGAGGATGGTGGCGTTGTATAACCTAAGAATGAATCTCATCACACCAATATGGCACGAGCGATATCCTCCCTCCCTCCCCCCCCCCCCCC
>JPKZ01003252.1:1129955-1146879 GCA_000803305.1 Toxocara canis | reverse complement strand
ATGTCCCCCCCCCCCCCCCCTCTCTTCCAGAACCCAGAAACAGCACCCTAACACTACAGGACACCAGAGAATATCCCTCCTATGGCGATCATAAGTCGCTGGAAGGCGATCGGTCTTGCTCATTTGGTCCTTCTTGAGCCCCTATTGTTCTCCTCCTACACAAACTTCTTTAGTAGTACAAAATGAGCAGTGACACGTCTCACTGGAAAATAAAAAGTAGAGATGAAAACAAAACCTTTCTCTCACGTTGAGTATAAGATGATCGATAAAATAAGTTTCGTAAAGATAGGCACAAACGGCGCAAATAAATGCAGTAATCAGAATCAGCAATCGATAGCCAATTTCGGGCAACGGATCGAACTCCATAAATGAGTATGCGAATGGTGGTGGATATACACAAAGCACTATCGACGATATCGCCAATCCCACTAAAAAGGTTGAAATGTTTAACGCAAACTTCTAACAAATGACAAACAATAATGAATTAATGCCGAACACAAACCAACCTACAATATTAAAAAAAAACTCAAGACACAAGCAAAACCCAATTACAAATCTCCCTTTAACCACAAAAACTTTACCGAAAACGGATAAGGCCTTTCTGGATTATACGTCCATCCCCTACACCCTTCCCCCTCGCTCTCCGAATTTGGCAAGTTATCTATTGGTCTCATTCTCGGTTTTAAATCTCCTAATGTAACAAGATGACTACTGACCGCAGAAATCGTCGGCTTAGGGATGGGTCTAAGAAATCCGGATAAAAGCACGATAAAGATTATTGATTTTATTGCGTTACACTGCGTTCATAAAGTATTTAAAAAGCACGAAGTTTTAAGACACTTACCCAAACTTAAACAAAGAGGAATATTGCTGAATAGTGTCTTACGATAAGGAAGACCCTTGCTGTAGATAACTGCTAGCGTTATGTACTGAAACGTCGACAGACAAAAGATTGCCGTACCCTGAAATCGAAAGCAGGCATATTACTTAATGTAGACTACAGCTAGACTGCATGCTGAAAATGATAAGAATTATTCTGTCACCTCTAAACACGTTCACAACTGCGATTATGAGTTGAACGGGAAAAAGTGCGTGAATATGAACCTGCATGCTTCTCTTATCCTCTTGCTCTTGGCCAACCGGCACCGCATAAGGAATGAACCACGGTTGAAATGCCGTATACAGGAATATGAACAACTGCAAAACAAGATGTAATGTGAGATAGAGTTACATAACGCCCTCATATAGTTAGTTTTACAGCGAACCAGAACAGTATGAAAAAAAAACTAGAACTAAAACTCCCAATTCTAGATTGACAGCTCACTTTGCTCTCTTGGTTTGCGGTTTGTTATGTGACTTGCTCTACCGCTTTTTTTAGTGCCAAATGCTCACGGCGTCCTCCGATCGAACAAACCATAATATACAGATACGTCATACATGCCTAAATCTTGGATGTGTGCCGAAAGGGACACAAAAAATTCCTACCTGAAACTAAGTCAAAAAATGCAGTTTCTACCATTTACAGACCAAAATTGCCGACCTTAATTGACTTAGAGCAGTGCATCAGTATCAGCATCCGGTTGAAAACTGAGTATGATTCAGTTAAGATGTAGAGAATACGCGCGTGAATATTAGACATACGAGCAACACAAAAAACTTAATTGCGGACCACAGTGCAACTGGCGAATGAATCGACATAAACTCTTCAACTACCTGCATTCACCTACGCGATTACTACTACCTCTCACTATGCAACTTAAATCTACATATTTTCAGACCAAATGAGCAATAATGTCAACAGCTATGTGATTGAAAATATCACGAAACGATATCTACTGAATGCACTCACAGTCAGCCGCAACACAATCACTCGAATATAAACGGATGGGTTGCCTACATAAAAATAAAATGATACAATCGAATGTTCAGCATGCCTTTAGAAATCACGGCGATTTGATAGGAAAGCGTTATGCCTACAATTTCCACCCAAGATTTGATGGAACGTTACAGCCAGAAAATGCGTACTATTTGAGATCCATTCATACGCACTGTTACAAACGACAGCAAACAATGGAAGAGACATACTTGGAATGAAGTTATAATAGTGAGTTGGCCAACGATAGATAAAATGGATGCGAGTGACAAGAGTCGTGTAGGAGGCGGCGCTGCCGACAGCCTCTGACACGAAGGCGTATTACCAAAGAACAACGCTACCAAAGTGACCAGTCCCATGTCAATATAGAGGAACTGAAAGATGCCTGCCATTCATAGCAAAACAGACGACCATATCGCCTGCTCGTGAAAGCGCTTATTGTACGACAGGTAGACCGTAAATAAACCAGATGAAAGCAGAATTTGACCGCACGAGCCCCAATCCACCCCTCTTTGATGTCAAGGTAGCTAAGAAAAGAACTGAACAATCAACCTAATTTCTGTGAGACAGAATCCTCCTCCGCCCCTTCCCGCCACCTCCCTTTCTAGATCCACAGTGAAACCTTGCTACCCTACAGTACCCACGATTCAATGGGAGAATGCAAAGGACGGAGCGATATTCACTGCAGATGAAAGACTGCCCCAAAGACGCGTCTTCAACAGACACTTCAAAATGAGGCATTTAGGATCTTGCAAAAACTACTACTCCTTCCCACACTGTGACGCTTTCCCATCGCGCAGCCATTTACGAGAATACAATCAGTTATTATACTTAACAGTAACTTACAATACAAACACAAATGCTTATAACCGACGCTTCAAATATATGCAGCCGATTAACATGAAGCACACATTCCAACGATATACGAAATGAAGCCCAGCTGAACTGGTCAAGAAACGATTTCCACCTTATGCAACGATAAGGAAAGATTAAATCCTAAGAGCACAAAACTGTACGCACCTGAAAATCGGTGAGGTTTGTATTCAACCAGTAAAGATGCAATATGGTAATAAACTGCGTCAAAGAGTAGCCGGCCATATATTTGAACACTCCAAACGATGTCACCAATGCGGCACGTCCTGAATCTCATTCAGTGAATGCAAATAAACACACTGCAAAACATGGACGACACATTTAGGATTCTTTTAAAGGGGAGCTATCCATATCAGCATAAGCGACTAACTGTGGAATATTCTCATTAAACGCTAACAATAGTTACCAGTAGGCCAATACATCTAACGAAATGCGCTTTTCCATAGCGCACTGTTCGTTTTCTGCAGTCCGCTCGGCACCGTATATATATATATATATACATATGTGCCGATAATATAACACAAGACCTGACAGTCTGTTCAAAAATTTAGTTGACAAGACGAAAAATTTAATCAGTTCATTTGAACCATTTATGAAGAACAATTTTAACTAAAACGAAAACGACAACTAGTAATGGGACTTTAATCAATGTGTAATTTTTTTCAGCTGATAAGGAAAAAACCGACCTTCTCGAATAATCATCGGCACACATCGAATGTCAGGAATTTTTGAAGTGAACGGCGCGGCGATTGATGCTTCAGCCTCCGACAAAGAAATACCCGCATGGGCAGCCTTAAATAATTTCAACTTCATCATAAGTTGATTGGATATGCCATTCATACTTAAACATCATACTGAATGAGGTAAAAAAAGCACATTTTTGATTTCATGACGCCGCCAATTAAACGACAGCAAGAATTCCTTCTTCTGCTTTCCAGTTAGCGCTTCTTTTGTTTCTGCGCAAGGCTCGCCTCCTTCCAGCACAGCCCTTTCGAGTTTTTAATACTGTACTCGGCCTCACGTTGATTACAGTTATAGCTGACAACGACTGGTCCTGATATGCACTCTTGGAACATAACCCCTCTCGTTTTCTTTTAAGTCTTAACGTATCCGCACAATATTAAAAAAATATACCATTTTCGTAACAAAAGCACCGCATAAGCAGCCATTCTAAGAGGAGCAATTTCATTTCGGTGCTCAGTATTGGCGAACATGTGGCAAACCTTAAGAGCTGCGCAGTCGTTGGCTCCATCGCCGCACATAGCAACTGTGTAATCGACCTCCTGCAACTTGTTGACGAGAAGCTGCTTCTGGTCTGGAGACATGCGAGCGTACACGTCACACACCGTCACCAATTTCTCGACTAACTCGGGGTATTCGTGACACACTACTGCGAAAGTCGGACCTAAATCATGCATTAGTGAAGCAAATCGCAAAACTATTGAGCTCCTTTTGTGACACATTTAATGCACGCCTGAAATCCACTACGATCACCTAAGATTTCCAAAAACGAGAGGAAGAGGCGGTCGCCATTTTCTTTCTGGTTTCTCGTCGATATGACAATCCGCAAATGAAAAACCCAGTTAAGAATGGTAACATTTTTTTAAGACAAGAAGGAGAAAATTCGACAGAATAACGGAGAAAAAGTATTAATATTCGCATTCACTAATAATTAGCCCCTTAAGTCTAAAAAAAGGTCAAAATCTGTCGGAATGGCTGGTTCGAAAACTGCAGCACTGCTCAGTGGTGACCTAACGGCGTGAATTTCACATTTTTAAAGTAACGAAAAAAAAGAAGAGTTAGAGTCAACTGCTTCGCAAAACAAGCAGCTGTTCCTAAGCAGTCCTACCTCCACGGAAAAAACGTCGAATGTCCAGGACTTGATCGATATCAGCTGTCTGTTAACCTAAGGGCGATCTTTCAAGGCAGACAAACGGCAGCAAATTTGTCCATAAGAAATTTCTTCGAGAAGATGGAATCACTGACCAGTTTACCATTCTAGCAGCTCTCACTTGAGAAATATACCGGCAAAACTGGAAACTGATTTCATGATCAGATCGCAAAGTCGCAAGGGAAGAAATCCAAAAAAATGGAGATGAAGACGTTTAGAAACTGAAAGAAGAAATGAGACGGCAAACTACGGAAGCCGGAAGTTAAGGCTACAGTAAAGAAGGAAAACTGAACAGTGGCAAGTTATCTTTGGGCGAGAAACCTGAACAGTTAGAACACAAAATTAACCAGAAATAGCAAGCTGATAGGTGGAATCGACTAGATGACCGGATTCGACATCGACTGTTGATGAACAATCGTCGACGACGTCTTCCGAAGACGAAATTGACTGCAACGAGAAATATAACACAGTCCGCTTGTAAAGGCGGTTTAGCTCAGCCAAAATTATTACTACGCAGAACACGTTCTTACGGAGGCCAAAATAACTTAAAATCACAGCTTTACGCTTGGAGGCCTAACACCTTAAAACGAAGCGACATAGCTATAACTGCACAAAATATGTGACCATTAAGGAACGACTGCCACTCATAAACAGGCCAATTTGCGAATTTCTCACTTCACTGTTTGCGTTCCCTTCACGACGAGTGATTGCGGAATGTGCAGTCGACAGTGTGTTTCACTTGGCGAGATTTCGCAACTATGAATTTTTCTCATCTTCTATGATGAAAACGGATCACACACGCCGTCGCAATTACAACGAAGCAGCAGAGTTGATTATTACAGCTTGAATAAGCAAACTCACCACCAGCGACAACGCAGACACTACCAGTCTTAGCAGCCGAAGTGAGTATTGGCCCTTCGTACCAACAGTGTCGCGCTAAACGAGCATTTGAAAAATACTGAAAGAAAAAGATAAAAACGCAACAAACAACCTGCTTAAGGATCAACTGCACTCGCTTGCTGGCACCCTTTTCCGGCGGTGGTGCGGTCTCAACCAGAAAAGCGCGTTTCGTTGGCTGAATAATGGCACATTCGCGCGCCACACTCAACGCTGTCAATAGATTGTCCCCGGTGACCATAACCGTCCGGATACGTGCCCTAAAATTATGCTCTTAGATCTCACTTCCCGCTTATTACTTGCAAGTCGCACGTCAGATCGACGTTTGCTTCCCAACCAGTGAACTGATCCACACCGAAATAACAAAGTTTCAACTTAAACCTCATTAGGAGTATGGAATACAGGGTAGAACTATCGTAATGCTGCAGCAATAAAGGCTTGCTGACCACTAGCTGATAAAACTAGAAATTTCAAGCCTATTTTGATCTCAAATTTTCTGATAAACAGTGTGATAGAGCTGAGCGTGACGATAAGTTTTGGCCATTTGAGATAGGTAGGGGGTGGGAGATTGGCAACAACTAACGAAAGCAAAAAGGAGAAATAGCCCACTTTCAACAGTATCGGGTCTTTTCTTTCTTCAGCTATTTCCTACTTTCTCTTTCCGCCAGTCCTTTCGCACTTCTAATTCAAATTTTTACAGCCAGCTGTGACATCAGCTCAGTTGTAACTAGCGACCCGTTAAGCGTGGTAGAAAAGAACGGCAATCTCGACTACAGTTGCAAAACTACTCTCCGATGTGCGACACCTTCACTGACAACATTTCTGTCTAATGCTTTCATCCAACACTCGCCTACGCTTTTGTGCGTTACGTTCCCTCACCTAAATATGGGCCTGTAGTTTCAATCAACAGAATTTTTGGTTAGCATGCACCTCCCTCCGTCCCACAAACTATCACATTATATGCATCTACCTTACGCAACCCCACCTTAGTGAAAACTTTATGCTTGCACGCAATCACGGCAATAACACTGAGGTGCAATGCGATAACAGACAATCACTACCATATTTGAGACATTATCAACTCGTTCAAAGAACTAGTGATCATGTCGATTACATCATAACGTATACGAATCTTTTGCGTGGTGCTCATAAGAAAACGAACTTCCAAGAAACAGCATAATGCGTTTATCACCTTTCGTAAAAGCAGAGCGTATGCACATCGAAAAAGTGATATCATTGGCAATCACCGCCAAAAACAAAATGACCGTAAAACCATAAATCATACTTATTCAACTGATGAATAACGCCAACAGTTTGCCGTTTCAGTCTGTTTTCCATTGCAACAAGACCGAGTAATTGCAGATCACATTCCACCTGAAGATGATAAAACTTAAGAAGAAAAATAAAAAGTACAACATTTGCCGTTTTCATCATAAAATTTTGCTATAAACGATGGATGCACACGAATTCTTTTAAAAAAAAGGAAGATAAACGAAACAACTCAAATTTCCTCATCAATGCATTCGCATATAAAATAAGCGTGTTCGATGAGGTTCTCAGAAGCGGCTTAATTTCATTCAGAAACTATGGTGTTTCAAATTTTCTCAGCTTTTCCTCATATAGGCTTTGGGTCTACATGAGGAAACAATTTGCATACGTTGTGCAGCAAAGTAAATGATAATTGAACAAAGAGAGTTTCCAACCAGCCCTTTTTTTGAATGAAGAACATAACAAAAGTATGACTGAGCTCAGTCCACAGAAATACTCTTCGAGGGGGAAGTAAGAAATGCCATTTGGTGTCGGATGCAATCAGCTGGTTACCTGATAGATTACATCAGCACACAGTCTACGATGACAAATACGACTAATCATTATGATGCGCGAAAACCTATTACGGGCGCAACTTATTGTTTGAAACGAGGCAGGTAATGATATGTATGTAAGATCTCATGAAACGTAAGAGAAGATGGAGAAGGATACAAAGACATGACAAACCCTAGTAAACCCCTTCATTTAATTCCAGAACCTTTTATACTGATCATGAAATAAAACTGGCTTGTTTCCGTACAGCACTCTTCGTTCCCTATATCGGCGAGTTGTCTCACAACTAAACCGTTACTGATAACCGTCAAATGAGTTTGAACCAAAAATTTTAAAAAAATAATTAAACTGTCCAAAAGTTTACTCTAAAACAATCTATTCTGTAAACTTTCATAGCAACGCTCTTACCAATTCCCTCTTCACTTTCTGCGATTTCGCAAAGCTGATCTCCAGTTTTCGATATGCAACCGCAATAAGACGATAGCCATGTTGTGCATAATCGCTCACAATATTCTGCAAAACAAATGCAAAAAATATTCGTACATCACTTCAAAACCACCTTCCAACTGTTCTCCAGCACAATCGCAACAAACTTGCAAACGACGACACATATGTATTCCAATACGTCATAGTTGTTCTATCTAAGCAACTGCGAATTCTTTAACAGCACGCCATATCAATAAGATGAGAATCCCACAATTACTTCGACTCTTCGCTAATTCTATGAAGGGAATTTACCTAGTTTCTTACTGAATACGCTAATTGTTGGGATACCAACTATTCAATTATTGAATTATTTACTAAATTGTGAACAACTTTAACTAGATCAAGTTTTACATCAATTATTAATTGCTAATTACATAATTCACCATTACCATTCAGTGAGTTAACTGATGAATTAACTAAGAAACTGCCATAAAAACGAAAGGATCTCACGCGAATGCAGTATTCGTGTGCGACTAATACTAACACTGTTTTTAGGGCGTCTTCTAATTTCCTCTTTCGTTATCACTGATTTAACAACTTTAACTGTAGCCTTGCGAATCATTTCTCAAGTGATCTGGCGTGATGACCGTTAGCTTTTCTTGGATTGATGGTTTGACTTGACCACCCTTCTCCGAACGCCCTATCTCACTGATTCTCGTTTTCGACGGGTTGAAATAACACATGCCTAATACCAGGCCGATAAAAACACTTTTATTCAGTTCCCTGATAGGAAGGTGACCCTTCCTATAAACTAAAACAGTCTTTGCTAAAAAATATCTGAGTTCAATCTTCGACGCATATCAAAATCTATAATGAACCTCAGCACTTCATCCGAAAAAAAAGCGATGTTTGCTGGCCTCCAGCTTTGCTGTAATTTTTCATTACATAATACATACTCTAAATACCTTCCGGTTCCATCATAACGGACTATACGTTAACAGCGCAACGGTAAAGGGATACGAGCCTAGAATTTACCACATAATTATGAGGAATGGTTTCAGGTCGACAAAGCGATGCGACCATCTCAGGAGATCCCTTACAATAAAGCGTCATAGAGTTAGACTGCTCATTCGGGTTATGCACAATCACCGTCATCCGTTGAAGTGATGAACTGAAAAAAAAAATCAGGTATACTCTATTAAACCCCAAAGCACAGTTAGTCAAATTGCGGTGAACCACCTTTGGTCAAATGTTAAGTGCAGTATGGTAATACAGCACTATATAGCGCAAAATTTACATGAAAAATTAGAAAAGCAATATTCTTCGTCACAACACTGTCACAGCCCATATATCTCTCCAAATCATAACTTGGATAAATTACCAACAATAGCTTTGTGCGTAACCTGAAAGTAAACTGTCGAATTATAGCGAGCTCAATTTCGCACTCAAACCCAAAATGTCCAGGCACATTGCGAACGACGGTCGGCTGAATGATGTCGAAACGAGCCGTCTCATCAATACCGCTATCCACCGTTTCGTCGAGCGACCAACCCGTATGCTTGAACAGAATCAGGTCTAGAGGATCGCCGCACAGCTCACCCTGGATCCTTAAATGAACTCTACTTACTTATTTTCACAATTTATTTGACTTAGAACTCAATAAAGAAAACAAGATAGGCTTTTCGCTAAAGAAAACTGCTACAACAGAAATCAACGCATGATACGAATAACTGATATTTCGGTGAACTAGTGACAGTGAACTATAAAGATGGCATCTCCAACCATCAGAAACAATATTTCACGATTTGTTTAGTTTAGGAAAGCAGAGCAGAAAAAAATTTGCAGCAGAACAATTTGCCCTTTTACTTCAACACCCAAAAGCATGCTTTTTGATTGTTAGTTAAACAATATGCGCGATTCACTCACTGATTTTTGACAGATCTTCAATGCCTCCAAAAACTGCCAAATCTATGCGCCGTTCTCCTCTTTCGCCCAGAAGGGTAGGCTGGCTGGAGAGAGGGGTATCTTTATGCATTACAACGGTTAAAATTCAGCAGCACCCTAAACGAGAAGTCTGCAGTTAATCAGCGCGAACAGCAAACCTGGTAAGACTGTGGCAAGTAGAAATTGCTTTGATTAGTTCACCATACGCGTTCATCTCGTCCGAAAGAAAAGCCGTAAATTCGCCATCAAATACTGGTCGCTTCCCATCGTCTGCTAATCGTACTGGCCTCATACAATGAAAATCGAGTCCGTCTTCCGTCAGGGTACCCGTTTTATCAAAACACACCTACAGTCAGGTTTTCTGTTATCGAGCGCCCATTACACTCTGTTACTTTCGCACTGTCGAAACATCACAAGTATTCAAGAAAGAGGAAATCGCTTAAATCCAAACTTCCATAGACACGCCGTCTCGCCAATCAACTCAGTTGATATGAAGCCAACAGCAAAGGCTTAAAATATGTTCAATGCGGTCGAATGCAGTCATTTTTAGCCGATTTCTGTCGTCAAATCTTGACAAGGAACAAGCAGGAGAAATCGACATCTATTAAAATAAGATATTTTAATCTCAAATTGGTATTCCAGGCCCTTCATCTTTATAATGTTGACCAAAACATTCAAGATAAAATAATCCCAAGAAAGCTCACAAGTACGTAATTTAGTGCATTTTTTAAATCAAAAAGAGTACCAATTCAGACTAACAAATTACAGAATAAAAAAATATGATGTAAGGAATTTTGAGCAAATAAATGAAAACAGCTGCAAATTACGAAAAGAAACTTACCGTATTTATAGCACCACATGTATTTATTGTTGACGGAGAAATGCAAAAAATTTGCTTTTTACGGAGACGAATCTGAGCCGAGATAATGCCAATACTCATCGCAGCTGAAATGCCTCGATTTTTTTTCACAATTTAGTACCAATAAAAAACTAGTCTAACCTTAATACTAAATTCGATATTAAGTGAACATTGCATGATTTATTTGAAACGCCATGCAATGCCGTTTAGTCTATTAATTAAAAAAAAAAACGTTCCAAAAACGAACGCTTTTCAGCTCATCTCCACTTCCGGTTACAATCTTCCGGTATTAAATAATTCATACAGCTTATATTCTTCCACAAACGCAATTAGTGTGCAAAGAAAAATAATGAAATCATCTTTCTAAAACCTACATAAAAATGGTAATTTGCTAAAAAATGTAAACATTTTGTCCTCATCTGCAGTGAATACGAAGTACCAGGAAAGAATAATGCAATGCAGTGACGATACCGTACCATTTTTTTGGGAGATAAAAATAATGTCAGAGAACGCCAATTTTCTTCTTAGTCGCTCCCACCTCCCTCCCCAATCTCGTGTATTACAACACAGAAGAAAAAGAAACAAATATTTTCTGACATAGCAGCATTACCACTGTCATCAAAGTAGCTGATCACTGACCAGGCAATGCGGGAGGCACGACGATGGTAATAATATCCAGCGAGCGCACCAGAATTTTCTTAACACTCGATGCTCGCGAAATCATAATCGCTATTGTGTATATAAATCCACATGCAGCAATGCACGCTAGGAAACCAACAAATTTGAAAAGATCCTTCGTAAAACGGAAATCCACAGGCTTCGGATACATTATCGAGCGAACTAATTGGCCTTTCAGCGTCGAATAGGCCGTACGCAAAACAACCGCCTAAACTGCGCTCTGCGTGGAGAATACAGTTCATGAACGGAACAAAGAATATAGCATTACTTACAAAAGAGACATCAGCTTATGAGCCATGAGTTTACCATAGAAATCTTTATGAATTCGGCCCACGATGCAATTTTCACTCGGCCATATCCTTCTCCTTAGGTGCAGCACCAAAATTTCATCAGTGCTTATAAAGCAATAATGACATGAATTTGAGAAATCATTTTCTCATACTACAAAAAAACCTTTAGCTTGTTTTGCCCATTTCACTTGGGTTTCTTTCCGTCTCTCTTTACAAATTTTCCAGATCGCGCAGCAAGACTTCTCTATACTACTTAAACATTTATTTAAGTTACAATAAAGGTCATATAAACATTTTGAACGAAGATGCAGAAAAATTCATTTTTTAAACATTTATTTAAATTTCCGGCTTGCAGGTATGCTATGCTTAAATGCCCAAATGCGCCTTTGGTACACACATGAAATATGGGCTATTTCACTGCGATTATCAAAATCATGTGTAAACATTAAGATGGCTCAGCAGGCGCATGCGCTCACAAAGCGCAGATGATAAAAAGAGGTCGAGAAATTTGTGGCAGTTGTGGAGAAAAGCTCCATAAAAATGAGTTAAAATTTTGCAGCAAGATAAAAAGGTATTCAATAATAAAAAGAAATAAACGTATAGATGATATCAAGTTCGCGAACTGAACCCACACATGGCATCTGGCCTCAGGGCAAAAAAGTTACCAGCCTCAGTCATATAATAATGAAAAGAAGGATCAAGCTTCTTTTTCTCTTCACCTGCTCCTTTATTTTTTCATTCGAGTTTATACGAGCAAAGACCACTTCCCCTCCCCACCTCACTGCCTAACAGAGCCCCTTGTCAACGCAATCGCTCTTGCTGCAACACTCCCTAAGCATGTGAGTGGATGATTTGTCTGTGCAATGTACCTTGACTTTCCTTCCACTGTAATACCTGGTCTGCAGCACTTGTGTTCCACAGAAAAGAGTGTGACGCGAGTGTTCCTTGATCGAAAACGTTGGACAGCTCTCATCGTCCACCTCCGGCAATGCAACCTGAAATCACAGCAGCTCATACACTCATGAAATCTAGCTACTTTATGGTACTTGCGTTTGAAGTTCCAATAAACACACTTCCCACCTAGCAAATGCCCATTCTCCATTCTGCATTACGAATTGTGTCTGCTATACCTCACGTTCGCCTGCACCATGGGAACAGACACGACACTCATAACACCATTCGTTCTTGTTCCTCTTCCCCCCCTCCCTCTCTCTCTCTCAACACCGTCTAACAGCGAAAATGGAAAATTATAAACGACAACGGGATATTATAAACGACGTAGCACTGGCACTGTTGTGGGAGACGACCACACGCTGACTCGTTTCGCAGTTCGCGTAGTGACGAATGTGTTCGCCCGCCTCTTCTACACAGGCAGCCCTCCGGTTACAATGGAGATGCATCACCCCATCGTAACTTGAAAATATCGCGTCAGAAACCGGCCTAGTTTACCCACCAGCCTCATAGAATGTTGATCGACATGGAGTAGAGTACAGTGGCATCTCACAAGGCGTCCGAAATATTGCAACTCGAACCATCGTAGCTCGAGAACTACCTGCACTACACTCATTTTTGCGCCTCAAAAAACCTACTGCATATTACGTTCACTGTAGAGGGTTATCTGTCAATTTGTTGTGCTCCTCAGTTTTCCCACAGTCTTCAGTACATCGTTTTATCTGTTCTGGTCTCGATTTCGACAGCTCAACAGCTCAGCCGCGGTACAACAAATATTCGACGTTTAGAAACGCGGACAAACATTTCTTAGGTGGGAGAGGAGCTGTTATCGGGAGATGGAAAGCCGGAAGACTAAAATTACTTCGGCGATTTCCAAAATGTGTGCTGTCTTTGGAGACAGCTTTCTGATGTTAAAGCGCTACTGCTAAAGATGGAATAGAAAACAAACAGGAGGAGCTGATACTGCTTTAAAGATCGTTAAAAATTGATCGCCCTTAAAACGGAGAAAACGACGATGAGAATGTACAGCACATTTGGTGCAGTGTGCGACAAGCAAACGTAGAACTAATAGAAACCAACAATGTACCACTACAGCTTCCATGGACTACAGAAAACTGAGAAGGTTGTCAACACCCAAAACGACGACCAAGTTTTAAATCAAACAAAAGTGCACTTTGGTGAAGGGGAGGAGAGAAAGAAGGGCTGAGAAAACGAAATATCTGTTTACATATCCTAACAAACCCATCAAGAATTGTAAAGCCAATAACGCCTATTCACAGCCGTGATACACACTGATTCTGGTACCAGAAATGTCTTGCTTCCGTAGTTTACTATTGTGGCTTGTAATTAACAACTGTGCGCTATTTGCTCTCCATAGGCACATTTCCTGCGTGTAGTTTACATGCATTTTACCGCTGAGCAACTATTTACAGCCGCGTTTCATAATCGCATTCCGTTAGAGAAAAAAAATTCTTCGCTTCCTCAATAACTTTTTCGGGCTAAGATCTGATACTAAAAATGCTGCGTGCTCGCAGAACAAAGTTTTCGCTTCACAACTTGAACATAAAAGAATTAAAGTAAGGAGAGCAAAGTGAGCCAAAAATTCCACTATCATGACAAGCAAAGCATGTAAGAAACTTTTACATCAATAGTAGCGAAGAGGTCGCAATTTCTCAGAAAGCGAACAAAACCGGTTAAGGAAAAATTGGGAAATATGAATGAAAACAGCCAGAAATTTCCCGACCGAAGCGAGCGAGACCAGCTAAAGAATTTGGGGGTTTTTTTGGTTATTGAGGGCAAGTACTTACTCGTAGGTGCTCGCAACTGCTTTTGGTAACTGAGACTACTAAGGATGTGCTGGCAGGCAGCTTCGGCAGCCGAAAACCACCAAGCCTGCACTTTCAGGTCCCGGTGGCCGTCTTGCGACAGTCGAAAGGTTGTTCAAAAAATCATTACCTCGTCCACTTCGAGACTGCCACAGAAGCCTCTCAGATCGGCAGCGGATATCAGAATCGCCGCTCGAATCGATGAACTCTTTAAGAGACGGGATATAGGCAAGGCGACTACTGCTCAGGTGTGATCGGAAACAACCAATAAACGAACCTTAGAGACGGGTACCGACTCGCCGGTGAGCATGGACTCATTTACAATCACCGTACCGTTCATCAGAACCGCGTCGCACTGCATCGTACACCCGTGAGACGGAATCAAGATGACGTCACCGGGAACGAGCTGTAATCCAATAACACACAGTTTCTCTATAGTTCCTTAAATGAGGCGGACAAACGGTTGAAACAGGCGCATAAACCATATGACAAGCGAGACACAGCCGATCTAATGTCGTACTTTGGGCAACAAAACAAATAGAAACTGGTCAAGTTTACCTTTTAAGCAGCCTTCCTGCAAAAAGTCGATAAAAGGCAAAATGGGATATAAACTCTTCCTATAAACGAACAGTCCCAGTCGTAGGATGAAAACTATTAAAGCGGGCTCACGTGCCCAAATGATTAAGCGACCCTAAAAGAGGATAAGTCCGGAAAAAAAGAAGAAAAACAGACACAATGCTCGAATTTCTAATGATCTAGTTTCAATCATTTTTTCGTTAAAGAAGACAACGAAAGAAATTTGACACTGTCCATGCAACGGCCAACAGTTTCTATTTTATAACAGCAAAATCAAGTCCCTGAGTAAGACCTCAAAAATGAGCATTTGTTTATTTGACTGAAAACTCCCTAGCAGTGGCGCACAGAAATTTTCTAAAAGGTATAGATTGAAATCCCCTAACAGCAAACTTCGGCATACCAAAAAAAGCTTTCGATTATTCTAGGCTCTTTCTTCTGTAGTAGTAGAAGACATGCAAAAGAGGCTCCACAACAACTGCCGGCGAAATGAGTACCTGCGAAACTTTGCTCTCAGAAAAAACTTCAAACCCCTCCATCTTCCTCCCGACTCATCCGTACTTTAATGATCTAGAGACACGCTGAGAAACATACTTGTTCACTATCGACAACTTTCAGGTGCCCCCCGTTCCTGATCACCTGTACTGTGTCGCTTGAGTGGACCATACTTCTGAGATTAATCTCCTGCTTTCGTGTCTGGTAGACGTCGATTGTTATCGACATTACAGACATGATGACAATAATGCTCGCATAGAGCTCGTATTCATCCGAAAACCAAACAGATACGCTGAAAGAAGCGGTCGCCTACGACAATCATTGTACCAGTGCGCCACAATTTTCCAAGCCTAAATACTTTCTGCTCAGCACGACAAATGAAAGCTTATCAACACAACGGCCGCTTAAAACCGAGGCGTGCAGTAGGGGTCCAACTCTACAGGGTTTTTATGTTGCTAAACAGTGTATAACAAAGCATTAAATAACGCATAAATCAATCCATGCTCTGTAGTGCTTTTCGAAGTGGTCCGTAAACGAATGCGTCATGGACAATGCAGAAAAAAACCGCCACACACCTGGCAGCAAGTAGATATAAACGACAACACTCCTTTAGCGTACCGACCTCGCAGATGATTTAAACCGATTAAAAAACAAGCGCGGGAGGACAAATTTTCACAACAACCTCTTTTTCTCGACAAAGACGAAAACAACGCATACAGCCTAATTTAGAACGGAGGTAAACTTTCTACTTGGAACCGAGGAAACATCGAACCAAAAAAAACACTCTGATCGAGCATGCGTGGGCAACCCTCTTCTCCTTGATCTCTTCCGGTTAGGATGGGATGTTACATTTGCAGAAAATTTCTGCCATAAAGTGGCTATTCAGCTCGACTAGCGGCTTCTGGCTACATGCATTTACAGTAACAAGCCAAAATTACGGGAAAAGGTGCCTAGCTAAAAATGATGGAGCATAATCTTTCAAGAAACATCCAATTCTCCCTAGCAAAATATGCTTCCAAATAACCGCATCGAAAAACAGTCCTGTTCCACAGCAAAATGACGACCGAAATGGTAAAAGGTTTGCTGGAACAAACTTCATGGAAATGTAGCTTCAATTTAACATCAACGTCAACGAGATGTAAAAAAAGTTGTAGAACTCACCTAAAAATCTGGAAAATATAAAAAGGCGAAATTGCTTCTTTGAAGAGGAGAACAATGATCGGTTTTAATTTAACTTCGATGACATTTTTCCCATAAATCAACATGCGCTTCTTCACATCGACATCTGACAAACCATTTTCGGCAAGCTCGTGGAAACGCGATAATGCGATCTGAAAAATTCATTCCAGAAATAATTCAAGCGGCATTGCTTCCATGAAAGTAACTAAAGGACAGCTTGGGCTAAATGCGGTCTATTTTACCGCATTTAACACACATCCGTCTAAGCCACACAAGACCAACGATGCTACGCTACAGCTCCGTAAACCTTTCGCCAAGCCCACTTTCCTCTCCCACCTCCCACCCCCA
>JPKZ01003252.1:1110438-1121494 GCA_000803305.1 Toxocara canis | reverse complement strand
CCCCCCCCCTCCTCCTCTACATCCGCTTGTGCTTGCTAATGTCCTTCGAGGCTCGCCCAAGATGAACACTTAGAAATGTCAAAATAAAGTAGCCTAGAAAGCGCGCCAGGGCACTAACACGATATGCGCTTTTCGTCCGTGCTAAAAATTTGTAACAGACGTCGGAAAACCAAATAAGGATTGCACGGTTACGTACGATTATCTCTGACTAACCCACCATCAAACGGTTCTTCCAATATGCACTCTGAAGCTGGTGAATTGAGGCGACTTCTTTGCTAGAACAGAACTGCTATCGCCCATTTTATTGAAATTTTCGCGCTCTTTTTTCCAAAATCTCCGATTTCTCATTCAAGAATCACTATCGCGAACTGTCTTTGGTGCACGATCTTATTCGCAGTGCTCTGCCCTGCACAAGACCACATTTTCGTTTCCACGAACTCAGTCTATGGATAATTATTCTCCCGACCTCAGAAATCAGCAAATCATTCTTAACTTTGCTTGGAACCTCTCACAAACCGACAGTAAGCCAAGTTAGTGCAAGGAACGGTCTCTGGTTACAGAGTTGGAACTATCTGACAGGCGCACATATGCATACAAGCATGCGCCAGTACATATGCACAGCTCATGTTTCGATGCGGCGAAAAGCGTGGTAAAAACGACAATGACATTCTTTACAGGGAATTACCAGTAAGGCGAACCATGCAAGACGAACTCTGAAACACAGATGAGCTTACCATCCTTAGAATCCCTTTAACTGGAAGTGACCAAACTACGTTGGGAATAATGTGAAAAAGAAAAAAAAGAAAAGTAGCTTCACGGGCAAATAAGGTGAACCAGCGCGTCAAACTAGTCATACGCAAATTGTGGAAGTAACAAAACGCAACGCGCTCCTAACATACGCGCCAACAGCACGCGCATTCCAGCCCCAAAAGACAGCGACTGCTAACACACAGGACAAGAGAGCAAGATCGAACGAATGGGGCACAAACGGAAAAAAGACGATTAGCAAAAAGTGGCCGACGAGGCTGCTGATGGAGCGATGATGATGACTGGACCGTCTGATGCCGTGACCATCATCTGCCTTTCAATGATCGTTCTGTGAAAGCGCACTTCATACAGAATTTCAACCGCTGAACTCTGTTGTGTCACATTTCATGCAAATTTTCTTTAGAAGTTTAACAGCGCAGTAGCAGTACCAAGAAAACGTTTTTTGACGTCGGTTCCCTCCTTTTCTTTTCAGCACGACTTCTCTGTTATGTCTCGTTCTCCTGTCAGGCGCAATTTAACCCACCATTTATTCAATTCATCCTGAATGGCCAGATGCCGCCACCCACCTATAGTAGCATTGCAGATTCCAGCCCCAAAAGACAACGACCCTTCGTTGCATAACTCACTCACTGACATGACTTTTGGTTAAGCAGTTTCGCTAACAAGCCGCGATGAGCTGAGCTGTTCCGTAACACTCCCAGGTGCACTAGTGCCTGGATGGGCAGTGATATAATACCCAGGGTGAACATATGTCAGCATGCGTTGCGCAGCCTAGACCAGATTTGTTATTTAAGTTGGTTCTGGGTGCAACAGCGAAGTATAAAGGAGGAAACGAGAAAATTATAAAACTTCTATGGTAAAAATGTGACTGGAGAAACCATCGTCTATAATATAATGCTTTCTGATTTTTGCCACGTGATCCCAACTCTTGCTAATCAAGCAATTTTAGCAAAATGTTGGAACTGCTTTCGTGCGATTTATAAATTCGAAAATGCCATTTGCCAGTATCGTACTTCACAGAAAGTGGTCGCAGCATTGTGCAGAAGCAGTTTTTTAAAGTACCTGAGCACCCCACAACGCGCCTGAAAGGCAAATGTTTTATCGTTGCTAGGCATTCCATATTCCATTTTTTCCGCATTTATTATATCTTTTTTAGCGAAATTGCCAATAACGCATTGCTGCGCCAGTCTCACTGCACGTCATGCAATTTGCGATATCACGCCGATAGCTCCGCTATCTCCCCTTCTCGCTGCGTTGCTTCTCGGCGATATACTTCCCCACTTTTTTGGAGGAATTTCACACTGTTTTGACGGAGTCTCGATCAACATCAAAAACGATGCATCCTTCTATTGACTTTTCGCAATTCTGATGCGATCACTGATCTCCTAACCTAGCAGTTTTTTTCTTATCCTAAAAAGTAAAAATAACGCAACATTTTGCCATACAAAACACAGCTTGTGTTAATAGCGCGTGCGGAGTGTTTAAGGCGTGAAAGTAGCAGAAACAGAATATAACCATAAACTAGAACACTCAGAGTCACATTTTATTATACGTTTAATTTCCTCCGATTCTTTAGGAGTTCTAAAAAGGGCGATTCTAAAAACGTCGCGGTATACTTTTTTTGATTTTGAAAGTACTCTTAAGAAGTCCTCTAACAAACAGCTTATTCCGTAATCTTCCTGATTTCCCATGATCGCCAGCGTTCCCAAATCTACAAAACCACTTGATAATCGCCATTTCTCGGTACACAAATTTTAGCGAATTCTATCCACTCCATTATATCACTCGCATTTAGTTGGTTTATTCACGTTTCGGGAATATTCGCCCCGTTTTTCTTTTTTTTTTGCAATTGTCAAACTTGCAAGCGTATCACTTTCTGTTCACTTCTCAACATCCGACTAGCAACCGACTGAGAAAATGTAAAATAGTTCGAATGTTGATTTGATCTTATTTATTTGCAACGGACGTGACACCTATAGACGACAGGTTAGTGGGAAGCAACCGCACAATACGTGATACTTTTCAAATAAGATCACATGACAACCTATAATAGCGCAATTATGCGACCATCAACGAATATGACGTACGAAAGTGAAACACGTGAATAGAAAAATCTCCTTCAAACAGTATCAACCAATCATCGCAACTAAAACAAATAAACAAACAGAGCGCCAAAAAAACATGTTCATTATCAATTCGGTACTTATGCGCTCGACGGGGGAAAAGAAGGGAAAAAGATGAAGAAATGAAATCATTACGCAAATAATTTCGTCACAAAATACTCCAATGCTTGTGCGTAAATTTCGATGATTTCTCGCTTTAAAAAAAGATTATTAGAGAGAATAGTTCTTGAACACGTTATCAGACAAAAATAGTGTACACACGAAGTTGTTACCAAATTGCACAAATAAAAGATAGCGTAAAGGCATAAAACAACGTCCTTATCAGAAAGCTTCCTTTCCGATCCAGAACATGTTTATTACATTATATGGAAGAGATGCCATTAGACATCCCTCTTTGCGTTTTGCACTTGCGTTTTCCCGGAAAGTCCCTCTCACACTACGGAGTGCAAGTAGCAAAAAACGCTCTACAACGCAAGCCAATTCTCTCTTTGTGATCTCCTATCGGCAACTGTCGGATTGCGTATGGAACAGCAACGGCGAGAAGGGGGAATATGATGTCGCGAATCGTCGCAAACCGTTTTTTTGGCTGTAGAGTCAGTCCATTGGGATAACGAGTAGATGGAAGGAAGTTCATAACAATAACTTCCCCTCTCCTTCCCTGAACTACGTGACCATTAGTAAATTTCATAAATTCGCATTTTTTTAAAGGCATCTCTTTAATAACATCGCAGTATGCACAACTGCAAATCATTTGTTCCCATGCTATCTGCTCCATAGATGTGAACACACCACAAACACCACCAGAGGCAACTGCTTGCTTTAGAAGACAAACACTTGAAGCACTGTATGGTTTCTTAGGGGAACAACGCAGAAATGTGGGATGTGATGGCGACACTGAAGTTATTAATGAGAGCAAAGACTGCTCAGAAGGCTAGGCTCAGGCAGTGATTCCAGCGACAGGGCGAGAGAGAGACTAGACAGACAGAAAGACGGAGGGCGACAGGAGAGAGAAGCACAAGAAAATGTGCGCCTTGTTGGACGTTACGTACGTTTAAGTCATGGAAAAACTTTGATAACACACGTCACGTGGCTCTAAAAAGAGTACTGTAAACGATGTATAATTTGGCTTCAATAAATCCTCTTAAATGCTCGACACAACATTAAATGAGAAATAATAGCACTCTCAGTTGCAAAAGCAAGAAATTTCGAATGGTCATTTCTACCCTATCAGTTTCCCATATCAAAAAAAAAAAAAACATTTTCCACATCCTTACGCTAGCCGAACAAACTGGAGGCGGGTAGCGGCTAACTGAGCAATCCTAGCGAAATTATACTAGCTGTTTTGCACATGGTATTAAGTGAATAAATTTTAAGTGAAAAGCTTTAAAAACGACTGAAATTTTTAAAGAAAAATTACCTGACTCGAACAGCCAAAATGATGGTGGCCAGCGATTACGGTTAGGGACAGCGTCAGAGAAAGAAAATGAGCCCGAATTGGTGCAGCGCAAACCAAAAGGTCAACATTAAATTCACCTGAACAATATGAACAAAATACGAAACACAAACAAATTCCAATAAAATGAGCAATTACTTGCCTGATTTTCCACTTCTGAAGTAGTAGAAAATAAAAGAACTGAAAAGAACTTCTGCAATTAAGCCGCCTAAGACTCAACGTGTTATAAATAAGTTAACTCTTCTCAGTCGCTTCCCACTAATGGGTAGTCTGAAGGGTCAAAACACTCGTTATATGCTGGCAAACGCGCTTGCTCAACTACGCTTTGAACACGTCATCTGTAATAAACGATGGTTACTTCTTAGGTGATCGAACTATAAGCACGCTCATCAAACTAGCTAGCTAAGCGGCAAAAAATACGGCTCGGTATCATATAGTGCACAGAAAAAAAACGACTGAGGTGCAACGTATAGGCGAGAAAATGATTCGCATGCAGCCAACGATATAACAATTGCGTAATGACACAAACGCGAAAACGAGCCAATGTCACCCTAACAGATACTAATGGCGACAGATAAGCGACGAGTGCACAAAACGCTTGAAGCACATTCATTCGTCTCTCATCCTTCATGCGCTCTTAACAAATCATTCAACGAAATAACTCTACGTCTATTACTAGATGCAATATCGATAACGCCAATACGTTTCGAATGACAAAATTTCACTTTATTTTGCACTATATTTTCGTGAGAATCAAAATGAAAGTTCGCTCGATTTTATTTTGAACAAACAAATGATAATACACGAATTTCAGCATTTCTCAAAAATTTTTTCGATACCAAAGAAAAGAAGTTCTACTGCTTTTCCTGTTTCAATGAAAATCTCCTCATTGAACACAAGGCTCAAAACAGTTTGAAATTACGCGTCTCTCTTCAGTCGAAAACGCTGTGAAAAATACACGTTTAGCCTGTATTCACGTAAAACAATGCTTATTTCTGAAATGACCACAAAAAGGCTAAAGATTAGTTTTAACTTTTTAAGACGAACCACGACTAATTTTAAATCAAGATTAATTAACTCGAATGTTCTTGTACTCCGTATAATTACATTCTTAATAATGCATCGTAGATCATTACTCCTTGAAAACATCATTACCACAATGCAGTACAAGTTAAGCTAGATCATAGACAAATACAAGTATCAAATATGTTGACTTAACAGCTATACATTTACCGAAAGACAGCACTTGATTTTCGGCTAAACGATTCGATTTCTCAATACTATAGTTCCAGTATTTCAGAAATGCACAATAAATATAGTTAGAATTTCAGTTCTTTTTTCTCCTTCCCAGATCAATATTTCAAATAAACCTCCATATATTATTAATCGGCCACCTTTAAATAATCGTAGACATTCCTAAGCTCATTGCTCAATCTGTCAATGCAGATAAATTGAGGTTTAATTAATCATTTAGTGGAAAATACACATATTTTAAATTGTAAACAAGTCAGGTAAACGGTAACAAAATGAGAACGCAACTGAGAAATGGCATCGCAAAAAGTAGGGACTTTAATAAAGCGCTGAAGTGGCATCAAACCGTCATCGAGCCCAATGATTCGGCACACTTCAGTGATAATGCGGTTGCACACAAAAATCATCTACTGATCGCGTTATTGGCTATAAATCGACCGGTTTGACGTTCTAATTGACCACAACCACAAAAGTTAGCGTGAGTATATAACAGCCATATATCGCAATTAGTTTGTTCTCATTTTGAATCGATAACGCAACCACGTTCGAACTTCGTTATTAGACACGTTCATCGCTCCTCTAACAAACGGATAATGACATAAAAATAAACTTCGAAAGGATGACGTCGTATAATCCGGTATTAAACGAAAAAAAAAGAAGCCGAATTTTTCAGGAGCATAATCACGGTTTCGCATCAACAAAATTACTTTTCCAATACTGTTTGCAATTAAAGGCGTCCTGAAATCGAGAATGACATCAGCAGATGGCGGAAAATGGAGGCGACAGAGGACAGCATAGCTCGCAGTTGAGCCCACTTCATCCGGAACTCGATAAGCACTATTGTTGTTGCAAAGAATAGAAAATTGCTGAAGAAAGTCAAAACTTCTCGGCTCAATTTGTTCTTCAAAAAAACTTTGCCCGGGGCGGGGGCAAAGTTGTATATGGCATGTTATGAGCAATCGTGTGGGCAAGGCAATACAAGGACCGCGGTGACTCTTGAGCTATTCTGGCGTACTTCTAGCTACTAAATTTTTTGCCTTTGAAATGAGGTTCATGCGGAAACTGAACCTCCCCGCACAGATCATCCGTGTTTGTAATTCGCGCTACTACAGTGGCAGACCATCTTAAGCAAGTAAACGCACATTCAAATCATATGAAATAACGAAAATGGTCATGCCAGATTGAGCATGACAGTTTAACTATTCATGGCAAGACTTTTATAGGAACAACCATGATCCATGCGGTCTTTACAGTCAGTCACACCACGCTGAGGCACTGCGCCACAGACACTTTCACCGAATTACGAACCGACAGGCCTCCACGTTTTCGAATTTTGTGCAGTTTTTTAGCGAATAAAAGAGAATTTTATGACGAAATTTCAAAACTTTTCGTATAAAATATGCCCAGTAGCAGAACAATGAAAAATTCCATCCAAAAAAGACCACTCCTTTCACGGTAAGCCATAAGCGCACTTATACTAGTACGATGAGCGATAGAGCAAAACAATCGCTATCACAATTTTACTCTACCCACTATCAAATTCCACATAATCGCAGAACGAGCACATATGCCTTTAACCACCTTTAACCACAAACAATCACATATCGGTTTGACAAAGACTGCCAACTTTCAAAGAAAGCGCATACTGTTATATCAGGTAGCCAGCCATTCAAAAACAGCAACTAATGTCATTTCTTCCTAATGCGCAGTTCAACGTTGCATCCTCAAAGTAAACCCTACTTAATCAATGAAACGAATTAGTTAAATTTTTCCAATAAAGAGGACGCTGCAATAGAAATATAAAGAAATCGAAACGCGCATGCATACTTATTTTACTTCCAACAAAATGGCATATCACACCTCCTTGCTAAACAAAAGAAAATATAAATGTGCTTCAAAAAACGCTGTAATACTTTGGAAATAAAAAAGGCTGTAAAATTTTGGAAATTAAAAATGCAAACTCGACTCCCTTTAATATCCCCCCTCCCCCCCAAAAAAAAGCTTCTGGCGCCCAGTAAAGAGAGTAACGTAAAGTCTTGCATCGTCGAAAAACTTTTAGTTCAGAACTGCTCGCATTCAGCCCTTTCTTCAGTTTGAAAGTCACCATCATCAGTCGAAAGCATTCGTTTAAAAAGGTTGTTTTTTTTTAATTCAAAACACCAACTTAAGCAGCAGCCAACTTCTGCAAAGCGCAGCCGTCCTCCCAATGTCTGGTGATAATTCTTACGCTATGGTAAGGGTGAAAAATTTTTGTTACATATTTTCTGCATGACAGAATCGCAGAAAAAGACCAAGAAAAAAAAAAGAAACCTCATTCAACAGCAAAATTTCAACAGCAGCCACCAATCAGCGGTGAACCAATGAGTGCACCATGAACGAATGCTTGCTGTGCTGCCATCAAAAGTAAGGCGAACTCAAAAGCTTTACTAGGGCAAATTTAATTTTATTTACGTCCCATCTTTCTATGATTAGAAATTTGTTAAAAAGGAGACGATCATGGACGCGAGAACACTATGAAAGAGCCTAAAAAATTAATGCAATGTTGTACGTTAACTTTTCGAGGAATTGCTAGCCAAATATGACAGTTTCGCGTGCCATAACACGATTACCTCGCTGAAACCACCTTAATGAAAGCTGCCAATGTTTCATTTCGTTAATGAGGCTGTCAGCGCGCTAACTTCGTTACTGAAAGTTGATTGATTGTTGCAGACATAACTGCTGATTTGCCCACCAGTTGTTTTAAGGCCGCTTGAAGCAGTACGGTACGGTTTAGTGTGTCACGCAAAAAAAAAACCATGCAACACAGACGTCCCCATGTTGGTGCAGACAACAAAGGCGATGTGGCGCTAACTTTATACGTTACGTAACCTCTTCTCTGGGCACCTGCAGAAGTCATAAAATCAAAGTGCGACACCATGATTGCGGCAGGCATTGATCCATTCAATCCATGCGTTTGAGTCCGGCCCACAACAAAAAACTCGCACGCGTGCTTGCCTAATTCACAGCTTCTTCTATGTACCTGAAGAGAAAAAAATGGCAGAATTGTAAAAAAGTATACCTGTGAACGAGAAAGAAGTGTTATCGGACGCTATCTGACTGCTGACTTCTGCACGCTCGCCGCAAGCACGTAATCAAAGATGGCAGCTGACATTGGATGCAACCATAACTTCGCAATTCAACTCTCTGCCCAAAATGAAAACTGAAATAACCACTTCGAGACCTCAATACGTCAGCAGCGCATGAGAATGTCGTACATGAAGGCAGCGAAACGGGTTGGGCAGAGATCGGTTGGAATGATGGAAGAGCGTAAATGGAATGGTCACGATAACGACACATCTACGAACAAGCTTAACGCTATGGAGGATGAGGGTTTCACTAAACAGCGAACGTTCACACCAACTGTGCGCTTGCTATACGTTTACCACATATAGTTTCTTACGAAAAAAACAAGGAAAGCGGGTAAGAAAACGCTTGCTCAAAAAAAAAAAACGTAACAAGGAATACACAAAGTTATGTATTCGCTTAAGAGAGGGTAACGTAAAGCAAAGCTTTCATCATTTCATCATTTACCAAAACGCTTTTCATAACACGAAAGCTGCCATCGACTGTATCTACAAAAACATTTCTCCCCGACTTACTTACCTGATATCTTTAGCTCGTTTGAGTGGAGTGGTTCGAACAGAACAAAAGAAAGACCAAAAGAAAACCTGACGAGCGCTGAACTGTTGCGGCTCCATGGTCATGCGATGATGGGGCACCAGATTTAAAAAAAAAAAAAACGATTAGCGCGAGCAGATACGAGCGAGTAAGCACACTGATTCGGTAAAACGGCATGTTCGCATGGAACTATCCATATAGGACCAACGACGCCCTTGAGTGGATAGACAGGGGACAGTGAGTAGATCCATCTGATCTACCTCACCTAGAGATCCGCCTGTTCTATCTCACCTCCAGATCCATCTGATCTACCGCACCCAAAGATCCACCTGATCTATCTCACCTAAAGATCCATCTGATCTGCCTCACCTACCACTATCTACTCAAAAAAAAAAACGTTCTGTACATCACGTTCCATGCGGGTTGCGATAATTTGTAAAGTACTGCGCCGTCTCAGTCACCAAACCTCCACACCCCATTCTTACGCGAACAACCTGAGCTGCGTGCAGTAACTCCACTTTAAAAAAATTCAAGGCTGATGGGAGCGTAAAATATGGTTATTACACTGTATGTGTGAATCAGTGTTCGCGCTGGAATGGAAGCTGTCAAGAAGCAAGGAACGTGGCCGAAATGGCCCAGCACGTGGTAAAGTGACGCGGCGGATACGCCCTCTTACGATAATTTTGAAGCTGTGCACTGCTACACAACATTATGAAAGCAAATGCGGCACCACACGGCTCACCTGCATCAAACAGCACAAAAAATTGCGATACTCAGCTTTTCGTCATCCTGACAGCAACAAACATGGTTTTCGTCTCTCACTGGTAACTGCAAACAGCAGAAACCATATTTGAAAAATTAACATCAATTACACGTTTGAACGGATGAACTAAAACTCCTTACTCACATGAATAAAGAAAACTGTGCGTGGCAGTAACATATACAACAAAACGGCGCTGGTATAGATACAACAGTACAAAAATACGCCTACATGAACTGCATATACGTACATGGAAGAATCGAAATCATTCCGCAAGGAACGGTAACAGAACGGGTTACACATGCGTACTTCAAAGAAGCAAAACCAGCTAGCATAGAACAGTAACTAAACCATGCAAATAGGAGAAACGGATTCAGTAAATCAAATCACTGACTACCCCGAGTCCATATGAGTCGAAGCGGTTCACGAGAACGGAAGGGTTCGGCGCTTCAGCGACTCTACGGCATAGCTCATTCGAAGTACGGACAACTCTGAACTGGAAGCTGTACAGAAAAGGTTTCGCTCGCTAACTGACAACGATGGGGTAGTCGTTCACGCTGATCAACAAGCGTGAATGGACTTTCTAGGGGTATACTAGAAAGACCTCTGACGATTCTGAAACAGAGGGCCAGTTCTCAATTAAATCGGCGATACTACCAATCCACTGTTCCCCTACTGAAACTACGAACAAGCGACTCACCAGCACCGACTTAGCTCAAGGTTCCCTCACCATTCCTCACGCTTTATTTATTTAGCAGACGACTAGCCGGTCATCATTCGAAAAAGTGCAAACGAGCGCGTCAACGTTTCATGGCAATTTGCCAAATGGTCGACACCACGAACTTTGCCTGGTGATAACGGTAAATTATCAACATATCACAACGTTAAATGTAATGCCAAACCAAATAACGTATGGGAGCTGTCGGCACAGTTGGATTGCCCAGGGCGGGAATACAACTTTTGTGCAAACCATATGCTGGGATGTTTGAAAAATTTAGCATATGGCGGCTTAATGTTTTTTTGAAAAACTTACTGTCGTCTTAT
>JPKZ01003252.1:1064702-1103051 GCA_000803305.1 Toxocara canis | reverse complement strand
TCCGCTCCTTTTCATAACTTGTGGCCTTCGACCACACGCCGCAGTTATAGGACGCTGATTTCCAGTAACCAAAGAGTGTCAAGCCTACTCAGATAACTGTTTTCGTCGTGGCAGTTGGCTGCGGAGGTGGAAGGAATTACTCATGTGTGATGCTCAGCTTCAGCCAATAAAGCGCTGATACACAGATTCTGCAATGAAAAAAAGCGTCGGCATTTTTTAATTACCGCAAAGCTACTACGCATTTAGAAAGACGGTGGCTGAAGTTGGCTGTTACGGCAAAACGTCTCACAACAAAACAATGTATACTGTGCACCTAAGAATTCTAAACCTATATTTTAATCACTTCTCTCTTTATTAAAAAATGAACAACATTACGTCAACTCAGAAAATCATACACATTACATGTTTAAACAATTTTTACTACATTAAAAGCTTTCTGCACTAGGGTTTGAAAAGTTCTGAGGCAAGAAAAACGGAAACCGAACGAAATAAAAAAGATATAATAATGAAACGTGCCGAAAACATCCCTAAGCAGCAAAATAAGTCTCCCACGCAAATCGGTTTCGATCTCGGCATAAAAATGAATTACGATTTGCGATAATAAAAAACAACAGAATTCCTTCAATTCATACGATCAAGAAACGTGCTTTTGCAAAAGACAAACTTCGACGACCATTAAATTCTATCAGTCTGAACAAACTTACTTATCCAACTACTCTCGTCTTTTGCACATTCTGTATCTTAGAGGCCATTCCGCCAGTTTTTTTCGTCAGTTTCCAGAATGTCCCACTGGTAAAAACTCACGAAACATGAATCGCTCATGAGTTTACATAGGCAAGAAACCGTAAGTTTAATCGAAAAGTAATAAACGTGAATGAAGCCAACCAATGGTGAGTGTGACAAATGCACGGCCGAGTTCCTAGCGGGAACAGTTATCACACCGAGTTGTTCGAGCACATTTTGTAACCAATCACTATTTGTCTGCGTGCCCGAGGTCTTCTTCAAACATTTTTGAGCAACACCTTCCATTGGTGGGGACTTTTTAAAACACCGTCCAAATTCAAACGGTGACTGCACATTCTGAAAGCTTTCCAAATATTCGCAAATAAGAGTGCAATATTGCTCACGTACAGTTCAAACTTCGCAAGGCACATGTTGGAGGTATTTCAAGGTGGCCCTTAACTAATATCAGTCCTCATTAAAGCAATCTTTGCTTCATTAACGATCCATCGTTTAGCTTTGTAATTGACGTGCTCGCCACGTATAATACAAAAATGTTTAATTTCCAGACAACCTTTTATTAAGCCCACTACACCATTAGTACCTACCTTACCAACTCGGACGCGTGCATGTGCCGCGTCCATTTTCCCTCTTCTACCATCACCGTTGCTCTCTCACGACTCTGTCAACAAAATGCTCACACAACCCACCCACCTTAAAAATCGCCCATCCCTTTGGTTTACAGGCAGAAACCCATGCCCAAAATGCCACACAACCACATTTGATTATTCTGAGCATACCCGCACATAGATTATCGTCCTGCCCTCAACCCTCAACTAATGCGACGATGGGTGAAAAAGTTTCCAGAACTCGCTGGGATCGAAAATTTTTTCCTCATCCTTAAATGGACAGCTGATCGTCTTCCCATGCGCTATCGAGGCAGCCCCCATGCACATCTCCTTTAGGTCATTCGCTCGCAAAATTCAAAAAATCCTTATTCAGATTTAACTGTGCCTCTCTTTACTTCCTCATCGTATTATGTTTCGCCTATGCAAAACGGAGAACAAATAAAGAAATGTGCTATCACCTCATTTCTCTAATAAGGAATAAGGAAAAACTTCACCACTTCTATTCACTTGAAGATTTAAAAATGCAATACTAGGTTTATTAGAATAAGAGCAAATAGACGTGCCCCTTTCATTACAAGACAACACTTTCATGCGAAACGACGTCCCGTTGTTGTCGCGTCGCAAACATGCCTCCATCGCTTAAAAATCTTTTTAATTTTTTTCTCTCGAAATTCTTCAAGGGATCGTTGGTCAAACCTCACGACAACTCGCAACTACCCTGGCGCTTAATCGCCCTACTTTCATATTCCTTCGATTGTACAGAGATGACTTTACGAGGTTAAAATCCTTTATCTCTCTGTCTGCATAAGTTTACTGGGTTCATCTCAGCTAAGAAAATGTGCCTTCTAATATAGAATTTCTGTAGAATAAATCTGGAACCCATTAGCGGCAATTTTCAAATATTCTCAATTTTTTCACATGAAAACAGCAGTTCATTTACACTTTGCCATCCAGCAGTACACATAAGTACAATTAAACTCGTCTTTCCTCTCAGGCACAATGAAATTGAACATATTCAAACCGGGCTAACCAGTCCTGAGGGTGGAATAGAATGAAGCGGCTTTTGATACAGTTGTTGAAAATCCTGATGAAAAGCGCTTGGGCAACGAGGCCACAGAGGTGAAGCGCCCTTCTTAGCATCTGCCCCCGGAAACTGATCATTCTTCACATGCAAATTGTTCGGGTCTTCAAAGCCGCCTCTTAAAACAATAGATCACATTTGAGAATCTAAGAATACTGCTTTTCCTTTACCTTCCACTAAAGATTTCCAGTCGAAATCTGTACGCTACTATTACCTTTATAAACATATTGAAACGATCCGAAAGGTTTCCAACTAATTTTGAAAATTTAAAACGAACAAACTCCGAAAGTCTCCGTTACTACGTTAGAATCTTCGCTGGAATTTCTTCACATCTTCTTTAAAAACGACTAATTCTTAAGAAGTTTATGATGCTACTCAAAAATTCAGTGTGATTTTGTTCTCATTAACTGCCAAGCAGTGAAACAACAAGATGGCAAAGACCTGCGTAAATTTAGCGAAGCAACATCATTCCAGTGAAATTCTCTTTCTAATTCTTTAGCTCAGCGGAAAAAGCCAGCGCGCCGGAATCCTAGCTCAAACTTACACGGTAGATTAAGTTACCTTTGGAAATGGTTCGTTATGCCCACTTTGTGAGAGGAACCGTCTTCGTTATGGGAGTTTACATGGGACGAAGGTGAGTCTGGCGTAACGAACGGCTTAATGAACGGCATTATCTCCGGACGGAACGGCGGCGAAGTTGGCAAAGTTATTCTGAGCGTGCTGCCTTCCATTATAGAATCCTCTGAAAGTTCAAAAACTATTTCAGTCATGTACTATAATATATGCATGATCGTGAAACTTTCTTTGTATACATGACCGTGAAAATATCTTCTTTCTTTGATGCAACAATATTAATGATCCGTAAAAACTAGACGTATCCCTGGAACGAACAAAAACCTATCTGTTGCATAAAAAACAGTTCTTCGACAACTGCATCAATATTAGGAAGTCAGAAAGTGTGACTAGGTTCATCTTGAGATGTCCAAGCGTGCAAGGCAAGAAGGCAATACGCCTTGATGACTGAAGCCTTATTAAAAGGTAACTATATCATCGTTAAACCTAGATAATAAACCTCTCTAAATAAGTCTCTCCCTCCTTCGTTTTCCTCAAACAGACGCCCTAATATGTTTCGAACATTTGCCTTTTCCAACGCGCCGAAGTTTAGAAACCTTCTCTCCTCCCCCACCCCCCCCCCCCCCCCAAAAAATATCTCAATTTCGTCAAAAGTTGTTGGGCCTGTAAGATCATAAACGCTATTCTATGTCGAACTAAATAAGGCAATTGTGAAACACGCGATTTTCATCGAGAAGGCGCTAACAGTAGTATTACTGTCGCCCTACGAACGATAACAGCGGGCATAAAAATAACCTGGATAGTTCTGAGCATCTCCTAACAGAAAGCTGTTGTCATTAACCGCCTTCTGAAATAAGATATTTCGGTTACCAACAGTTCCGTTTTGTGCACCTACCTAAATCATCATAAGTGCATCTGTATTTACTAAATTCAGCCACAACCAGTATAATAACTGCTTGCGATGAATTACAGTTATCCAGAACCTCTGAACATTTGTGGACTTTGGAGGCTTCGGTTACGTCTTTTTTGCAAAATCCACAACATACCTCGAAAACACAACTTGCTTATGCCCTTCACTCACCACTTAAAAAAGATGTAAAAATCGATAGTTCGTCAGTACCCTCAACAACTACTTGATAAAACAGCATTTTGTTGTTGATATCCCCCAGGAAAATCAGGCTACTTCAGCAGTCCCGACCTGACAGAACATCTATCGTTCTCGAGGTCTCGCGAGTGAAGATTTGCGATTGAGATATACATAATTTAGTGCAAAAGACACTGGCTGAATAAACTGTCACTAAATTTAGAATCAAGAGAGTGCCTTCAATGACCCACAGATCGATATTTCATTCACTAAATTTTCGGTTTGGCACTTTTTTTTATCCAGACAAGTTTCGATGTACTGATTATGGTGCCCACTCATCAGCAACAGTATCCCGATTTTTGATTCTACAAAATTTCTCTGCCGCTGAATGTCGCAATACTGGTGAACCTCTTCAATCACTGGGTTGTGTGCAATGAAATAAGCAAACTCATGGGTAGCAAAACGCGTATTAGTGCGAAAAACACGCACACTCTGGGTCCCTATTTTCGGATTACACTTGCAGCCACACATATTCTCGCCAACCCCCTCCCCCCTCCCCTAAATTATGCAAAAATTCCACAAATAACGGCGATCAATAACCTATAAGTGTTAAAAGCACCGAAAATCCTATATTTTCCAATGAATTTTTCAAAGCCTCCGAAGTTCTCAATGCTCACCAGTGTCCTCTGACCTGCTGACTGCTGCTCAACTATCAAAGAGCCTCAAACATGCAGATACTTTCATCCTGATGAGGAAGAAGTTGCACATATGTAAGCGCACTCAGCAGCAATGTTAGACAATCTCATAAATACCCCTGTGAGTGCCAATGTAGAAATGTCTTCCATTTCCGTGCGTTAGTTCAATCTGATGTGTGCACAGCACTTGTATCGATGGACGCGTATGTGGCTAGCGAGAGAAAAACAAAAACAGCAAAAGATGCGAATGCAGGTGACACTGATGTAAAACTCAGAGAACGGTAACACTGCGAATGCCAGTATGAGAAAGGTTCTGCTATGTGACGATCGGCTTCCCCTCAACCTGTTCGCATACTATAACGCTGCCTCGCACTTAACCTTCCGGGACAGAAGAACCAAACAGATAACTTCACGTTCCTCACCAACAAACACATAAATGTGGGACAACTACTTGGACTAGCCGCTAGGAAGCTGAAAGGTTTACAGCTCTTTGCAGATGAAGAGGATGGGTTACGACAATTTCAGCAAGAAAGTGAGACGAGTGTTCTGGACTGAGAATGAGTCGAAGGAATGAAGCTTGATTCGCACTAATATGTGCATTCCAGGACAAGATAAGATGCACATATGGTCATATAACACCCATTTAACCGTTACCCATATTATCGATATAGATGCTTTTTTACTTGCCTTGCCATTGCTATTGTTATGGACACCTGGCTGCTTATTAAGGCCACTCAGTTTGTCGCCAGTCGAGCCGCTCGCAGTTGCCCACATTGCACTGTCGGGTTCCATTCCAAAGCCCGTTCTCCTCTTAAAACCAGAAATCTTAAAACAGTCACAAAAAATAAAGCATTACTATCATCCTTCACAAAGCAATAATGCACGATTTGGCATTTTTCCGCTATTAGTTTCTTTTTTTCCCTTCCTAGTTCTCCTTTCACATCATTTTTTTCCACCGTCTTCCTAGCTGGTTGTGGCTCCAGTTCGAAATCGACCTGAGACCTGCGATCTCCCCTCCATCCCCTTAGTCGGAGGGAGAAGGGTAGGGTGGAGAAAGAGGAGAGATGGGACTGCGACAGGAGATTGGCTTGCACCAGCCATACCATGCGTGGTATTCGAAGAAGCAAAAGAAAGGAAACAGTAGCAAAACGGATCCCTCAGTGGACACCATTGTACCCTCTTAGTTTTCGTTCACAGAGAATGCGAAAATCGAATGCCGAAAAAAAAAGAGTTATCTGCATATGAAACTCGCCTCCCCTCGAAAGTTAAAATGCGCGTAATGTGCGCTTGTATTCAATCGCAAAAAAATGTTAATCACGAAAAATTTACAAAAACACATGAAGCGATTCAAACGGTGCAGCAACAAGTCAATCGCACACAACATTATACAATCAAAGCTAAGCTTTTGTAGCTAAGCATTAGCGATTGTGCTACGCATGTGCCCGCTCGCTAGATGTCTAAGCTACCGTTGAGATGTGGTAAAGGCCTTTTGCAAGTGATCGAAAAAGCGTTTGAAATGGCACGTTCGGTAAACGTGTTGAAAGCAGAATATGTTTGCTACATATTTCAAAATGTGTACGAATGCAGCTCGCACAATCAGGTAAGTGTTGCGATTCGCTTTTCTTTTAGAATAAGAGCAAACCATTCCGTATGGACCATGATAGTGATCGTCAGGCTGATGCTTTGGTGTTGCTACCACTTCCTTTTCTTCAACCAGCGAACGCTCACCTGCACCAGAAACTAGTCCGAACATCGGCTTCTTTGCCACTTGCTTTTCCTTAAATTATATTCGATAACGCGTTATTTTAAGTTACTTCTTTTCTTAATACGTGGAGGAGAGAGAGGAGAAGGGGAAAGGGAAGAAAAAGCATGACGGAATAACCGAAATTCAAAACGCCTAACTGCCAGCCAAAGAAAGCACAACGTGAACCACGCAACATGACAGCCTGTATGCCACCTCCACTAGCTCTCGTAGTCACAACCTTTAAAGCAGCACATTCGATGGTTACCCGCTTATAGAATATTCCCCGATCTTCCACTACATATCTCTTGCCAAAGTGAACGAATATCGATCGTCAATAAGTCGGCTAAAGCCTATGTAATCAGAATAAATGGAAGGCATGACGAGCGCATGCCGTTGGAAAAACTTTCTTCTATCCATATTAACGCTAAAAACGAAAAAAATTCCCACATAGTACACAATCCAAAACCACCAAAGTGGCTAAAGACGGCAACCGAATCGCAACACAAGCGGTCATATCTGGAAGTGACATACTTCGCCCAAGAACTGGTGATGTTCGGTGCAACTGCGCAGACATGCACAATAAAAAAAGGTACAAATGGATGACAAGTGCATATTAAATATTCAGCTTTTCGCAACCGACCGGTCACGCAAATGCTCGAGCACTTTAGCGCGAAGCGCTTTGACTCATCTTTTATTTCGAACCAACCAATTTCTCTCCTGACTCTACCCATCGCCCATTTCCCTCATCCTCTCACACCATTTTTCATTTTCTAAACTTCCACGGGATGTGTCGCACCATTTTATGGAACCGTGCTCTAATAAAAGAAGCGGTCAAAAGGACAGCTACCTATGAAATCACAAACACCACATACAACTCCCATATATACTGGGTACAGATGTTGAGAAAATATGCACGCGGAAATACGCACTCCCACTTTTCGTCGGTCGAAGGCGCTCCTTTTTTTCTATGCCAAAGAATATATTGCGTGTCGGCCTCGGTTTAAAATGGGTATTTTTCCTCTTTTCTTCGCCACTCTTTCTAGCAGCTTCCTTCGGAAATTCGTCACCGTTTTCAATACGCATATCCCAATTCGAGACGTCTATACATGGCATCTACGCTAACAATATTGCAAACTAGTCATACACTTGCAAGAGGAGCGTAACGTTCTCTGGTCACGCGAGGTACGTCGCCACTCAAGTTGAAGAACGAATTCCAACGAGATGCCACTTCAGAAGTTAATATAGGACACCATTTCATATACCACATTACAGAAAAAAAAGAAACAAACCTCTGCTTCACCACTCCACTTTGCGTCGACATATCCGCGAGCAACCGATGTAAGTTTGCGTGACGCAGGCTCAAATCCATCATCTCTTCTAATGCAATTCTTCTCACGTTTGCGTTTCGGATCACTCATCTTCGAATCCTCTTCCTCCGGATTCACTTTTGCGTATTTCGTGGTGGTGGAAGATACCTGCATTAGCGAAATGTTCTAGGAACGTTAATGATCCGATTCGATACAGAAATTTCCGATGATTTTATTTCGGTTGCGAAATGAACTAAGTTTTAAGCAAATGTCTTCGAAAAACTATACGACAGATGTTTGGCTTGGTCGCCTATTCTTATATAAGGCTTACTTAACACTTGGTTCGAATCGATTATCTATATATTTCCTACTCTTTTGATTTTCTTTTCTAGCAAATACAAATTTCAAACAAACATGGTAAACCTTAACATAAGAAATCGATTTAAAAACTATGAGAAATCAGTTGAAACCTAACAGAATACCGAAAGCTCGGTGCTGGTTGCGCTCTTTTCAGCATACCACTCGGCCATAGCGAATCTTGTATCTGAAACTTTTTATAGTGAGATTAAAAACTGCAACTTCTGTATACCGCAGTTCACATCAGCAAAATTCCATTCTCGCAATAACTGTCTTCGACTGAAAAAGAGAACATGTTCAGTGCAGCAAGAAAATGTTTTTAAATTCAGTGCAAGAAAAAAGGTAAAAATGAGTTTAGGCGAAAGTCAATCCCACTTATGAGGACTTCTTCGACCAACATGACAGACTCATGAACGAATCAAGACTTGTAGTTGGGTAAAATTTACTTCGACATGCAGTCATGATGCAAAGTTTTCGCTCGCTGACATTTTACGACAAATCTTAAAAACGAACTCAAAACAGCTTCTGAAGCACATCGTGCAGCATAGTTCATTTGTTGTTTTAGTTCCACTAACTTGAAAACCGTGGCAGTTGTTACTTGCAACACATTTCCGAATTCACAAATTTTGCGACTTATCGCTATTATTAAGCCTTTGCGACAGGTAAATTAATTCACTTCGAGCACATAACGCTATCACTGTACGCTTATATCGCTTACTGAGGAGTGCTAAACAGAAAATGAAAGAGTTATTAAGATAAAAACCAAGTCCAAAAGTTCAAATGATCCGTATCTGTAAAACTGCTCATCGAACGATGAAAATAGGTCTCGCTTGGACACGGAAGCTTTTTCTTCCCTCCCTTCTTTAAGCATAAGATGAAATATCTCCCGTCACCATCTCTCTATGCATGCGTTTCTCAAAAATGCCTCAAAATGCATAAGTAAACGTTCACCTCTGGCTGACTGTTGGAACGACGATGAAACTTCTACATCGGTAACACCCACAGCATACTGTCTGTCTTCTTCCCTTGGTTCGTACGGCACTTAAAATGTTGCTGCCTGACCGTCCTTCTTGAGTAAGACGTAGGGTTTGATATAGATCTCAATAGTTCTTGTTGGAAATCTGCTTTAATTTTTTTTTCGCTCACCGACTTTTTTAAAAAATCATTTCAATCCTCTTCCCTACGTAATCTCATTTTTGTTTTTTTTTTGTCCATTTTCCACAAGCATCTCTTTGCTTATAAAATGCACTTGCAAAAACAACTGGAATTTGCATAATCTGAAAGCATAAATAGAGCACGCCTTTCACATGGCTAACGTGTGCCATCTTCGCGATGGTCGTATAAAGTGCCCGAAAAGTTTACTAAATTGCTCTCGCGGTGTTTTCAACAACAGTAACTATTAATCATATAAAAATATTACATGCAGGCGAACTCAACTAAAAGAGATAAATGATGTACACCTCATGCATAACAAATATGATGAGCATTAAACTTGAAATCGCTATCTAGTCGTAATCAAAATCAGAGCCAAATCCAATATAACCACTACGCCTACAAAGCCATCATTATAATGCTTTATGTTGAGGAGACGGTTGAACGAAGAAATATTGCTCGTATTTGTTGAGGCAAACATTACACAACGCTAACTCGACAATGGGAGCGCCAAGAGAATGGAAGAAGGGGCGGTTTGAGAATATACGATGGTTCTATCTATTCATAAAAAACAAAAAAAAAACGTACAGGTGATGTGTGGGCTGATCAGCTTAACAGTAAGAGGATTAGTCTGTGTTACTTCGACTTCCTCGTGGAAAGCGTTCGTCAAATTCTTTAGTGCCGACTTGTTTTGAAAGAGACGAGACTGCTCCTAAAACGAACGCAGTATTTTTGCGCGCCGACGATTTCATGATGCACCACTCACTACTGGGAGATCGCATCAAGAAAGCAATAGCCGTCGCCCTCCATATTAGTTACACTTTTTTAACAGAAAAGCCATTTGAACTTTTTCCGAATTGCATTGGCTGCCTATACAACACTCATAAGCCTCGTTTTTAAGGGTTCTAAGAAAGGGTATTCCTGGCTTGACGGCACACTAATCCTACCTCTTTAGCATTTAGGGGTCACAACTTGCAGCTTACGCGAATGTTCCCTCCTCTTCTCATCTTTCCGATCCCATCAAAGCCTATTTCCATCAAAATTCTTTCCACTTCTCATCCAGAGCCGCCAAATCGTTTTTGCTAACTTGTCTTGCTCATCAAGCATATCTCGCATCTGCAACCATGCGCCTTCTTCAACGGTAATAAACATCTATTTAGCACGCTAGATGATTTGCATTAAATAACCAAGCGATAATAAGTATGCCATTCACTTTCGTATTTAGCGAAACACCATAGCGTTTCTCGTATTCGGTTTGCACATGACTGAACACTAATGGCTTCTCAAATGCATGCAGCTCCAACAAGATCTTTAGTATACGACGTTTGCCCTGCAAAAACACTCCTTTATCACACTAATGAAACTGAGCAGCTAGCACGAATATAGGTCAACAGGCACAATAGTTTAGCAATTAAATGTAACGTCTCAACTTTGTTCATCATTTCCGTAGCTCTCTAAAGCCCCATTACCGACTGCATGTCAGAATGTAGCGCAACAAGTCCCGTATACACTATGCGACAGAAAACTGCACAAACGCACAAAAGATCGTTAATATGTACAATGGCTACTGTTCAATAAGACTTGTTGTTATGGCACTCCATCCAGTCGTAGCACATTTGTTTCTTACTCCAAACACAATACAAAGGAGTATAAAATTTATTTTTCCCCCCCCCTCCTCCTTCCCCTCCCTTTCTTTGCAAAAGTCAGCGAGTTTGCTTCAATCAGCACATAGACACTCTCAAATCATATGCAATAAGCAGCAACAGCGTTAATACCTCAATGAACTCTTCCTGGATTTTCCGTCTCTTCAGTTCCAATACGCGTTCTTCCTTTTGCTTCATCGATCTTAAAACGAAAATCTCACTCAAGTGGACACAGGTGCGTATAAGAGCATGAAAAGCATAGGATAATAAAATCATTAATTGTTAAACATCAAGCGCCTTTCTTTGAGAAGAGAAATGATAGTTCAGAATACTGTATCAGCTCTAACTGCTCTTTTATGAAAGCCTTCAACGAAAGCCTCTACTAAAGGCCCTCCGACTTCTACTAGAGCTAAAAGGACAACATACTGATCATCACTAGTTCGCGCGAAGAGAACGCGCATCGCACCGTGGACAAGTAAAATGCATTTTTATTTTTGTATCCATAAAGCTGAAGAGAAAAAAAAAACGACGGAGAGTTACGTGAATGAGCGTGTAGTTAGTGCGGTATAGTGCGAATGCTTACCTTATGCAATTTCGTACATCTTGGCATTGTTAAAGTTGTTCCTCGACTAGCTTAGGTATTCGGTACGAGAGAAGGACACAGGACTGCCACATCCTTCGTACGCAATTCTGCTGGTGGGGCATATATATTTCGCGTGTCATACCATAACATAAGGAATCAGTTGAAAATCTGTTAAAGTACTACTACGCCTGCACGTTCAACGAATCTCACAATCGCATCTAGTGCCATGCTCAACAGTCACAGCACATTGTCGACACGGCCAATTAAAATCATTAGCCGCAAGCAGTTAAACATGCCCACGCAGCTATTTAAAACCACACCTGTCTCGACTGCTGCCGTTTTCCAAATCGCAGTTGTCTTCAATCGACTTAATCGATGTTTCAGATGTACTGTTGTTCGACGTTTGAACATATCTTCAACAGCACATTCTTCGCTCATTAAAACAGTTCTCAATTACGCTTATCACTACATCCTTCCAAACGGCGAGATGATATGCGTAGTTGGCATGCTTTTATGTACGAGTCATTCCAAATCACCTCGAAATTGCTACACTTCGAATAAAAGTTAAGTCTGTTCTTCCACGTACAGGAGACTATGGGAGATTGGCCGTATCGCATAGTGTCGACTGCTATCAAAAGCAATTTGGGGATTCCTCCATTCACTTTAGCAAAAAAAAAAAAAGACTTTGAATGAGAGCGTCATGTCATTCGGTTAGAAACTTCCATTCAGCTCTGTTGAACTGATACGTGGTGGGCAACCTCATTTTACGCGACTTCAAAACTTTAAGAAAAAAAGAAAGCAACTCACAGATGTTCCTGGCTAAGCTTTTCGCCGGCAACCACCTGAAGCATATGTTCGATAATGCGTGTTACTTCCGCAGCATATATAATTGAATTATAATTGATCAGATTCTTGACGCCAAACATCAGCGCCGTTATGTCAGCATCGATATGCCAGTCGTTCCTGCAAATAAAACATTGGTCGCATTCAGAGCCAAGGAATCGGCAAATGATTTCGAACAGAACCTTCAGCATCCACAAATTTCGAAAGCGTAGGGGAAGTAATTTCTGGATCTCGAAACACCACCGCTTTGAGGTACCTCTACGGCTGAATTAATTGGGAATGATCAGAGTAGAGATAAATTGGTAAAAACAAAAGCGAAGGACATGGTACTGGGAATACGTTGATCATCTTTAAACGCGGAAAAAAAAAATGCAGCGAATTCCCGCAGAACAATCCAAAAAATACTTCCTAGCAAGTCTGCTCCTGTGATGGAATCAATCATCAGTTCTCCGCGATTTTCTTTTCATTTTTCCTCCTCGTCTCTCTCTACTCTGAATCTACTCTAATGACCTCGAGTCAACAGCAAGCTCCTTAATGCGGCGATGTGATGTATTTCTTTCGGCTAGCACAAATATCTTTGGAGAAGTTTTCAAATTCGCGACAAACCATTACGAATTTCTCTGACCTATGAAAAGATGAAAGAAACTGTAATCATTGTAAAATAGCTGAACTCATCGTACCTTACAATCAGTACTGCCAACACGCCACGCATATAATGTGTGGTTTGAAATTGTATTTCAAGAAACAGAAAATTTGCGAAAAATGTGGCACCTGCGTAAGCCCGTTGGATTCTACTATTTTCGAAAGTATAATGATGGTTCTACCTATTGGGAACGTTGAAAAACAACGATCACGGCGCAACTGAAGAATGGCCACTAAGATGACATCACAATATTCTATGATTATTTCAGGAGGTTCCTAGTTTTTCTTTTTTTCAGAATATCCACGATCTGATCGCTCGCACATTCAAATCCTACAAAACATAGAAGCAAACGCCTGTACCATGAGCTGATTAACGACCGCAGTGGCAGATGGTTGCGCATGGTATTTACATCTCCATACGAAGAATAGTTAGACTGAAGGTAGGAAGAGGGGACTGGAAGAGAGAGAGAGAGGAAAAAAATGAGAAAAAAATAAAAATACAAGTCATCTTAGCGACCATTCCAGGCGAACATAAAACCCTTTTCATCCTTCAAGGATGGGCTGTCTAAGAACGAATGTTAAACTTAAATTTTCCAAATTTTGTCAAATTTAGCAAGTTAAAATGTACCAGAAACTGGCATGATATATACCTTTCTGACTCATCTGACATATCACACCATCCCGGTTTCATAAGTTGATAAGACAGTGTAAAGCATGCATCATAATTCAAACTGAATCAATCCCCTACTGGTTTCGTTGGCCGGAGACCTGACCGGTAGAGAATGTAATGCGATTTGTTTCGAAATTTATGCATACTTTCTTTGGCAGATTTAAGCGACTGCAGTTCATCAAAGTGTTAACGAACTAACTCAAAAATTGGCAAAAGAGATAATCCCAAAAATTGCATTTTCCATTCATAAATTGCACTAATCCAACAAGACAACTACCTCACAGACGCATACGCATGCAATGGTCGCTTTTGAGTTAAAAACGATGCTCGCTAATCGAGTCTTATTAACATGATTAATTCCGGGCTTATGCTAGTAAAAATGATTTGAAAGTATTGCAGTTAGAAATATCTATCCCACGTATTTCGTATAAAGCGCTTCCGACCGATTATGCACTCGCTCATTTTAGCCTCCATACTTCTAAAAGCAAGAATTTCACGTAGACTGCATCCCTTTGCATTTAATCAGAAGTGAAATGGGCCTAATGGCGTCGTTACCACAATTCGACAGAACTCGCACGTAAAGCGCTGCGGTGCACAACTGTAAGCAGTCAACCACGGGGCGGTCAACGAAAAATGATCCGACCATTGAAAGCCCAGTTCCTCGGATTAATGAAATCGTCATCGCTCAACGACCATGCGCTATACTTCAATATCTGTCGTAGGCCACGGTCCTTGTTTCCTATCGGATTCACAGGTTTCTGTTACCAATCGTGGCGGCCATTTCAATCGTTTCAAATTAAATGGCTGCCACTGTAACTATGCACAAATACAATGATGCCATAACGCGCTTTGCAAATGTAAATTTGCCAAAGCGCGTAGCAACCATAGCGATTTATTTACGACAACTAATTGCGATAATGTGTAATGAGTGTAACTAATGATTCAGAAGTGACCATTTAAGGAGTACCAATATTTTCGACATAATTTAGTTCACTGACATAGCAAATCACCCATTTACAAATGAAACAGTTGACACAACACCGCAGCTGATCAATTTTAAACGTTATTACTCCACCCAGAAAATAAATGCACTGCAAAACTGAAACTCTCCTCGAAATTCATGATGAAGATTCGAAACTCGAAATCGCTAGCTACATGATGGAAAATAACAATTCTGAAATTCGCATAATATGGCAAAACAAAGAAAGTTTCGCGAAAATTCCTCTCGATTCCTATTCCCGTTCCCCAAAAATTTCACAATTTAAGATCAAATAAATATGGTCTTTCCCATTTCCTGCAAAAGCCCATATCAGTGACCAAAACCCCTTAAACTTCCCACATTCTCCAAGATGTCTTCGAAAATCTCTGGCATTTCCATGTTTGACAGACATCCTATATTATGAGCCGTGTGCACTGCGGTGTAGTTTTTGTGCGGCATTTCGATCGGATGCGCTTGTAGTGTAGCCATACGCTGGTGCATGGCGAACAGTTTAGTAGCACATGCTTTAGTGATAACTGACTCAATAACTGCATGATAAGTAGTGCGAGAACTAGTGGCAATATCATAACATTCTTTTCCAAAAGGAGCAAAACGAGAAAATTTATTGCCGGAAGTGCAGACTGACGGCTTCAAGAAGATCCATCTAATTTCAAATGTGTACGAAATGGGAACCACCTTTGCTGAACAATTGAATCTTCTTTAGCGATCGAAATGGTATTAATAAAGGACACCTGCTTAGAATACTCTTACACAACCATCTGCATTGTTCGGATAAAATATTAATTCATGGTGTTATGGAAAAAAGACTGGAAAAAAAAGTAACCCGAACTATACTGATCAGCTGAATGCCCAATTCATACAGGCCCTGCTTCCATCATCGCACCACACTCAGCTGCTTTAACACATTTGTTTTTCCAACAAGAAACGTGTGATGACAAATACTTAGGCTTGCATAAAGAGGATGACGCATACGCTCCATAGAAGTGAATGAGAAGCGGGCAACAGAAAACAAGAATTCGAGAAGAAAAAGAGCATAAAGAGACAAAAATTGAAGAAGAATACAAAGTTTCACTAGGAACTTGCCAGATTTTATAGCTTAAAAAAAAAGCTTTCCATAAGGAGTGCGTAACCGTACTTCCCCCCCCCCTCGTCAATATACTAGTACATTGTTACAATAGCTAAATAATGTGCATTTTACAATCTATATGAAATAGCTAAATAAATGCTGAAGCGCAACGTCTAAACCAAAGATTATCTAGAAGATTCGGGAGGTAGAACGCGCAAAACAAAACTTCACTTACGTAAGAAACTGTCCTAACTTCAACGCACTAGCCCCTTTGGGTAAAACTGCCAAAGCAGACTTGTGCATGATGGCAAATTCGTCCATATCTGCTTCCCTTTGAGTCTGCTCGAGCGGACCCATTCGCACTGGCACAACAGCCGCATCACTGCCTGATTCCTCGAAATTCGGCTCACTACTACATTTTGTGAGCTCTTCTGGCTTTGAACCCTCTTCGGAAACCTGACGTGAAGGCTCTGATCCCGTGCCTAAAAAAATAGAAGCACAGAATGGTCTAACCTTTTTCCTTAACCTTCAGCGTTGCAAAACCACCATATTTTAGTAAAGCTTCATCTCCGCGCATGCCGAATGCTTAGTGCTGAAAATGATCGTTTCAATAGACTTTTGGTAAACACAGAACCGAATCGACCAGAAATGAAGTTCAAATGAGCACATGAAAGCATACCATCAATGACAGCTGCACTCTTTTCGCTCGCCAAAAACTCCACGTGCGCATCGCATTCTGAGCCGCAGATTCTTGAAATTAGTGAATGTGCTTTCTCAAAAGAGGTTCCATAAAGAGGACGTGCCCTTAGAAATACAACAGAAACATTTATTCACAAAGGCCCGCCAGAAAGGCTTTACGAGCACTGGTTCTGCAAATTGTAGTTTCTCAGAACCAGCACATTACAGCGACTTTTTGGTGGCGCTTTAATTTACAGCTTACTTCGACGGCTATGCAAAGATCGCAAAGCCTGCCCGCAGTCAATTTATCTACGTGGTAGGTAACTCATCAACGTCAGCAGCTGTCGGTCTCTCCCTTTCAACAGCTTCAGTTTCTTTTCTCTCATGCATCTATAAAACTGAATCGATCCTCTCGAAACTTGAATGTGATCGCTCATGAGGCTTCAGCGAGAAAGGTAATATGCAGAAAAATCTGACAGCCACTTTAATAAACGAACCAGAGTGAAATGACTCTAGATTTACCCTAAATGGAGTCGAACTAAGCACGTATGCAACTTTCGAACACGCAGATGTGGAACAGAGTTTTCCTGAAACCTTTAAAACTGAACCCCTTCCGTATGGAGGGCGAGTATTTACTCACTTAAAGTGTTAGGATTAGAACACCCCTAGACGAATACGCTAATCGCGCCGGCGTGATTAAAAATTCAAAACGCCTTTAAAAAACCATAATCTTCGGCAATCTTTTTCTTCAAGATGGCTAATGTCGGAGTTTGGCGGCGATTTGAGCATTCAGACGTGAGAAAACCCAATGGACACAAAAATGTGTTTTTTTTTGGCACAACGAATTTTGCCCGCAAGTCGTACTATAAAAGTTGCAATGGTGGTTTTACGGGCATCAAACAGTTATGGACGGTAAATACAGTCCAGCAATTCCCATCATGTCTAAATAACCCACTCCTTTCTGGGTTCGAAGTGAAGGAACCTACACGATATTTGCAAATTTAATACACAAGCGATATCACATCAAGCAAAATGACTGTAACTAAGGATTTCACTATTTCAAAGGATGTTTCTGCATAAGTCTCACTGCATAAGAACTCCGCATTCTGTTCATCCGCATCAGCTGGTTCCCTAAAACACAATAGTATCATAAGGTGGAGACAACATAAACTAAGAAAATACCGATATCGACGTGCTCGTCTGAATGCTCTGCATCCGTCTTTGTCCAGCGATGCAAAAAGCATGACAACCAGCTGGCCGTTCTGCTCCAAATCTCCATTTACTCAGAAACTATGCCTGAAAGACTACAAATGAAACGACAACTAATGGAATGCTGGAATGAAGGTCTCTTCACAATTACTGGCCGGAAGCAAAAAAAGTGCAGTTACGAAATGCGCCAAATTCGCTATAAACCTCATGTGACTGGTTTTCTGAAACGTCCCATTGCAGCAGTCTGCCGCGCCGTAAGAAAATTCTTCTGCGCAAGAACCTTCCGAAAGTACTGCACCTAATTTTACGGGAAATCGAAACATGCAGACAGACCCATGCAGAGAAACATGCAGTCCGGAAATTCGAGGAAGACAGCACAAATATGCGTAACAAACCGGAAATGTGAGAAGAAAAAGAATCATGCTTCTAGCTTTTAAGTGAAAATAATTAGCCTTTAAAGAAAATTAAAGGCGACTAATCGTGAAATCACGTACGATGAGAGGCCTTTTCACTCGAAAACAAAGGCGATTAAAAAATTGGAGGCCTTCAAAGCTCACGATGGGATTTGTTCAAAATTGGAGGGGCATGGAAGAGGGGTGTAGGGTGGGCGGAAAATCGCAGTAAAAAAGTTGCTTACTAGCGGTAAGAAATTAGTAAAAAAAATTCATTTTTTTGCAGTGAAAAATGCATCTTTCGCCATAAAACATTTCATTTTTTTACTAGCGATTTCGACTTTAGTAGAAAACAATTTTACGTAAAAAAATTCCACGGTGGCGACTGATACCCTTCTTGTTGAAAAAAAAAAGATTGCAGCAATTTATTTCTTTTGATGTTAAGAAATGATGTTAAGAACTCATCCACGAATGACACATAATTATGGACAGAAAAAAGTGGTTTTTGACTCTTTACAAACTTTGAATTCCCAACTGCAAAAAAAACGATTTATTGCGATAAACCTTCCCAAAAACAATAATGTGGCCAATGAGAAAAACCTTAATCTCTACTAAATCCAAAACCTTCCATTTAAAAAAAAATATATTACTTCAGAGGGTTCCAAAAGACTTTTTACTTATCTACTTGGGACGACTTCCACTCGCTTCTGACGAGCAATTGTTTCTATTGAAATGGCTATGCTTTGAGACACGGAGGAAAATTACGCATATTTCAGTTTAAAAAAAATGCAAAATGTTCCAGACATTCATTTTCCTGAACACTGCGCGGAACAAACTGCTAAATGATTGCACGAAAAATTGTGCTAATTTCTGAAAGGGCATCACAGACTGAGCTCATGAAATGTTTTGTTTATCCTCGCGGCGTTTGCTACCCAAACTATGGTCATTTCAATAAAAACGTCGTCGAAACGCTAGTTGAGGCCTGAAAACTACGAGAGGGCGCTACATCGCCTAACGACAGTTTCCGAAAGCGTGTTCAAGAAAATCTACTTAGCAGACACAAGGATGAAGGCTATTCTGCGCAAAACGAATCCACACAACAGAAGTAAACAAAGTGGTAAAAAAGTTAAACAAAGTGATAAAAAAGTATTTTGTTGGAATAAACTGAACACTTGAACAGTTAAAAGAGCACAAGTCGACATTTGACTTTAATCTAAACGCCATATACATCTTACAATCTTAACCACACGAAAAAAGTGGTCAAGTGATCGGTGGTCAGATATGCATGAGTAAGCCTTGGGCTATCACAGTTTCTCGCTCTTTTCTGCCAAAATCTCCAAACGTATTACTACTGTACGTAAATGTTTGATAACGATGTTGTTACGCAGACGCATATTCGATAAACATATTCGATATTTTACGAAAATTACTATACGTTTCGCCGTACGATTCTAGCGAAATACGCGCAGACATCCTCCCAAGCATCCTCCCAAGAGCGCAACAACAACACAACTGCCCACCGACGATGCGACCATCGAGAATGAACAATACGAGATTAGCGAAAACACAAAGGAGTTGTGAGGGTTCGATTTGCAATAGAACTATTGCTTCCGTACTGAAACAACTGGCGCATCCATTTCGGAAGCGAGATATTTTGTGCTCAAATTGGCTCCAGGATGAGGAGGGATAACGAGAAGCAGAGATAGAGGGAAAGAGATAGGGGAAGAGAAATAGAGAGGAAAGGTGAACATTCGCAATGTGGCAGTTGCAATTCCAATTTGCATACATCCATATGCAATTCATTTTTGTCTACCGCACATGTTTTGTTACGAAGCGACTCATCAGATCCGTAAATTTTAGCAACACAAAACCTCGGCATTATCCGATGTGCACACGTGCGTGAGCATAATCAAAATCGTGCTGCAGCAAAAGTGAGAACATTTCGCTCCATCAACGGAGGAGATTTTTACAACGTATTTGAAGCCGCACGTGCCCTCCTCTGCTCTGTAACGTCACGACTGGGGAGTTGTTCCAGGTGTAAATCCTTGCCACTTGGAGTTTTAAGAGAAAACTGGAAAGTTCCACAATTGAAAATGGCATATGAGAGGTTGTTTTACTATTTATTACCTACCAAATAATTTTTTAGAAATTATCATTCTGGAAAAACCCGCTAAAAATATGTCTGGAGAAGAGATTGCGTTTCACTCCCTCAGAATATTCTCCTCTCTCCCTGCGTTCCCTATGTCCATCGCTTTCTCACCTGACTGCTAAATGGCGATATTCGTTATTTGCAATGGACATCGACCATTCCACAGATTTTGCGCGTCTGATCGATAAATTAGCCTCCGAGCTGAACTGCATTAGTGGCTTGTTTGAACGGTTTATAAACCGATTCTCAAAACCGAACCAACAACGTGGGCACGACAGAGAAGAAAACGATTTTGACGATTCAGCAGTCATACACCGGAATCGCACTCCCGAAGTCACCAACACTACGCTATTGCCGGCTGTTCTCTGATGATCGCATTCCTGCCGGAACATTCTCATATTGTTGCGCCCTCTGAGCCTATGCACCTCATCCGTATGACTCACCTCATCCTCATCCGTATAATTATGACTGTTACTGCTCGTAAAGACCGAACAAGTGTTTATTCATTCAACGAAACCCGAGCCAGTCGAAACAGTAACAAGGCTGTTTATGAGGGCAACCACAAAACAACTCATAAACATAATCAACAAGTGGCGGTGCAACACCCAACGGAAACGACCTGCACATGACAGTCGCCCTCCTGACTGGGCAGCAAAATGATTTTCTATTACTCCGTGAGTTGACATAATTAATTTCAAAGAAATCAATTTTAAACTATGAGCCGACATCGGACAATACACACCAAACAACAAACAACAAATATATAACACTGCACACTGTCTGCCCACACTGAAACAAAACTGGTTCCCTAACATCCTTCTTAAACAGTTTTCACAAGGGCTGCAGCAATGTTTACCCGTCACGCCTTCTTTGACAAAATAGGGTGAGTCTGAAGAATATGGTGCAAAAAATTTTGCTTGCTGAGGTCGGTTGCCTATGTGGTTGGGGTATTTCGCGTGCACACGAAGGCAGGTTTCAAATATTTATGCCTCCCACTGCTGCATCGCAACCGTACACCACCTTGCCCCTTTTCCATTCAACCGATCGCACCATTTTCTTCAGATAAACTCGTATTCAAATAATATAATTCAGCATGCAGCCATATATACTCATTACTAGTATCGCTTTGCACTCATTTCGGTGATCTCAATTCTTGCCAGCGTCTTCCTTCAACAGCACGGTCCGGTTGAAGATTAACTGCAAGAGGGCGCAACAACTTATAGACTATCGACAATTTCACGTTTACCAGTGCGCTACACAATTTCGCAACCAAAACGCTTCATTGTTCGTTTGCCTTCTGCCCAGGGACGCTATGTATTACTTATCGTATTTAGCACTTCTAAATAATGGGCCGAGCTCAGCAAGGAAACTGTGAGACTTTGAGAACAAAACGAAGTCTGTTCACATTAAGAAAGAAATTTTGCGAAAATCCTGTTCTCGGTCAGTTCCAGAAAAGATTCTAATTCCATTCATTAGACTTCTAAATGGAGCATGATTCCTACTAGACCTCAGTGAGCGCTCGTTGCCAACAGATTTCACATGCATACACATACAATTAAATGTAGAGTAAACACACCTCTCCTATTGTGGTTTTAGAGAAGCGGGGTGCGGTCAGCACTGATACATATAGTCCAAATAGGAGCTTACCCTTTCCGTTCACGCAGCTTTGGCCGCTTTAAACGGTTAGCAGTTGGATAACGTAACTAAAGTTGTGCTTTCCATTCATAAATCGTAAATCAACGTTTCATACAAGCAATGAGACTTTCATCTCCCTCTTTCTATTCTTCTACAGCGCTCTACGACTTGCAGCCTCCCTCAACGGAGATTACGAAGTGGAAGAATGGAGTATGCTGACACACGCTTTACGGCTCGCTTTTCAGCGTTACATTCAAGTGGCAGTATTTCTTACACCATCTTGCATGCATATTTATTTAGTCGCATTAAAAAAAAAAAGATTCTCATCGAAGCAATTTTTGTGAAGTGCCAGTGATGCTAGAACACAGCAATGAGAGGTGGCCAGCGTGTCAGTCGACAAAGAATGTGCTAGATGGCGAAGCTAACCTCAACAGTCATACCTTGCATCTCAAATTTCATGCACCTCTCTAGAAAGTGACTGCACTGCCATTTTCAATCCCCATTTTAACAACGTCACGAGATTCTGATCCAGCATCGCCACAGAACAGTTGACGCGCCCAACTCAGAAGATACCAAGGAGACATTTCGCAAAAAAAAAATCAGTCTTAAGGTGTAAGAAACGTTGACGGTGTGAAATAAGGTGTAAGAAAACTAAAAAGAAACGAGGTTCAGCGGTAGAACGATTTAAGATGACACATGCAGAAATAAACAGATATGAGTACAACTAGCACAACTTCTGCAATTAACTGCCTACACTATTTGATAGAACTGTCATAGCTGTGAATATTTAGTGGCCGACCGCTGGTGAACTCAACAAAACATTAAACAAAATCTTAAACGTGATTAAAACCTCACCGTCTGCGTTCAAATTCCGATCCTGTACCAAAATTTTGCAGCTTTCTGGGTCTTGATCTATGTTCCTTTCCCAGCTTCAGCCATAAGCTTCTGCTTAAAGTAAGCCCGAAGAAAAAAACAAAAAAGTATGTTTTGGAAGTCTCCATAGTGGACACAAAGGACTATTGAAAAAACCTAATTCCACTGTTTTCAATTTAGCACGCTAGTTTTCACTGCCATAAGGTTAGCATAGTTGTTAACTAGAAACTAGAAACTTTGAAACTCTCGAGACACTATTATAAAATTAGAAAAAACTGCGGCACAAAACTCGCCGAAAACGGAAACTGCTAAGAAGCTCGTTTTGGCGCAGTCTCGCTTCAGCTATGAAATGTTTGAACAATTTGATAACAACGCCAATCCCTTTACGCGGCTATTGTTATTGTGTTTTTGATTAAAAGCATTCGGTAGGTCACTGGGTGGGTCTTTCGAATTTTTTTTTTTGATCAGCTAATTCGACTTTTTGCTTCCGCAGTTTCAAACCGTTCCGTGTTTAGCAACCGCCTGAATTCTATTTCGATTCCAGTTTTTCAGAAATGTTCTCTGTGTGTCCCTAGTATACATTTAATCCATGTCAAAGACGCATACAAGTCGTAATAAATAAAGAACCTTTTGGTTATTGCTATCAGAGTCAACCGAGAAGAATCCGACTCGTTCGAACTGATATTTATCGTAGACCTTCGAGTGCGCTATCGACTCGTCAATAAACACCGGATCGAGTACTTTCAACGAATTCTGAAACGAAAATCACTCGTGAACAAAAACCAAAACACTCAAATAACTACTACGGAGCGATCGATGGCTCATAAGCATGAAAAGAACAACAACGTAACATCCAATCACGTAAGCTATGTATCCTTATCATGGGTGCAAATATCCCTCCCAAGTTTCACTGTTCCTAAGTTACCTTTCTCCATGCAAGAATTATTATCGGTTAGGCGCGACACTGGTTTGAACATTTCTGCTTTTCATCACCTTTTTTGCCAGCGCATTACTAACTACTTCTTAAATCGACTGCGTCCTGACATATGCTTCCTCGTTGACAGCATCGAGAAGGCTACTTACGCCCATGAATCATGCCAAAGCGCTCCAGTCAACCAAAACATCATTCGGTGTTTAGTGAAAAATCCGCTTACGAGCCTGGACGAATCAAAATCAGTGCGTGCCTTTCGTATTACTTCGAGTAAAGCTCCTCTTCCCTTCAATGTCGCTAACTTTATAGTTCCCTTTCCCACAAAAATAATGTACAACATATTATTAACTTTTAAATTTGAAAAGCATCAAACAATAAATGGACCCCTCCATCCATCGAATAAACTCCCTTCTAGAGAACTTCTGGGGGCTTTTTTCTTGACAATACGACATTTCCATAGCAATCTGAGCAAGCGAGATTCTGCGGGAACAGACAATGAGGCAATGAGGCAACTAACTCAGATAGGCGAACCGTCTTTAACCCAGTTTGACCACTTGCGTGCGGACTTTGCCAAACCCTTTAAAAAATTTTGGAAGCTGCACTGAAACCACCTTTGTGGGGGCAAGTTCTCCCTTGCCTCATATTAGGAGCATGAGCGATAGAAGGTAACTGCCCAGCTTTATCACCTATTTTAGGGAGCTGAAACGGTTTACCGGAAAAAAAAATGAACGGGATTTCATAACTGCAATTCCTTCCCACCACCCTTTCCTTGAAAGACCTTTTCATTGTTCGAAGACAACACTTGCCCAGTTCTGAACCTTTGGCACCCCACAATAAAGACAGTCGATATAAACTCTAAGACTGCGCCGCGCAAAAACTGTATGGCCAAGTCTTCAATAATGACTGCAGCGCAGTGAATTCTCGCAACTGCTTTATTCATTTGTGAATACCTAATTAACTTTGAAATAGTAGGTAATCCTCGTTTCCCTTTACCCCCAGCAAACCTTCCCCTCTCACATTTTCATCTATTCTCAACTACAATATCATATTTCCATCACCTATGCAAACACATATAAGAGCGCAACATATTGCTTTAAAATTAATATTATGAACAATGAGGTGAGAGAACATTACTGGGGAGAAAGAAAACCCCAAAAACTCACCCGATTACAGTCAGAGAGGAACCCATCGGGTACCTCACTCGTGTCCTCTGGATTTTTGTGTCTGAACCTGAAATTTAGAACGTACCTTTGTTGTACACTTGTTAAAGTGGACAAAGCAGATGAGACCAAATCCGTGCAGGTCAAAGGAACGACATCATATAAGATTACTTTATTCACCTTAAATGATCCAGAAAATACACAAATACAACATAACAATTGGCTATTCAACGATTTCCAAGTGAAAATGACTCTTAGCACTATTCGCTATTATTAAGCCACAGGAAAGAAGTTAATAGGCAGCATAAAATCAGATTCTTAACTTAATATTCAAAGATGCTTTCACTTTTCAGAATGCTTAAGAACCCTAACGGAAACCTCTAAAAGTGTTGCTATTCCACTTCGAAAAAATAGCCTGCAGGCACTGCTGGACTGTTTAAAGCGACTTATGCCATTTAAAAAACAGCACTTTCATATTTTCAAACGCATCTGCAAACCCTGACAGTGCTATGTCAGCGCCAAAGTGATTAACCAGTGAAAACCAAGGGAGAAACACGAAGTCCTGTTTTTCCAGTTCTTAGTATCACTTCGATTTTAAATAAAGACAACAGTACTCGCTAAGGAACAAAATCGACGCATTTTAAGGTAACTGATTATGTGCCATCAGCCTTGCAGAGGTAACTAACACCTTCTATGGGCACTGCCCCTATCGCATGTGAGTGTCAAACCGATTCACTGTACCAGCCTAGTGAATGTATATGCTGCTCGCACCAGTTTTCAAGTCGTTCCCTTTCTGAGCCGTTCAAATTTTGCGCCTCAATGAATTTCAAAAATAGGAACTCCGAAGCGATGATTCAGTTTCGCCCCTAATGAGCACAACTAAACGCTAATGACATAAGTCGACTTCCTCTTTTATTCACTTCCAAGTTTGCCCAACCGCGACAATGAAAATGCCTTAGCAACTGTTCTCTTAATCTTTTTAAAACTCTCTTTCAAAGATCTTAACCTTGATATTACATAGACAGCATTACATATATTAAAAGGTAAGAAATTTAAAAGACATCGAGCGAGAATAACTGCACTTACAGCCGTTCATAAAGCCGGACTCGACAACAGACTGGTTTCGCCACCCAGTGAACGAAAGCCTTCGGCTTATTTTCAGCTGAAAGTGGGGACGCTCGCACTATCACTTCTAGTATAACGCCTGACTCGTTCTGAAAGTGCACAACTTTAGAACCGCATTGCAGCGCCGACATATCGCTTTCATAACGGCATCTAAACTCTGCAAATCACGGTTGGACAAAACGCGCACAAAGAGATTGCGGAATCGCGTACGGTAAAAACAGACAGTTCGCTTCATCTGCATTGCTAAGAAGAGGAGGAGATATCGCCAATTACATTTCTCGCATTTCTAAAAACACAATTTGAAAAATTCTTTATAACTTCTCTCAGCTGACACTTGGCCAAAATTCGAGTTACGAGCTGCGAGGAACAGGTTATTCATAAAACGATATAACGTCGACTCAACTAAGAGCCCAAAATGCAACCCGAAGTGACTAATGCGAATATTAACGACTTTATAGTTATTTAAATCAGTGAGAAATAAGTTATTCACAAAACGATATTATTTTGTAATCAAGCACTTCGTATTGAACAAAAACCACGAGCACTTCCAAGAGCCGCCCATTTAGATATCATCTTTTCCTTCAGAGAAAACTGATCAAGTGACTGTAGACTGAAATCAACTGTTAATTACCATTATCAGCTAAAAAGAAACATTACTTCTTTTGAAGTGACATTTACAGATGCTAACACCAAGAAGATGACACGGAAGGAAATCTAACCTTAACATCTCGAACATGTGAAAGCACAATGCCGAGATACTTCAGACCAATATGCTGTGTCTTCGTAAGGCGCCTATAGCCCTTGTCCGTGCTGTCCTGAAAACACCAGTAGTACATTGATATACCCGCAACTGCCGCTGAGCAGAGCAACAACTCAAACTGTTGTATAAATAGAATTATGCTGCAATCGGAAATCAAGAGTAAATTTGAAAAAGGGCGCGATCGGACAAAAGAAGCTCTCGCAAAAATATCGAGCGAATTTGAACAACAAGAACACACAACAAATCCGCCAAGTCCAAGTCTAAACAGTAAGCGAACACCAGTATTTGCAATGAGGACGACTTCCAAGCGAAACTCGTGAGATTTTTGAAGACGAGCAGGTACCATAACGGAGTCAACAAGAGGATAAGCACTTTTAAAAAAGCATATGCGAGTGAGGAAATTCTCGGATGGTTGAATGGCTGACATGGTACACCCATGAGTAAACTGAAGCAGATTCCTAGGAGTTATACTCAGGCAATCCTTATCTAACGGTGACATTTTCACGTACGGGAAAGTGATCTCTAATTTAGTCTCCTCCCCCCTCTATGCGTACACGCAAGCTCAGAGTTGATCAAACAGAACGCACATCACGATAGTCGCTTCGTTCGATGTACAACACTCTGTCGAAGGCTACCAAATGTTGCTCAGACCTCGACGGTTCCGACGGGAAATCAGGTACAGTCACTTCCGAAGGTAGCTTCATTTCGTCGAAGTTCTCAATTATAAGCTTTAGTGGCTCCAACACTGCCATCGTCCTAGGAGCGATACATTTATAGGATCGTGGTTCAATCGTCTCTCAATCAACATTCCAGTAGCGAATGTGATCGGGATCACCCGATGTAATAACGAATTCGTCACATTTTATAGAGAATAGAAATTGACAACTTCGTCAAGCCTCCCCCCATTTCCCGCGAGGTTCTCGACAAATTAGCTTGCGGATCACAAAAGCATACTAGCCTTCCCTATAATCAAAACAGAAGCCGATCAATTAAATATGCTGCGTCCAATAAAGATTTGGTAAATACGCTTTTTCAACGCAACCGCTCCTAACACATCCATTGTGACATAAAACATGACGTGAGTGCAACAGTTACGGCGTGCTAGCACTACGATAAAATCAACAGTTCGCCGTCGTCCCCCAGCTGAGGTGTTTCGGCGATTTGTTATTTGTATAAACTGGTTGTGGTTCGAATGGATCAAAACAAGACGAACATTGTAGGCTAGTAAAAAACCTCTTGAACACCCGGCACGCCAAACTGTCATGATCAAAAGCGACTGACCTAGGAAGTTCTTCGATACTTTGATAGCGAAAAACTATGAATACCTGGGGGCATGTGTATTGAGATAGTCCCTAGCAGCTGCGTCTAGCATTTGAGGATCGACAGTCATCTGCGCCATTGTGATACCCAGCTGTGCAACAAAATTGTTAATGGCCTCTGCTGGAATGCCACGACGTCGTAAAGCAGCCAATGTGAACAGGCGAGGGTCGTCCCAATCACTGAACACAAACACACCATTCACCTTCAGCGCCAATAACAGCTGCACCAAAACAGTTTATATGCCTCCAAACAATAGATGGCACCATATGAATCGGCACGGATACTTGTGTGTGTGCGAGATTTCACCGCGTAAAAACGGCAGTGATAAAGACAGCGCACGAATTGCATCCAAAAAATACGCACTAAACCTCGTCAAAGCGAAGTCATATTGTCACCATTCGCGGACAAATTCGACTGAATCTACATAAACGAAATTCTGTTTCCAAGTGAAGATGCACATATAAAACCGGTTTCCTTCCAATTTTATTCCGAAAACACACCGCAAATAGGCATACATCTCGCGCTCCCTTAAATAATCGAAGACTGACTCTTCCTCACCCCACTTCCATCCCCTCCCCCTCCCCCTTCCCTCCCTTTCGAATCAAAATGCCTTTGCAAATCATGTTTCACAGCGAAGCCAGGAGGTTATAAGACAGAAGGAGGCAGAGAGCTGGTCGAAGGAGGAGGTGAGGTGGGGAGATGAGCAGGAAGGAACAATTTATCGTCCCCCTCACGCACTTTTCATTTGCACAGATCTTTTTCAATTGAGAATCATTCCAGTAATGAAGTCTTCCTTTCCAAAAATGAATTATTAACTCGAAAGTAATCGGAAACATAGCTAACGAACCTCACAATTTTGTGATCGATGAGTGCCTTTATCTTTCGTTTCGAAACCACTGCATAGTAGACATTCAACCTACCGTATTCCCACTGCACGGGACAGTATATATCAAGCGCATTGCAAAGCCAGTAGTAACTGCTCCTCCTCAAACAGACAGCATAGCACTGGTTGAAAACCACCAAATAATACGATAATCACAAAAGACAAGCAACCTTACTAATCCTAACGAACTACAAACAAGTAATGTCGAGTATGTCACGAAAACAATACGGTAACCATTTGCCCACTTCATCTCAGTTCTCCGCTGGCAAGGTGTCTCGATTCAGCGCAGCCCATTTAATATACAATTCATAAAGATTTGCTACATCACAGTATCAAAAGCAACAATGCTTTAACAAAATAGAAAAAAGAAAGTTTTTTTTTTTTCTGAGCGGAAAGTACGTTTATAATTCAGCATGCATTTTCCTGCTCCCCTCTTACTCTATTTCTGTTTTTTTTTTCTCTCATTCTTTTTCGCAGCTTGCACGTCCTTTTCACCTGCAAGATGCGAGCACTTTATTCGCAAGGATATCATTGGGAGGACGTACTTACTGCTATCAAAGCAGTCGCATAATATTTTGTGCTTATTAAGAAATAAGACACGTGAAATAATAAAAGAGCGAGACAACTACCTCGACTGGAACTCTTTTGTACACATCGAATGTGTAATATTCTCAATAGAGTCACATAGACAATGCGTGTAATCGTATGTCGGGTATATACACCTAAAATATGTCCGTTTTACGAAATTCATTTCAAGCTGTACCCTACACCTGCATACCGTAAGTAAATCGTTTTTTTGACGTCGTAAAGACAAAACTGTGATGAAATAAATAAAAGAACAGTAGTATAACTAAACGTTTTAAAATGTGGAAATGCGCATATGCAGACAAAATATTCTTCATTCAAAATAAAGCAACCTTCCTGAAACGTTAAACATGCAAAGAGCAAAAAAAAGATCCCACTAATTTCGTTCTACATCGAAAATATAATAGAAAGTACCATTTGTTGCCGGTCCTATGATGTGGGACATATTTAATCCTGTAGGCGACCGGATCAACCTTGCCTTCCTCTAATACGATTTTTAACCTCAATGTTGCCGCACCTTCGTCAAACTTTCCAAGCCGCATAGCCTGAAATTATGCCAAACGAAGTGGCTTAGACCCATTTCTCCCTGCCTAAAAGTGCCCGATTTTGACCGATGAGAAATTTTACACATCGTTCTGCATAACGGATGGAAGCAACCTTTTCCAACGCATGTGACCGGAACTGGCTAACTGAAACAAACTTCGCCGTATCGAAATAACGGAGTCGGAGACATTCCTGCGCCCCCCCCCCCCTTCAACTATGAACGAAGGAGAACAAAGAAGGAAAGGAAGAGGAAATAGGGTGGAGAAGGTTGAGGAGGGGTAGGGCGGGGAGGAGAGAGGGGGCGGGGAGGGGGAGGGGAGAAGAGGAAGAAAGCACCTCATCACTCAACTCCTTCGTACTGCACAACTACTTCAAGCACTGGCTTGATAGCTTTCGGCTGCCACAAGTTGACTGTCTCTACTTGCAATCGAAAGCACAAAATTGAGCGAAGCACGACTGCCTATGTTCGGATAAGAGCTCATGCACGGTTGGAAAATTTGAGGGTTTTGGAAACTCTTAAAGGTTCCATCTCCCTCTCTTCTCTCCTGAAACTCAGCGCAGATGACCAAGTTTCATTGCAACCTTGTTTTTTTTTTTTTCCAATCACATGTGCGCTAAGATTCACTACTTGAATGAAAACTGGGAAAGTTTTGCGCGCTACGTTCAATGTTTTTTGGGGATTGCAGATCTTCTTCCCGAATTTCGAGGGATGGAGACATGAATCTGTGCTGAGAGCATGAATTCACCTCCCACTGTTCGCTCGTCTCATCTGTTTAAAGATCGAATAGAACAGTTTGTGATCTCAACACCCAAGCACCTGATCCCCTACAGGCCCGAATCAGAAGCAAGCGAAACGAAGAATGAACCTCGAACAGCTGCACGGATTCCTCGATGGGTCGGTCCCTCCACGGTGACTGCTTCACCTCAAAGCCTCTCATCTCGTCAACGCTCTGATGGCAAACGTACGCCAGGTTCTTCTTTATTAAAGCAACGGCCCACTCATACAACTGATCAAAATAATCGGATGAGTGCGTTACACGTGCAGGCGTGTAGCCTAAAAACCTGCTACAGTCCATGAGAGCAAACAAATGAGAATCAGATGTTCTTTAAAAAATCTCTACCACCCCCTACCTGAATCTGTTATGCTAACAATCCGCATCAATCCGTCCCCCACCCCACCCCCCTTCCCTACTTCAGCATGGTTAACGATACAGTTCATCAAAACGGATTTAAGCTAATCACATTCATCCGAATCAACATTGACGCCAACGCAATCATCTACCCCTCGCCAATGCATTAGGAATGGACAGATCCCTATTTGTAAACTGCTCTACACATCTGCATTTCAGAACAGATATGCAAACAGCAGAAGATGCCACTATAAGAGAAGCATCACTGATCAACAAAAACACTAAATTGGCCTTGGTGCACCATATGCAGTATATAGCACACAGATGGGGTGGCGACGACGAATAATCACAAGTGAGAAAAATGAATCTGCAAGCTACGTTATCCAGTAGTGGCTTTAAACAAATAATTGTCAAATATGCCAAATTACGTAACTGTAATGAATCTTCTCTGAAATTTTTTGTCAGGAAAAAACACCAAAGGAAATGGAGAAGAACAACCTAGCCAACGAACGATATCTTCGATAGCGTTGAAGAATTTCTCCTCTTCCTTCTCGGGATTTGTGTCATCGAAACGAAGATAACAAATACCACCGTGAGCCTAAAATACATTAGCCTACTTTTCCGTATTAGCCTAAAAAGAATACTCACTTTCGCATATGCGTAACTTTTCCGTATCCCTCTGTAGCAAATGAGCACGTATAAGTTAGGATAATTCCGGGCAAAAGCAAAGCGAGTACAGACCTAACGTGCTTTTCACATGAGGTTGTGCGAAGTCGCAATAGTAAGCATGAAGGGAGAAGGATGAAAAGTAAGGCACATAAAATGGGACTTTGGACGGCAACGGACTTACTTAATTTGGCTTGAAACTCTCAAAATTGCACCATTAATTTTTTCATACTAGTGCGATTCTCCAATTGTTCTTAACATTTCAGCGTTTCTTTTCTTGATCACTTCGCTCAAAAAGCGGACGAACTGAACAAAACCATTTATAAATTACTATTTCTAGAAAGGTTTTCAGGAAACAATTTCCAAACAAGGTTATCACGACTTTTATCACGAGCGTTTGCATAAGGTCGACACTTGTCCAACCAAATACTGCGTATCAAACGGCGCAATTTAAAAACCGCGCATGTAGCACATCTAGTTGCCACAAGAACGCACAAACTGTAGAGATTTTTGATAGTGTTCTTACCTTTGCATAACCAAAATTGATATTTATTGCCTTAGCATGCCCTATGTGCAAAACGCCGTTCGGCTCTGGTGGGAAACGAGTAACAACCTGAAAATTAAAAACGATATTTGAAGACACCATATTCAAGTCCAGTTTTCGACAGAAGATTACCATTTTCGAGACCGCACCACATTCGTAACTATCATCACTCTCTAAAGACAGGAAATCTTGGCAGCAAAAATTAAATACTCTTCTTCGAAACGACTAAATACACGGTCACTGATGGCTATTTTTCGTCTACCTATTTCCTCTTCCCCCCACCCCCTCCCTCCCTCATGCCACCCGCCGGCCCAATTTTGTCCGCCTAATTTCTTGTTTACAAATTAACACGATGGGAAGACAATTCAGCTCGTTTGCCGATCGTCGGCTGGACGATGCCCGAATTTGTTATTTAAATCGACCGAACTCCCATATCGATCTAATGAGGGAACTGAAACAAAAAAAAGAAAACAAATAGGTGAGCCAATTTTTATTGAAGTCCTCTTTTAACCACCTAGTCGAACTACGAACAATGAACGAAAATGAGCTAAGTACAAAGCATAATACTGCTTTAGCCAACCTCAGTTAACAATCAATTATATGCACTAGAATCAAAAGCAAACCTATTTGACTCTCAGCACTTAATTAACACAAACAACAAAACCATGACCAGAAGTTTCAGACAGTCAATGACTGCTCTAATGAAAGATATTCAAATTTGGGGCGGTGTAGTTTAAGTTGGCTCATTCAAGTTGAATAGTCGTATAAAAGATAAAAAACCACCAGCCTTTCCACCGACTGCTTTCACGTGTTCTTTCAACAATTCCACCGTCTTCGGTGTAACAACGTAGCCATCCGTTTTGAAGTTCTCGCCAACCTTAACTTTTTAACTGTTATTAATGAATGAGGCTAAAAGTTTAGCCTTCCTAAATTCGACCATTTTAAGCAATCTGTTCACATGTAGGGCGTAAACGAAACCGTTGTATTTCCTAACGATCAAATAAATGAGAAGTGGTAATTCGCTATTTCTCTTATGAATGAAAACCGCTAAAGCACGAATCTACCTGGCGGTTTGAACTCTAAATTCCTTTTTATTTGAATAAAAAAAAGCATTAAATTTCGTACCCAATTCTTTGGTAACGAGAAAGCTAATTGATAAAAGCGATAAACGATGAGACTGGATATCGCTGAGAAGTTTTGGAAGTGCACGGTTCTATAATGCCACAAAAAGCCTGTTTTGTACGAAAATATGCTTTAACAAAAAGAACCGAAAAGAATGGAACCACGCTCGATATCAGATAAAACGACTTTAAAAAACATGAACAATATAGGAAGACAAACGCTAAATCGATGACGTGATTTCATGAAGTGAATGAAACATTTAAAAAACATCTAATGTGGTTGATGGGATTGACAGACTACGAATCAGTTCAAAATCGAAAAACTCACAGAAACGATACCTTATGAAACGTTTTCCGCTTCATCAATTCCTCGATGGTTGCCGCTCCTTCTGATTCTGAAATAAATCTGAGTTAGGCGAGCCAAGGGAAAGAGAGAAGGTGGGAAAGATATGACGTCCGTCTGGGTGATTTTAAAAATCGTCACCACTTGCTATCATTAAAACCGCTTGCAATCAAGCCGTGGATGCTACCCTGAGCTTACATGGTTTAAAGACGAGATTTCGCGCATGTCTTTACCGGAATGAACAATACGCGGTCCAAAAATATTCCAGGCCCAGAAGACTATGGTAAATGCCGCCCTCAAAAGCGTGATCGCGAAACGCATAGAATGCCGCGCCGCACCGCTGCCGATATGGCCCCGCGACCATTCGTGTTCTTATGTCGCGCATACGAAACACGCTTGTCTTTTGAATGTTTTCTAGCCCTCTGATGAAAATTAATGGCGATTTCGGACAAATGCATATTATATTCCGACGAGAAGCCGTACGGTTAGGGAGAGGGAGAAGTGTGAGTGGGAAAGAAGGCAGATGACGGGAAGAAGAGCAGGGAAAGGGAGGAGGAAGCCTGGGAAAGGGGTCGGTGAATAACCATTACGGAAATATTATCCAATCCCGCAAGAAGAAAACAATGAACTGCAGCGAACAGGTATGTTCCATAGATGAACCTGCTGCCGCAGCATATCGTGGTCTTACTTCCAAACGAGTCACAACCAAGTCAAAAAATGTTTGAATAGGAAGAAGGAAAAGATGGATCAGGGATTGAAAAAAAAAGAGGAAAAAAGCCGGGAAATAACATTCTACGGAGAATGAAGTAGCTAATGAAGGCTCATCTGTAGATACAGTTTGACGCAGACAGGTAGACGGCAAGCAGAAAGCGGCTGTTGACATGGGGAAGCAAATAAACAATGACCGCAATCACCTGGCTCATCAAGCTGCACATCCCGTTTCGCCTTCTTAGTGATGATGCTCTGCTCGGGTGGCTGTTTCTTTTGCGTTTTGTTGGTCTTCATCTGAGCACTAATCAAATCCTCTTCTGTCTTCGGTCCAAGCAGCAGCATAATGCGCAAATCCACCTCCCGTTTCACAAGTGCACCGTCTGCCCACCTCAACGCCGACTTCACATCACCTAAAAACAACATCTACTAACATGCACAATCGACACAACATTCGGAGTGAAGCCGGGAAGTAGGTTATTCCAGTGGCCAAGCGATCACAAAAAAAGGCGAAAATGAGCAACCTCTTTACACGTCGACGGATTTTACTCAAAGAATGCCCAACTGTGTTGAACATGTGGAGGTGAAAACAGGCTCATCCCCTTTAGCCCGTTCTACACGTGAAATCCGTCCATTAAGATGACTTATTTCTCTCGAAACCAATAAAAAATAGTTCATTAATTCCAACTTCTTCACACCTACATCTGTCCCTGTTTTGCTTCTTCCGACCAGCTAGTCTGGCCCAATAAAAACACAAATATGAAAAGTATTTTGAGAATTCAACGGTAGCATATTAGCATCTAACTATCACAAGTGAAGAAAGAAATGTACTTCAAGCATTCATGAAAAGGTAGACCAAAATTCCAGCTCGTCGTCCGACGACTCATTAGAAACTGACACATCAGTTTTAAGCATTCATGCAAGCGACGTTATTTTCTCCCTGCTTCGTTTCTTTCACAGCAAACTGTTACTGATTCATGATTGTGCAAAATTTCTCCAACAAACAAACTTGCACAGCACGATACAAAAATCACATAATCTCACACTTTAATACTCCTTCACAGGAAAAGCTAACTACAAAACAAATCATCCAATGGTTCCGCCAAAAAAGCAAAAAGCCTGAAAAAACTAAAAAATCCTTACTGAGTATTCTTCCAACGTTGAAAGTGTACCGCTCCTTTAGCAACTGGTCCTTATACTTGCAAATCGTCTCAGCTACCTGAAACCGCCGGCAATAAGACAAAGAGATCCTCTCTTTCACAACTAGACGAAAAGAGTCGACCAAATTAATAGTAATGGAATCTCAAATTTCCCTCACACTTACAAGATCAAATACAAAGGTTAGCGAAGAGTACTACGGAAACGCATCGGACAAAACGCCTTAAAGACTGGCAGCATTCAGTGCTAAGAAAACCGCATGGGGCCTAAAAAACCTTCAAAACTTAGCAACACCAAATCCGCAGTTTGATGTATTCTGATAATTAGTTCGTGTGCCTTCTGATAAAACTGAAAAAAAAAAAAGCGGAACGCTATTCAGAGATGGTCCCAAAGAATGCGAAAGACAACCTGATCTTCGATAACTTCAGGAGGAATCACAATGCCTGCACCACACGCCTCCATGAAAGCACGTTCATTGACACCTAAGACCGTATGCGACAGAAGAAAGTCGATGGCCGCTGCCATCTGCGGTTCATTCCGAATGTTTCCGTTGATGATGTGACGCACAACCAAAGGGATATGCTGTTGACATTGCGACTTCAGTCGAGTGCCCAACTGGTATAGAAAAGTGCCCTAGAAATTAATGATAATTAATGATCAGTACAAGCAACCGTTTGCGTTGCAAATTAGAAAATGAACCAAAACCTTCGCTTTTTTCGGCTCCCAGTAAGCTTTTTGCTTACTCGGCTTCCGGTCAATTTGACTGGGAACCGAAAAGAAACCTTAAATGGTGGCATGCGAATAGAAGCAAAAATCTTCCTTGCAGATGTGTCACACATGCACAGATATTTCTGACAAATTAAGATGAAAATTATGATGCGATCATGCGTTTCCGCTTCTATCGTGCTGAGGGATTTTTCTTTCACTCTCGCGATTTCGCATATTTGTACTCGTACATTTTTTTTCGTTACTGAGTTCCACGTTCATGACCGTTTGTTTATAGTTTTGCACGTTCCCTATTCAAATCAATGTGCGCACATTTAGACAGGCACCGCATGTGTTCGCTCTTTGGAATACAGCTGGTAAAAAATGGTTTAAACGCACACACGCCCTCACTTGTTCGCATAAGTTATCGTCCCGCCAAGTGAATGCTTCAATACACGATTTCTCACTCCTGTAATCGCGAATAACGTCCAACTGCTTCCTGTCACCAACCGGTGCTTTGCGCAGTTTCAGGCTAATGGGCCAAACCGATTTTCATAAAAAGAGGAATTTTTGGGCTGTTTTGTGAGCCGCTCTTTGCACCGTTCCGATTTCTTTTCCTTCGGAGATTTGCGTTCCGATAATTTTCGACAACGCGAATTCCGGTCCTGTGGTTTTGGTTGTCTGTGCTTCACCTTTATTGTAAACAAAAGCTTCACTACTTTTTCTGGCGGCCTGCACGTTCCTAATAATTGGCTGTTTTTTGCGCATCATACCCCAACTAGCAGAATTGACTACGATCACGATGTCACACCTATAGCGCATATATTTCTGCGCTCTCACCGATACGAACAGCAACCAGCTAGCTTATTTGATTTGCCAGCAACCCATTTTAGCATTAGATGGTGTATTCGAATCAGAGTCGTTTGAGAGAATTGGGGGGTGAGGGGGTTCCAACTCAATGGCCACTTCAATGAGGCGTTGCAATAATTCTGTTAAACTGAAGCTTTCAAACTGTTTATGACTTTTAGCTGCATTAAATCACTACGCTATTATTATAGTTAGTTTACATCTTTTCTGTCAATTATTCTATGCAAAATAAAACTTCGACAAAACAAACTGTCCTACTCGGACTCGTCTTCCCCAACATTATTGTTTGTTATGCGCTGAATACTGTCAATCCATACCACGAAAACCATTCTCTGTTAGTGCAACGCGAGAAGGATGCGATGCATGTGACCATAAACCTCCCCGTAGGTATAACTAGTGCAGAGAAGTGATAGTATGTAACAGCAGCATCAAGCCACACCGGTTCGCATGAGCTAACAAATAATGAAAACCTGCTGCTTGGAGATTTCAGGGCCGATACCAGCCTGTTCCAGTTCTCGCTTAGCCAAAGTGGCAATCATCTGCAGATGGCTAGCAAGCGCTGTATTCTTTAGCGTTTCCTTCACCTTTATATCCGCCAATCCCAACCATTTCAACTCGGACTCCATCTAAATATTTTCTTCATTCACGAACAAACAGGGTAAATAATTGTTCGACACTGAGGAATAAAGGGCAAAATAAAATTCCTTGAACCTTTTGCACTAATATTCATGCCGGGGACCAGCACCTTACGTTATTGCGTCACGGTGGACGGACGATACTGTGGGCATGCAAAAGAACTGAACTAAACCGCTTCAAACTCTGCACATGTATTGTGTACGTCATCTAAAGGCAGAGTGCGGAACGACGGAGTCCTACCGTGAAATTCAAAAACTTTGTCCCGAAGGAGCGCGCTCACTGTGTGGGAAATACCATCTCGTTCTCGTTTTTCCAATCCCCCTCCCCCTTCACCTCATTGCACCAACAACGAGTTTTTAAGGAAGAGAGGCCTCAATACAAACAATGTGAAAAATATGGATGGACCAGAGGAACGGTGTCGCATTCCCATTTTTGCAGG
>JPKZ01003252.1:1030206-1054564 GCA_000803305.1 Toxocara canis | reverse complement strand
GGGGGTAGGAATTAGAATATCCATCGTTCCATAATTCTCACGTTTTGATGATTAATGGATGTTTTGCTGCTCTCCCTTGTTTAAAGTGCCCTTTATGCACTCCGGTTCTCTACTTTTGCTCAATGTCCGTTCGTCACTATTTTTGGCTTTATCTTGGACTCCCTCCAACCTCCCGTCGCTTCCTCTACCCTTGCCGCTCTCCCTCCTTAGCCAAATCTTCTTCGCGAACCTTAGCTAAATCTACACCTAAGGCGCTGTGGGTGAAGATGCTCTTCGGTGGTATCAATTCCCGATTTCGTCATCAAGGTCCTCCCCAACACCCATATCTTCCTGGAGGCCTCCTCTCTCCTGTTTTCCCCACCTCCAGCGTCCAGGACAATTCCCTTCAAAGGTTTTCACCGGGGTTCCGCTTCTCGTTACATTGTTCTCCCACGTTCGAGAGGTCAGAAGCAAGCAAGAACTGCCTCCTCGTAATAAAATAATTTCCGAGTGAGTTCGTGGACGCCTGATGTGCATAGGACAGCTTTTCACCATTAGGTTTCTGTTAACATTCCACTTTGCATGCGAATTCTCGTCAATGCGCTTCCAAATCGCTCATTCCGTTGAGCATCGTCAAATAGACGATCCTGCTTCGCCACTTGCCCCGTCACACGGATGATTTCGTTTTACCTGTCATAAACAGTTGATCGCCATTGTTAATGTTGTTTTCATGATGCCTCATACAACCCGTGCAGCTTCTAGGCAACTGCGACTATGGCGGATGTATGTGCCGTCTATACAGCTCGTTGACTATTCCCACTTCTCTCAAAAGACTGCTTATGCTGCTTACGTTGGCCCTTCCCAAACGAATGATGAATGCCTTTAGGGCTCATACGTAAAACGATCAAGTTGTTTTAAGAAATAGGCCTGGGAGACAAATTAAGTCTTAGACATCAGCGGGATGGTAAGGCAAGTTTAGCGCATCTAAATGCATACGTTCACTTGAGGCATAAATTGTTCGCAGTCACCATGCGAACCAACTGGAATACACATTTGCAGTGACAACCACTGGGCGCAGTTGATGTTGCAAACAGTATGAGGTGTTGGCCGTGTTCATAGAATTTATCCGCCGCATCCACTGATCAGAACAAACGCAAACAAACACGACCGATGAACGACAAAGTAAAAAAATCTGAAGTCAGTCAGCAACTTTCATTCCATCAATAATTTACCTTCCCACACTCTTGCATTCTTTTTGCTTTTTTATCGAGTGTTGGACTTAGCAACGAAGCAGTTCATTTTAACAATTTTTCTTGTTATCCGTTGTGTCAAGTGTAGCATATGACAGATAAAGCTTTTGAAATAACACATCCCAATGCAGAATTAACTACTTATCAATGGTTCGTTCAAATATAACTTGTCATTGCCCATTCGTAACAGCCTTTTGTATGCTAACTGTTCTCTTAATTAGCAACCGAAACTGGGCTGTCGAGCGAGATGGACTGGTTGATCGCTGGCGATCGATGGCAGCTACCCGTGCACTACGATGGCACCTAATTGTGCAAAATAATATGGGTGAGAAAGAGAAACATAGAGCAATAAAAATGATCGTTAATATGAGCGGTAGGTGTCATCGCTGGAATGCTCCGAAAATTTTCGAACATAGAGAGAATCGTTTCCTAAACGAAAGTGCAATTTCAACCCTTTCACACTAGGCACATAGCTGAAAGACAAAATTTGCAAACTCTGTCAACGATTTTAGAGCAATTTCCAACAAAAAAAACTAGCCAGGAAAAAATTTGGATTAACAGATATGAAACTTCGAACAGTCCAGTTCGAATTTCTGCAGCTATTTTGTTTCTCAGTTGCCAAAAATGTATTTACAGCCAAAGCCAACGGACAGTGATTGCCTCCACTTGCATATAGCGGAAGTGATGCGCACGAACGCTAGAGTTGTGGTCACGCAAAGTGCTGGAATTGTGTTGCCGTTCGTTACACTTTTGTCTCTCTCTTTTCAGGTGGTGGTGCAATATAGAGAGAAGCTCTGATAACCAGTAATGATAGCCTTTTTGTTTGCCAGCTGCGATTTCACCCCGGCGATAATGTGCCCTCCGGTAGAGTGCTCGGAAGCAACAAACCTGGTCTCGAAATACTATCTCGGAGTCCACCTATACAGTGAAAAGGAATACTCTTCCCTATCGCGTCATCAATGGGCTCTGAGAGATTGCTTAGGCCACTTTCGTGGTCCATGAGCACCATGTTTTACAATACAGGGATCCCAAACGCCCACAGGCCACAGTTACTGTCCGGTACTCAAGAAAATTGCTCCCTATGGCTACTGTTTCCTCTTTTGCATATAACTCACCGCCACTTAGAAGTGCGGGGATGCGAGAACAGATCCGGCAATCCTTGCACTAAAACAGTGAAAAGAAAAAAAGAAAAACGAGGAATCGAGCAAACCAGTGACGGCAAAAGAATATGGGCGAAGCAATTAGTTCCTTTAAGAATGATGCGCCTCAAAATTTGCTTCGATGCAATTTCCTTCTCGGGAAAATCTCGTTGTGATAAATGATGACAACCGTGTATCGATTGGCACCCTGGTCGATGTCTACGAGAAGCGTTTTGTGCGATGTTGCGCCACTTTTTGGTTTGTTCAGTGATGCATACGGGTTTATGCATTATTATAAAAGCTTTGAATATATTCTCGTAGCTAGAGAAGGATAACAACTCTCAGTGATTGAGGATCAATCGAATTCCGCAGCGAAAATATGCTTTCAAAAACAGAAATTCTAGCTTCATTTCCGCCTATTATGAACGCTCATACTGCCACATTTCCACGGAAAATACTTTTTTTCCTTAAAAATTCACGATGAGAAGTTCATAACGAAAACGTTTATTGGCAGAAGGTAAGAGAAAAAAGAAAGTGACTATTGAAACAGAAAACATCGCATCGATATATTAGTCATTCAGAAGAACTAAAAAATGTAAGAAGAAGGAAGGAAAGCAGAAGCATTGCATTTTAAAAAAAGGATACATAAAGAAATTGCTGCTAAAATTGTAGCATAAGGAACAACAATCGGTGACAATAAAGCAGCAATTTGCGCCCTAAAACTGTTATAATTAGGCGACTGCAATATGATGATGACGCTGAAGCAAAATATGAACAAAAGTGATCTAGGAGCCAGCCAATGATAAACATTGAAGAGCAATGTGCATGCAAGCTTTTGGGTCTGTGTAATGAACCTGCTTGGAAAGGTCCGCAATTTTGATGAAACTTCGCAGTAAGTCAATCGTTTTTAAATAGCTATTCGTGAAACATATTTGAAGACTGAATACCCTCGAAGGGATTAAAACGAATAAGTTGAAAAGTATCGGCAATCCACTATTGCGTTTAGCATATTTCAGTGTACTGTAGAGTTGTCTTCATCCACTGGTAAACGTCCTGTGAATCTTTTCAACTATGATAAATGAATTACCTCATTATACGGGCGGTTTATGTCGTTTTGGTTTCGACAAGACTTACGCTATTGCTTTAGACACGTTCATAATCGCCCACATCGGCATGGCTGCATTCCTATATCAACTCATTATTACTTTGAAAAATGCAAGTAGAGAAAAATTAACTAATTTCTCTACCAAAACGATGTCGAACGTTCGTAGTGAAGATCCCGCAGACAATGATGAAGCGAAATTGAACCTTATAAGATTACGTATCAAGCGAACGTTCAGAAAAGAAACGCTAACGAACGTCATTGAATAAACTCACTGGTTTGGAGAAAAAAATCGCCAAGAATTTTTGCAAACACATTTTTTCCAACTTTTTTGCCTAGACTGCTTCCATTGTGGATAATCAAAGCAATGCAAGCTACCCCAATAAAACGAGTGTTCTTATATCTGCAGCATTCTTTTTACCGTTCTGTGCGTTTCTATTTGACTTTAGAAAAAGAGATCAGAAAACGATCATTCTAAGCACCATTCGAGAACGAAGATAAACTCACGCCACTGGACCATTTCAGTGTTCTTCTCGTTCAACGGCTACAATCCGTATAAGCCAATTCATTAATAATAAAGATACGTCATCAAGTATTACTGCAAATTAATAGGGAAAGTCTTTATAAGAATCTGATAATCTAAGCTGCCGAAATACCACAACAATATACTGCTATGTGTAATATAAAGTCCTTTTATTCCAGCCACATTAAATTACAAAATTAAAAATCATAACACATAGCGAAGTTGCGCGGATATGTTGTTTATAAAAAATTGTTGGCGGACTATAACGAAAACCCGTACAGATCTCAATTATTCAACTTAAATCTTTATAAGAGGATGGGAGAGGTGGGCGAGGGCTTTATTCGGGATTATTCGCGTGAGTAAGGTGGGATATGTCGGAAGGCTGGGCCCATATTTTTCAGGTTCTGTTGAACGGGGTTTTTAATATGGAATTTCAAAGGATCGCATCGTAATTTTGATAGAAAGGCATATGTTGCAAAAAAAAGTATACGACTCAGTAAAAGAAAAGGAAAGGGGGAAAGTGTTGAGGGGAGGGAAATGGTTTTATTAGAGGTAATACGATGTTCGTTTTTTAAGTTTAATGGCATCATAAGACACATCCTTGGACGACAAATAACAAGTGACTCTCGTTTCCAAGAAGAGGTGACTTCAATGCTGAATCAGATAATGAAAATAACAGATATATTGCACTTTCAGCCGGTTTAGAGCACGTATCGACAACCCCATCATTGCAGCTCTCATTTTCACTGTTACGTACATATTCACAGCATGAGCGTTTAAGTGAGCTTGCGATAACATCGTTTCAATCATGCATTTTATAAACGACAATTTGTTTGCAGAAACATGTTAAAATAAACAAATTTTCGAGAAAGAAAAGACAATCTCCCCGAAAGCATTTAAACAAATTTTTTTAAAAGTGTTGTTGGCTTACGTCTGCATTCGCTAGTGCAAAAGCTCAATGAATTTCCATAATCATTATCTGCAATTCCCCACACGCATATGAAAATATTGATACAATGACTATTTGAAAAGTGTAAACATTTCCTTTGCAATTACAGTGTCTCGTCAATTGAAAAACTGTGAAATTGTGCAATAATTCTGTTAACCAGTAATCTTTCTGTGCGTAAAGATTACTGGTTAACGAAAAACCGATAATCTTTCTATGCGGTCATTAACAATGGAACCAACCATGAATTTAAAGATTCCGCTAGTTGAGAAGAACTTACGGCCAACGGTTTGATGAATGGAGCATAGTTTTGCCTAAACTAAGACACAAGACTAATTGTTTTATGCTTGAACATTATTTTTGCGTGATGGGTTTCGTACTGTTTACGAGAATTATGCAAACCTGAGTTGTAAATGAGATAATGAAATCTGCATTCGACTTGTACCGATTGCTTGAACAACACTCGCACGAAAACACAATAGAAACGAATGAAGCAACTGTAAGATGCTAATACTGCGCTAAATCTGTGAAAGACGCGAACAAGTGGGACAAGAATGGAACTCTTTCTCGAGAAAAAGCTGATGACGCTAGCATTTGTTCGCTAATTGCACACATGCTGAGAGCGGAAACGCTCTTCTCTAGTAAAGCAATCATCAAAACTGTTTTGCGTATTTAAGTTATGCAAAGCTCTTCGAATTCTTGACGATGCAGCTTTGCATACCCATATACTCGCAAGCATTCAGCGCTGCACGCATTACGCTTTCAGAAATGCATACCCTCCCATTTTGACCAAACAGAAGAGGTCTTAGTTTACCTGGCGAAATGATCGCCAGTTTCTTTACGTGCGCCCGCGAAAAATTGATAGTCTTATTTATACGGCGCACTAAATGTTGCTTGAAAGTCAGGAACAAAAGCATTTCGTACTGGTCGATAATACGAAGATAGGCACGTTAGAATGAGAATGTGGACGTATTAAACCAGTACTTTTTTAGCAACCACGGCGTAGAGGTAGGGTTTTGATTAAAATGGAATTCGAACTTACCTGGTTGGTCATTTCGAGCTCGGTGGAGGACATGGCCACGTTGTTTCTGGTGCGTTCCGGAAGTAGAAGGTCAACACACTCGTGGTGCTCGGGAGTGTGAGAACGAAGAACACCGGACGCAGACATCGTTGACGGCCTACTGGCCACGTTGTTTCTGGTGCGTTCCGGAAGTAGAAGGTCAACACACTCGTGGTGCTCGGGAGTGTGAGAACGAAGAACACCGGACGCAGACATCGTTGACGGCCTACTGGCCACGTTGTTTCTGGTGCGTTCCGGAAGTAGAAGGTCAACACACTCGTGGTGCTCGGGAGTGTGAGAACGAAGAACACCGGACGCAGACATCGTTGACGGCCTACTGGCCACGTTGTTTCTGGTGCGTTCCGGAAGTAGAAGGTCAACACACTCGTGGTGCTCGGGAGTGTGAGAACGAAGAACACCGGACGCAGACATCGTTGACGGCCTACTGGCCACGTTGTTTCTGGTGCGTTCCGGAAGTAGAAGGTCAACACACTCGTGGTGCTCGGGAGTGTGAGAACGAAGAACACCGGACGCAGACATCGTTGACGGCCTACTGGCCACGTTGTTTCTGGTGCGTTCCGGAAGTAGAAGGTCAACACACTCGTGGTGCTCGGGAGTGTGAGAACGAAGAACACCGGACGCAGACATCGTTGACGGCCTACTGGCCACGTTGTTTCTGGTGCGTTCCGGAAGTAGAAGGTCAACACACTCGTGGTGCTCGGGAGTGTGAGAACGAAGAACACCGGACGCAGACATCGTTGACGGCCTACTGGCCACGTTGTTTCTGGTGCGTTCCGGAAGTAGAAGGTCAACACACTCGTGGTGCTCGGGAGTGTGAGAACGAAGAACACCGGACGCAGACATCGTTGACGGCCTACTGGCCACGTTGTTTCTGGTGCGTTCCGGAAGTAGAAGGTCAACACACTCGTGGTGCTCGGGAGTGTGAGAACGAAGAACACCGGACGCAGACATCGTTGACGGCCTACTGGCCACGTTGTTTCTGGTGCGTTCCGGAAGTAGAAGGTCAACACACTCGTGGTGCTCGGGAGTGTGAGAACGAAGAACACCGGACGCAGACATCGTTGACGGCCTACTGAACGAGAGTGTGCCTAGGCAAAGGTTGAGAAGGACGCCCTTTTCAGCTGCTGCTGCTGAGCTCGGCGTCTAGTGTCGCGTATGCAGTCACTGGCTGAGCCAGAGGCAACGCTTTACAAGCTTAGTCAGTGAGGCGATTTGTGTGCTTCACGCCCCTCAAAGGCGCTTCATCGCTAACGCTTCATTGGCAAAGCGAGCTAACGCTATTTCCGACGAGAATTCGTCTCTCTGATGCGTATACCATTCATTGCCCGTGCTGCGTGGATGTCACCCACAACACATCATTGCAGATGTGTTCCAAATTCAGTCGCCTCAATTAGTGATCGCCTAATCGCTGCAATGTCCTTGTAAACAAGCGTTTATGTGACCAGTCACGCATACAATTACATTATTTACGCGTTCACTGCCAAATGCAACAAACTACCGATCGCGCTTGAATGCTACGCACAAATCTCACATTACAAGCCATGATGGTACGTGCTCAGTCGAACTGCGAAGGTTTAAAAGGCGAATGTTGGACACTAAAATCACAATACAGAAGTACATAATGTGAAGAGGGTCAAAATGAACTGCGGTTGCTAGCGAGCACAAAAAACCCAGTAGTATTACACTTAGGAAGTGAACATTAGAGGAGACTGGAAACGAAAATATGGATGCCTAACGCTGGACGTTCGACCTTTTAACCTTTGTTGTTGAATTGAATTGAGTTTATTCATATACGTAACGAGGAAACATGTAATATAAAGGGCATAATGCGCAAAGGCGAATATACAACCCAGTGCAAAACAGTGCATATTTACATTTTATAAAACAACAATAATAGCAATAAAACGGACTGTATATAATAGTGTAGAAGTGAAGAAGAGGAGATATAATGAGAGAGGAAATAAAAGCTGTTTGGTTGTTTAATTGTGCAACCCAAGTGGAAGATACTCGGTTTACACATGCACATATGAGTATGCAACAAGCACATTATCCAGTGGTGCACTGCTGTCGTCAAGTGGGTCTATTCCAAAAGAACGAAGAAAACTGCAAACAAATATTTGCTCAATTGTACTAGCTTTCGTTGTTAATGATTTTGAATATATTGATTTTGGTCGATGCTTGCGTACTAAGTTGTATATACTTGCACAGTATGCTCGCAATATGCCAAGCAAATAATGCGCACGCATTAACCGAAATCAGTAACAACGAGAAAATGCAATCAGTGAGATTAAGCAAACTCTACTGCATTCGAAAGAAACGATATTTCGAGCAGTAGTTAAATGAACAGTCGTTGTATGAGATCGAAAAAACACCGCAGAATCGAAGCATGCAAGGCGGTGGGTGAAAATAGCTGGCGAGTGTTTGTATGGTTCGAGCGGTTGGCCAGAATCAGATAGATCCGAGCTGAACGACGCGCGTGCTTGTCTGCATATATATTATTGTCTGCTGATCGGTCGCATAATAATCTGTCATGGGACACTGGTGAGATGAAATGTCATAGAAAATTGGACTACAGAGCGGTCGCATTACAAACCGACCACTTCGAGCGAAAATATGCGTATTTAAGGTGAGTCACCCATAATCTGCGGTTGCATGTGCGCTAAACACGGGAACGAAAGGATTTATTCATTCACCGAGGTATCTGTTCGATTCCTTCGTTGCTCACTTCCATTTCAGCGTTTTTAGAGTCACGCTAAGTGTGATGGTTCAAATATCGCTCTTTCAATGTAGATCACACAACAAAAAACCGAAAATTTCACTCGTTACTTTTCCATCGAGTTCTGCTCATTTGAATTTTCGAGAATTTACTTTGCATCCGTCGGACCGATCAAGTGTTGCAGTCAGTTGGTCAAACGGTCATACTGGATAAACTGTATAATGGAAAGCGTGATTATCGCGCCGAAAGCCTCACACAAAGATGTTTTAAACTCTTTCATTAACGATCTCAATAGATGACCGAAAAATTATTGTAGTAATATTTCGGGTTTCAGAACAAATTCTGTTTGCTCGCAATTTTGTCTGAGCTTGTTGCTCATGGAGACACACCCATAACGACGACAAAATATGCGACTTTTTCTCTTTCTGCTCCTCAAAAAAACCCACATGCGAGATAATTTATATCGTTTTTATGGTTCGTCCTGGATCGGATCGCAACCAAATGCAATCGAGCAGCCAAGGCCGCTTTCAGTACTGCCAACATTGAGAGCTGAAATAAAAAATGCAAAAATTTTGAAATTCTTCCGTACAACAAATGCCCAAAAGGGATTTCTGGTGCATGCATGCTCCGTCGAGCAGAAATATGAGTTACATCACTTACGTTACTTGCAATAAGTTACTTGCAAGTACCCATATCATTATGCTAATTTGCGTATTTGTACCCATATTTGCGTACTTTTTCAAACGTGTGCGATATTGCGACGACGTTCCGAAAATTTCCAAAGTCCTAAAGTCACTTGATTTCCAGGAAAGCTCACAAAACCCTCGTGATCGGTGTGGCATTTTTTAACTGACCTAAGCGAGCAAAGCAGGCAGAAGGGGGAGGGCAGAGGTGATGGGAAGACTCAGAAATGCCTGTTCTTTGTAAAAAAACAATGTAGCAGTCAATCTCGAAACGTTTTCCACTGGTGACAGCTCGCGACTTTTTGAAAATGCGTGAGTTTCAAATTTGTACAGCTGCGCACATAGGTGTTCTTCCGGAATTCCTATTTCACGGACAGAACGTTTTCAGGACATTTTCGCAATATCATCGTACCCTAAAAAGTGCCATGAGCCATGATATTTAAGTATTGGTTCGCAAGTCCTCTCGAATATGTAAATTTTGGGTTTTTAGCACTCTAGTCACAGAAACTGTCATTGTCTTTTGAAAAAAATGTGCAAGCGAATGTCGACTCGTCTCATTTAAGTTATGCTATATGCCATGAGACAATCCATAGTACGAAATCAGAGCATTCATCAATTGCTCTACTCGCGTTCGTTGAAAGGCTGGCCCTCCCCGCATGACCGTATGCAAATTAGAGAATTCGGATAAATGTGAATTTCTTTGGAGGAAGGCGGGGGGAGGTGAGGGGGATGAGAAGGATTAGGAAATATACCGGCAACACTTTTGATGGCAACTTTTTGTAAAGTAGTGCTCCCGCCTAACTGCATGAAGTAAACAATGAAACAATAATAAAATAACACGCCTGGGATGAAATTACAGGACGTATGGAACTGCGTGAAGCTGTCAGGCTGTTTGAGATTGCAATAGTTCCTCTTCTTATACACTGCTCCTTTCTGAAATATTACGCCGCCAACAACGTTTGGTAAGAGATGCCAATTCGAGTGTCAGCCGCTCCCACATCCACGATAATTTCGCAACAAAATCCCCTTATGCGACTACTTAACTGCTCCAAAGTCGTCTGCCTATGCGAGCATAAAGTCTATGCCGCCTATCTTCTTGAACCCAGTCAAGCTTACAGTTTTGTCACATCAAAGGAAGAGAGCTTATCGAATAGTCGCAAGATGGAAGTGAATTGTTGAACATGAACGAACTAGAAGATAATATAATTACCAAGTTTATTAAATTTCATCGCTGCAAGTTTTTGAAGCTCAGCTAATGGGAGACATTGAGCTAGGCTGGCTGCAGGGAACACCACCTACCCGATTTTATGTTTTGCTGTTTTGTGCGCAGTTAATTGGAATTTTGAAGTGACCAGCTGGGACTATAGCAAATGCCGTTCACAGAAAGAAAAAAGTTACTGAAACATATTTGTTTCTTAATCGCATGCATCGCACAACAGATAGGTACGAAGCATGATGCGGCAACGATGCGTTTCTTTCATTTCGTTTGCTTGAATAAAGTTTCGAATCGAATTCGAAATTTATTGTGTTATTACGGTTTTGCCCTTGGTATTACATATTGTGTTTTTTTCTGAATATGTATACAGTAAATGTATATTACCTATATACATATATTATATATACATATATTATACATTATATACATCTGCAATCATTTGCTACTTTCACATGAAAAGCGCATAGTCGTGCAGCTATCGTCAACCACTTTGTAAACGCTACGGGCAGTGGCAAATCGGGAATGCGAAACTCGCGATCAGTTTATTTTTTGATGAGTGCTAAACAATAACTTTTCATTGAGTCACAGTGTTCAAGTTTAACTTCTTAAATGTACTGCCTGCACAAAAAATTTTAACAGTTTTCTCGGTAAAGTTTGCCTTGATGGGGCGAATTTGCATTGACTGGTTCCTTGCTAAAAGTCAACTTTTCCTGACAATTTATCAAGTTTCATCGTGATTTTATATTCATAAACAGAGTAACGTTTCAGTCAGGAAGCTATGTGTTTGAACACTGAAGCAATTAATTGCTAAACTGTTCGGTGTTAATGCAAATGTCCCAAGCGAACTACTCAACGACAGTCAATGTTACGAATCAAGTTCAAAGTAATTGTCGAGCTGTGCGGAGTTGTGAATTGGGCATTCACCTAAAGACTTTATTTTGTTGAAAGTCTGATGCCGCCTCAAACTAAAAACATAAGGCACACTTGGCGTGTATGAGAGGCTAAGATGCGAACAAGCATTATATGTGTCAGTGAAATGCGAGGCGACTGCGCGACTGCCTTACCAATTTTATCACGTGGCTTACGTATACGTTTATTGGAAGTTTGCTTACACTCAAATACTCTCCAAGTATAGCGCACTTTGAATGTACATCGTTATTCACACGCTCTCAATTGCGCATCCAGAAGAGCTACAGTAATAAAACTAGTAAACATCATCTTCAGTCGGAAATGGAAACACATTAAAACTATGCACATTTCGACAGATTTTTCAACCAGCCGCCTATTTTTGCTTAACAACACCTTGTGAATATCGAGTGAAGTCCGTAGTGACATGCACTCGACCTGCATTAACAACCTCAATGCACATCACTTTCGGAGCGCTAAACTTTGCAATATGGTTCAGTCTATATCAGTAAAATTGATAAATTGCATAACAAGACTCCAATTTCTCGTGGAATTCTCAACGAAATTTTCTTTTAGTTCTTAGTTCCTAGTTCTATTAGAGCACGTGAGCTCGATGATAAGGGCGCATGACATTTTTGTAACACTGTTAAGTGTTTGAAGAAAAATTTGCTGTAAAGCACTTTGCTTTTGAATTTGTGGCAAATTTTGTTGAACTTGCAAGACAAGGGCCCCGTTCCATGCCATATTTCATTTTTATTCGGCGCTGATGCAAAGCCGTTTCATCGAGCTGATTCAAAAAGAACGTTTGTCAGTTGTGTTCTACAACGGCTCCTTTCTTTGTCATCGCTTTCATGACATTTGAGCGACACTTTGCCTTTGGGGCTTCAACGTACTCGCTTTGTTTCTGTTCAATTTTACATCTTCTAAACGCATTAATACTTCTGAAGTTGTAGTGAACGGTCGTGTCAACACGCTTCCATTCAAATCACTCATTTTTCCAGCGACAAGCATATCTTAGTAATGCTTTTTGCACAGCACCAGTTTCGAAGTTTTTAACTGCCAACCCTTTTTTATTCGATGCCGTTCTTGAGTCCTTCCGATTCTTTGAACCGATGACTTGAAAACCCTATATGACCGTATATGACACTGGTGTGCCATGCAGTACTCGGTGAAAACCCTTGATGATGCTGTGCCATACATTTGATGTCTTTCTGTCTAACTTAAACCACTTACCTATGTATGGGCTATTTTCAGTATAGTGGAAGTAAAATGGATAAAACATCCGCTCCTTGTTCACTTGTGAAATATTATAAGTTAAGCATGCTCCTACCAAATTTTGTATATGTGAGCGACAAATTTGCATGGCACTGCGATTCAGATTTGCACGAAAAAGAAAAGAAATCTTGCGATTGTGGCCGAAATGCTTTTTTCTGAGATCAAGTGCATGAATTTTCTCTTTTTTACTAATATTTATATCTCGTTAGAGTGGCTACAATTCTCTGCACTACTGTCACCAAATTTAGGCGCTGAGTTTGCTGACTGCGGACTGAGGCATTTTTTATATTATATGGTTGAAATTATTATTAAAAATAATAGGAACACGGAACCTTTGAGACGAGTGGGACTTTGTTAAAACTGTTAGTTTTCATTTAAAAGCCTTCGTCCGTTTCACTTTAGCCTAACTTCGTTGATTCAGTATTGTATATGTTAAAGGTATGTGTGCATATGTAAATATAAATATAAATATAAATATGAATATAAATATAAACATAAATATAAATGTAAATATAAATATAAACATAAATATAAATGTAAATATAAATATAAACATAAATATAAATGTAAATATAAATATAAAATATAAATATAAATCAAATACAAATATAAATATAAATATAAATAAATATATACATTCACATTTAATGTATATAGCACTGCTTCAAACAAGGTTTCTCAGATTAAAATGTTCTATACGTTATATAGCACTTTTATTTCTGTAGAAGGACATTTTCTATGGCCCCAGACATGTGGTAACGGTTTTATTCGAAGGCCATTTGAGATACCTTCCGCCGAGCGATTATTCGTTTCCTTTTTCCTCTGACGTTTATGATAAACTTAGGAAAAATGGTTTACGTAATAAATTTGAGATTTCGGATATTATAAAGGGCAATCTAGAATTTCAGCAGTTTATTCGATGCTGATAATCGTTCAGTTTGGCAGAGTATTGATTATGCAATAGCTTAGCATTAAAAATCACGCTTCTGGGTTTTTTAAAATTTTATTTCATAATTCTTCTCAAGTAGTGCTTGCCTATGAATGTCTTCTAAAAAGTTAATTCAGTTAATTGTTTCTGTGCTTATGATTTAGTGAGTGTTTTTTAAAATGAAATGTTCATTTGTTTTCTCCTAAACAATCGTTTATTTTTTCAGTGTGCTCTAGAGACTGTAATCATTGACGGAGAACTAGATGATCAAAGAGCTGTAATCAAGCGATTCCTCCGCTTTTTACACTTTTCCGACATTTACAGATCATTTGTGAACCTCTGCCAATTTTGCATTGAATAATCGATCAAATGAACAAGAAAAATTTGTTTATGCTCTTTCAATATATTTAAATTGTTATTCTTCCCGGAAGTTTAGAGAGGAGTAATGTGCACGTAGAAGTACTGCAGAAACAGTTCCAGTGTAGAAAGGAGTATGGCTGAAACCTTCGAGAGCACAGTTCGATGCACTCTAGTTGAGGTTAAGCGAAAGTATGCAGCTGAATCATGTGAGGCCAGCAAAGACCGAACTTTTAAGCCAATACTTTTATGTCTATCAAGAGTGAAAAATTGCATATTTGAATCATTCCATAACCGTCAACTGCGTAGCGGAGATAAATTATACTGCAGTATGTGATATGATGTTGGTTGTCGAGAATCGTTATTGCGCTTCTTCAGTAGTTAATATTTTTTCCTCCGTTAACAACCGTTAGCGATGCGTAAGCTGGTTCTTTTTTCAGGTGCGCTATGAACTGGCTAACTTCAGGATGTTACAGTTTAGTCGACGTTAGCAATAATCAGTAATAAGGCTCAGTACGCGGACAAATTGGAATAGTTTACTTCTCTTTCATATTCTTGGCTCTATTCTTATTGCTTCCATTGTCACTGATTTCTAAAAAGTGCTTATCGATGGCCGTATCCAATGTTCTCAGGCAATTTCCCGTTAACTTTTTAGCCCTTAGTTTTTCGTCCATTTCTGTTCGCACCGTTTTTATGACCACTGTGAATGAAGACTGCTCCTTCTGAGAGTTAAGAAAAGATAAACCCTGTGACCAGTACCTTAGACGATACAGTGAACGGCTGTGTGCAAGAGGCCATCAAAATCACTGAACTGGATGATCGCTGAGGTTCTTCGTGCAGTTTATATCCTCTGCGCGATTGTCAATATTAGATTTAGTCGATTTAATATTCCCGTGCAACGAAATGGCGCAACAACGAGAAACAGCTGTCAAGCTTTCATCTGTACTGCAACTGACCATCTGCGTCAGCATTGCAATCGCAATTCTGCTTCCTTCATCTTCTTTGATTGCTCCAGTCGTGTTCTAAGTATTACATACACTTTATTTGGTGTCAAAACGTGTGTAAAACTCGCTTGCTGATCGAAGTTTTGTAGGTATGAGATGATCAAGCTATCTGCTTTTATGAAGTATTCATAATAAAAAAGTCATTAATTTTACAAAAAGAGGTTCATCGGAAATCAGAAATATGAGTAACTTGTGGCGGGGAACCTGTAATCATTGTTTAGTCTTGCATTACCATGCCATTTTTTTCACTTAAATGGTCAACCGATGAAACTTATTTATGGAGGATGAAAGGCAAACAAATTATTTATCTTAAGGCATACCAGTGGCCGCCACAATGGTCACCTTCCTTTCGAAACTCCTTTGAAAATGTGCAGAAACTTTGAACAAGGACGAATTCAGTCGTTAGAAAAGATGACTTCGAGGACGTACAGTAGTATTTCCAAACAGTGGAAAAGTTGCCCCATCTAGATAAATCAAACATCTGCGCTTGAGTACAAAGTCTGTTGTTGACTCAAAAAAGAAACAAAGAAGCACACCACGGGCTGAAATGCGCTTTTTGCAATGCTGATTAAGACTGTCCCATTCGTTAAGTGAATCCTTAATAACAAAACAAGCAGGACATTTAGCAGGACAGTTGCAAAAGCTTTCGTCTCAAAAAGAGACTAAGCAGTCGATTTTGCGAAAAAGTTCTCGCGCAAGACAATCGTAAGTCTCTGCGGCCATTTATCCCTGTTGGCGACCATTTTCCATCTATTTTCGCGCCCTTTTCTCAAAAAGTTCCGTTTTTCGTCTAAAATTCACATTTCGAGCTGTGTTCAATGCATACTGTAATTTATAATATTCTGGATTACATGAGCCTGCATTCTGGTCGCTAGTGATTATTACCCTGGCCCTTTTTTCGCCCTGCTTTATTTTGCGTGCGTTATTATAATTCATCCAGAAATTTGTGGATTATGTCCAAATTTTGTTGGGTCATCGCCGTGTCACCGATTATGCTTGCCTATTTTCAGTACTGTAGCTCTCGTGGTTCCTGAATTGAAAATACATGAATGCGCAACAAACAGACAGATGCGCGCACATACAAACTCCATACGTACTCCATAAATACACACACAAGCACAAACATGACGGTTCTATGACAGGCTTTTGCCATGGCGAAAACCGCAGAAATAAAGAATACCGTCGCTGTACAGTAGCGCATGGATTCAAGAAGCACTAGAAGGAAAACGCTGATAAGGCCTTTTGCTCGCCTTAAAACTTTTCGGCGAGATTGGCTCATCTCGGCTTGAAAATTGCTTCAGAAATACTAAAAATCCGATTTTTTAGCCTGTTCTGCAATGCTTTCAGGAATTCTTTGCCCTCTTTATCGGCCAAAAAACTTTCAAATATGAATAGCATTCGAGACCCCAATTTCTTAACATTTTCCCTTCAGTTTCAAAAATCGTGTAATGTTTAGCTGTACAAAGATACGAAGCAGTTTTTCTGTTGCTTGCCCCAAATTGGGCGACAACATTAATATTGCGGTATTTCGGTTTCTCATTTTGGTGGACAGCTGGAGAAGTGAAATCGCGTAAAAACTTGAGGCATCGGGCATCCGCTTGAGATTCGCCTAAGATTGATGAGGTGTGCTCATGTCGCATCCGGATATGACAACAACCGGTCTGGGGCTTTTCAGGTCTTATGACTTTTGCAAAGCTTTACACCATTTTGGCACTTTTTAAACTTTATGCAACTTGATTGATCGCCAATCCTCCGTGGACAATTCCTGCGTACACATGTGTAAACAAGCATATGTCGATAGCATTGAAATGTCTATTGAAAGAGTTCCACAAGACAAAGGATCCATTTTTCTCAGTCTTTTTAGATATCTCCTTATTCAACTCTTTAACCCATATGAGGCTGCAAAAAATGAAATGCACAAAATGGATTAGTATATGAAAGTGGTTGGGAACCACGGATCTAATGCAAACTGTCAAGACTGATTTAGAAAAAGAAATTGCGAGCCATCAGTTAGTTGCAAATGTCCGAAATGCAGTTTTCACTTCACTTCCTGAGCCGACAGCATGTCGGCTAACGTTTGTTAATGTAACTCTTAGAACATTTATTAGGAATATAGTTACACAGCTGTAAACACTTAGTGGTAATAATGAAGCAACTTATGCTGCTTGAGTAAAAGTTATAAAGTGGGAACACCTGGAGCATCGTTGCATGAGAGCAATAAATTGGGCAAACAGCGAAATGCAACATTTGCGTGGAGCATCCCATACTTGAGCGGCAAAAACAGCGCTATAGAACTGATGTATTGCTTGCTGCTCATGGTCCTTAAACGAAACTGCTGGTAAACGAATCAGCTAAATGTCAGCGTCCGTTAATGCATTTGTTTCGTCATCAATGGAAGAAGGGTAGCTCATAAATGAAGCAAGGACTGTTGATTGAAATTTACAGCAATGTTACAATTGCTAGTTTATAAAGCACATTTGGTATTTCATTTCTTCAAAATTCTAAGTTGGAAGAACTAGGCAGCAAACAATGGCGTGAGGCATGTGAGCGATTTGTTTCTATTTAAGTACGGCCGATAAATTTTACGTTGTTATGAAAAAAAAGTTTCTTATCATCTAATTCTTACACCGTCTAATTTTTTATATCGCATTTTAATTTCATTATCGATAAAGTCCAAAAACGAAAAGAACGCAAAAGAAGGGCGCGTAAAATTACGGTTAATAAAACCGAAATACAGTCAGAATATTTTGGCGGTTTTTTTTTTTAAAAAAAAGCTTGTCTCTTCATTGCTTTTTTTGACTTTCACAAAAATGGCCTTTTTTAAAATTTTTTGCGCGCGCTACGATGTCGCTGGTTTGGAGTATTGCTTTTGCAACTTTACTATGCATATAGTCGTATAGTTTTCTTTTTTCATGAAGTTTTCATTGTGAACTATCCTCTTGTGTGTCGCCTCTGCAATGCATAATTGCTGAAGTTAATGAGCAAGTTAATAAATTTAAGGTCGCATGTCTCATTGGGAATTTGAGGAAGTTTTTCTTTTTTTCTTGCCACAACAACAGAAAAAATTCGACCATTTTGCAGCATTCTCAGCAGTCGCATTACTTGCTCGAAACTCCATCTTAGAGAATATTTCTTTACGCGTTGTAAACTCTGAAGAATATCTTGTTCGAAGCTATACAATATAGCACAGAGGATTGGCGATAATTCTCGTTCATTCGTAATCGTTACGAACTGCCGAAGTTGTCATGATAAATCGGAATTGTTTTCAGTGCACTCTCTATGCAAAAACAGGCCAACCGGCTGACAGCCGTATAGTGGTGAACAACGTGAAAAACATTTAATCGGCATTTATCCAATAGATATTTGTCGCATAGAAATTCCTCACTCGGATATTTTTTTTTCGCAGATATTTACTCTCGAGACATCGTTTCTCGACATTCGGTTCAGATAGGAAATGCGACTGTGGATTAAATTCTATGGATCAATTACCGATGAGCTAAACGCATAGCGACTAAATGCCATCATTTTGGCTTATTGAGCGCATAACCTCACTCAGCATAATGTCATCTCTAGGCAGACGAAATTTTAACAGTAAAAGAGCAATTGCGTTAAAAACGAGTGCGCCACAAAAGTTTCTAACAAGGAGTGATACGCCGCAACGATAAAAGACGCAATAATTAGCTAAAGATGTAAATTTTTATAGCTCGTCATCGTCTTGTGATAGTCGTCTCAGTATGAAGCCATTTGTAGGCGAAGAAATGTAACTCACGTTAAAAGAATGTACGTGATATGCGGAACAACTAAATAAAGCCGAGATGTTGGAAAAGAAAGAATATGAATAGATGTTCTTTTATGCGAATTACACTAATCTCAAACGCATAACTGAGAAGGTTATTCGAAGTGGCTATGTATCATTCTCATGAGCAATGAAACAAAACGGAAGACGGCCGGATGGGAATTAGAGCGACGTGCGTTTTGCGCGAAATTCTTTATTCGTGCCAGAGTGCATTATGCTTAATTCAAAAATGGTGTTCGATGGTGTTTTAGGGTTAGCTTAAACAGATAAATAAATGGATATCGGTGAATGACCATATTCATTTTGGCAGAAAATAGCGTTAGAAGGATGCCTAATCGATAAGTGATAAGAAAGCGTTTTGATTGGAGGTGCAAGCGAATGGGGCCCTGCAGTTCTCATAATTGCATGCTCATTCCACCCCCCCCTTCCCTACCCTGTGCTGATAATAATGATAAGTTTTATCATCCCAGTCTCTCAGTCCCGATCTTAGTTATCTGTCCGAATTCGCTGCTCATTTCGGAAGGATACTATAACATTTCACACCCATGAAAATTTCAAAATTTCGAATTAATATCATGAGTTTTTCAGCGCGTCCGGTGATCAGACATGCGAAAATATAATATGTAGAAATAGGCGCTCGAAGCCAATCGTAGAAAAAATAGGCGCTCGAAAGTGCTTGTTTCTTCGTGGAATGCCATTAGAAGAAATCTTTCAGCCCTGAAAACGGGTTTCGACTTCACAATCCTCTGTATCTCAAACTGCGGATCCTCTTCCAAAATCGCTCACGGTACGGATAAGGATGGGCAAATTAATTCGCGCTGCTGTTATCAGCGCTGCTTTCAACCCGCATGATTTTTTTTTCGAAAGAGTATTTCTCCAGTATTGATCAAGAGTTCTTAAATAGGAGCCTTGCGTTTTTTTGCACACATTTTGATTTATGCCATTACACGCAAAATTTCATAAAAGCGGTTCTCAGAAGAGAGCAAAACTCATAAAAATGTCCAAAAAAACTTGAATGCTAAACTCATCAGGTTTCTCAAAATTATGTTTGTACAACAACATGCAAAGACACACGCAGTAAATTCCTCGGATTATTGGCTTTTGTTTATATACTCTGTTTGGTTCTATAGGCTTCAGCTATAAATACAATAACTGCGTATTCCAGTATACCACTATGCTAAAACCGCAGTAATTCGCAGGAGTCATTTGCAATCAAGTAGAAAGAATATTATCAATACAAGCATTCTGCATTTCCACCTAATCGAGAAACTTTAAAAAAAAAAAAGCCAAATCGCACAAAACTTTATCCACATTGGAGCGACAAACAAAATAAAATTCGAGATTGCTTTTATTGTTAAATTATGTGCATAGGCCAGTGGAAATCTAGACCGCAAGCGGAGCTCCAATCCCTCCACTACCCCCTCATCAGGTTTCTCAAAATTATGTTTGTACAACAACATGCAAAGACACACGCAGTAAATTCCTCGGATTATTGGCTTTTGTTTATATACTCTGTTTGGTTCTATAGGCTTCAGCTATAAATACAATAACTGCGTATTCCAGTATACCACTATGCTAAAACCGCAGTAATTCGCAGGAGTCATTTGCAATCAAGTAGAAAGAATATTATCAATACAAGCATTCTGCATTTCCACCTAATCGAGAAACTTTAAAAAAAAAAAAGCCAAATCGCACAAAACTTTATCCACATTGGAGCGACAAACAAAATAAAATTCGAGATTGCTTTTATTGTTAAATTATGTGCATAGGCCAGTGGAAATCTAGACCGCAAGCGGAGCTCCAATCCCTCCACTACCCCCCACCCCCACCCCTCTTCCCCTACCATCTTTCGCTTTCAAGGTGAATGCTTTGTTGCGAAATTATGAAAAATTCTCCATTATACCATATTTATGCGCTGTCGGTGATCTAGTGTCCTATACCGTCTTTTTTTGGTAAGTTTAACTACCAAACGTAGAACACATACGCCGAAATCTATAGGGACCGTATGTTGTGTGGGAAAGACGCTTTGGCTGTGATATGGGTTTAACACTTTCATCCTAGTTGGTGAATTTTTAGCTTCGGACTGAAACTTTCAAACAAAACATAAACGCATGCATATACACGAAACGACGACGCTCCCATGTTTTTTGTATGCAAATTATCGTTTTCGCATATGCAAATTTTGCAAAATGAACGGTAATCCGTGAGTGTGACGAAAAAATTCTTCTGATGAGCTAAGGCTGGTGAGCGGTCTATAGAATTCGTCTTCTAGTGTATATTTTCTAAAAATACGAATGATGTCCATTTCTGAAATATACAGAAGATTAAAAATCATAATTTAATCAGTTTTACAATTATGTGCATATTTTAGCTGTTGGTTGCAAGTATTACAAAGCTTGTGGTAACGAGATGTGATGTTTAAAGGTCGATAATGAGCGCCAGTAGGCAGCGTCATGAATTGTTTAGAAATGTCTGAAATGCCTTTACAGGTGTCCTAATTGTTTTTTATGCGTCTACACGAAGTTATATGCGTAAAAATATATAACTTCATGAAAAATGTAACTTCTTCACAAAAGTGCCGGTCTAGCACGTTTAAATTGAGTCTCATGAGGCGAACATTCGTTGTTGCCACTATAAACGCGATTTGGCGTAACTTTGGAATCCGTCGAAGTTAGGCAGTGTTGACTGGATTGAATGGATTCTATGAGCGGACCGGAAAGGGGGTTGGAATAAGGCGAAGAAGCACTTGTGTGCCGTTTCATCTCGTCAGTAGCCGTTTGTAAGTAGAGCAAACCAGTACTCGTAAGATGCTCGATTAGCGCATTATTTTGAACGCTCAAAAGAGCCCAGGCCCACCCGCTGATGTAATCTTCCGCTCAGCATCGCTGCCCCTTTTTCGTGGCAGCCGAAACCATTGCATCCGACTGCCTTGCTTCTGCTTTGAACGCCATCCGGTTAGCGCCTCAACACATCACCGCCTTAAACTTCTCAACAACTCCATTAATATTTTGCTTATCGACTTTTCATATTCTATGCATACGGCAGTTTTGATATTGCTGATGAATGCCAATTAAGAGCCTTTTTTGTGTAATTCGTTTCTCGCTTTATTGTGCCCTGTTTCCTTTTACATAAAACTTTTTCAAATTCTTGAACAAGATGTTGGTGGCTGAATAATTTAACAGTAAGTCTCAATAGACAGCAAGACAACAATTTCTTTCATTTCATCAGCAGTTTAGTAGCTAGATTTATCGTTGTATGGAAGCACTGCGCAGAAGATGTGAATAAAAATTAATGTCTCTTCTTCACTACCCGTATTTTTATTGCATGTGGATGAAAATGAGATGTCACTAAGAAAATGATAGAAACTGAACTGGCTGTTATCACCATGATAACGTCAATCTCTCATAACAAGTAGGAACTGAAATAACTGTTATCACGATGATAGCGTCATTCTCTCAGAACACCATTGTTGAATTTCGAAGTTTTAGGACTGCAACATAACGAAAACAGAGTCTGCCTTCCGCGTGCATCAGTGTGCGGTCACTAATGCAGTCATGGTGTGCCTCAACTAGATTTCAGTTGCAAAATAACTTTACCACAATTGCTTTTCACGTTAGTCATCGTGGCCTATTCCTAACAAAGAACATTGAAAAGATCCGTGGTATCACGTTACTTTAAACTTTTCCATACTGGTCGTCAGTGGCGGAATTGAATATTATGGTAACTGAGGAGTCAGTTGATAGCGCGACAAAATCAAACAACATTGTTGTTTTGCTCTTGTATACGTTTGTTTGTTTCACTAATTATGTGTTAACTCCAAAGAACAACCCTTTGTCCTCTTTATTACAAAGATTTGTGAGTGAGAAACTGATTTCACCTTCTCTGCAAATTCAGCCTGCAATAGGAAATTTACGAACATCAAGATACTGCACAAGCTGCACAAGCTTTTTTTTTTCTCAAAGTAAGTTTACATGATCTCGACGTAATCATAGAAATTGTACAATGATTATTGAAGAGGAAAGGTTCGCTGGAAAGCAATCAGTTTTCTTTGCGATAACTTCCATTCGATGTTCGAACAGAGAGAGAGAGAGACGGGCTTTATTGAGCTTTCAGGACAAAGGCTTTGCTCAGGCTCTTTATCAAATTTCTTCTTTCTTCCTTGAAGTTGTGCGATCATGCAATAAATTTTACATCAACTTTGATGAGATCGTCGCCATTTATTGGATGAGATTTACCTTTTAAAAACATCTACATTTTCTTCCTTCCAGCACCAACAACCGAGGCTTATTACAGTCGTATAAATGAACAAAAATTGTTAACCATAAAACATGATAAGACATAGATGTCGGCAAAAATTAAACGCTGAAAAAATGCATAATCTCTGCAAGCTTTTAATAGCTAAATTTTTTTGCAGATGATTTTGACTGAATCTTGACTGAGATTTGCAAAATCTTGACTGAGATTTGCAAAATCTTGACTGAGATTTGCAAAATCTTGACTGAGATTTGCAAAATCTTGACTGAGATTTGCAAAAAAAAAAATTGATACAAAAAAGCTGAAAACTGGAAATATTCTACTGGGCAAGGTTTTCTAATAATCAACAGCGCTCATGCTTCAGAACTTTCCTCTCTTCAAGCGGTACTGCTTGCAGGAAAGGAAATATGTTTGTTTTGTCAATCAGCACAACTAAATCGTTTAGTACGGCGAGGAAATTCCACTTCACCGTTCTCTCGCTACGTTGTTATTGAAAGTTGAATTCATGTGTTTTGGTAGAGATTTGTGACAACATTAATTCGAATGTGAGATTAAAAACTTGTCATTTCATCCCAGCATCTTCCCAAGAAACATTCAACGGATATTTTGGTGCTTCTAAAGTTTCTACAATGAAAGATGTTCATATGTATAGCGTTTAATTCATAGATTCACTGAATAGCAGCCTGTCTTCCAATTTTTTAAATTAGAAATGAAAAGAAGCGTAAAAATATGCGCGCCAGTGGATACGAATGAGAGAATACTTTTAACCTAGCAGCCAAGTGGTTGCTAGGTTAAAAGTATTCTATTATTCTATCATTCTACAATCTTTTTAACCTATTTTAACCTATCATTCTACAAAAACGTCAAATGCGATGCTCGAATCTTCAACTAAGCAGCACTGCGCAGTTTTTTTTTCTGAGCAACTGTGCAACGAATCATGCCGATTCTGACTCTTGCGAAAAGCGCATATTGGCAGCCTCCCTGGCGTGCTTCGCTAGCTGTTTGTCCTCGGAAAAACATCTTGTTAACTTGAACTGGCTAAATTCAGCCGCCAAAGTAAGAAGTGGAACGCCAGGGAGAAGCATATTGACTGACATACGTAAAATTGATTAAGAACTACAACTGATTCATGACCGTTTAACAAGATTTATAGGTATGGTTGATTGATAAGTATGACTGATTTATCGGTGGTTCATATTTGAG
>JPKZ01003252.1:993780-1025712 GCA_000803305.1 Toxocara canis | reverse complement strand
ATATGTATATATACAGATATATATGTGCAGAAGATTGTAAGTAATTTTAACCTTGTCATCACTCTAACTTCTGAACAATTTAATTTTTTGCAAATTTTTCTTTTGCTATTCATTATTCTTCCGAATGGCTAGTTCGGTAAATGAGCATTCTAAGATTGTCCAGTGGTCGTTGTGGTCACGGAACTAATATTGAGACGTTTTGTAATCCATCAGTTGAATCAGTGTATAACTGACAATGAAAGACATGTCAAAACAAAATTGTTAACAAATCGAAAAGTACTGGTGATTTCGTGTCGTTATGTGCTGGTTATGTGCAATTTAATATTTCTTTCCATGCAAGCGAACTTCAAGTAACGAATCTCCACTTGCAGCGATAAACCGTCACTGCTTACCGCTTTGGCAACAGTTTGCTTTTAACACACATTTCGCCTTACCTATTGCGCTTTCGCTTGCAACAGAAGGAGCAGGATACCCTAAAAGGCGGAAGTTGCTGATTTTTTTAGTTACAAATCACTGATTGTTGTCTGCATTTAGGTCATATGTCAAATACAATAGGCCTAGCTGTGGTTCGCGTAAAACTTTTTGATACGAAACTTTTTCGAAAACTCAATGTGCAAATTATGTAAACATCAATTTTTCGAAAATGCTTAGTGATAAATTGAACGAAGCTACATCGATTCTCGTTAGGAACTCCATGCAACGTTTTAAGAATTATGATGAGGATAGCGCCATGAGAAATATCTCTATAGTCTTTATGCACCTTATGGTGAGTTCATTTTGCTTCGACAGTACCATTATTTGTTATACAAAAACCTCATTGCTGTATATTTAGCGATTAGCCGGTCGCATTAAAGCTCGCTTTAAAAATATTGATTTATTCCGTACACTTTCACTCGCTGACGTTTAGCTTTAGGAAGGTATACGTTTACAAATGGCGATCAGTAGCTTTAATTCTCAATCCAGAAAAGTTGTGGTAGTAAAAGCTCATTGGTCAGGATTCTTACATAGGTGCCCACTAAGCGCCGCACTTTCTCGTACGTCGTTCATACTTAAATTCCATGCATAGGTCCATTATTTCAGATGAGAGTTTGATGTTTTAAAATGCTTAAATTTTTTTTTGATAGTAAGTAGCAGACAGGAGCATAGAAGCGTTGTGCTCATACGCAAATTGGTGAATGCTTATCCATATGCGTCTTGTGAATGACGAGTTGATGAAGTGCGTTTTGCTTACAAATTTAACTGGATATGTGAGTTCATGAATAAGTTTGAAACAAAAAAATGCGCCTAAAGTGAAAGCAGGTTTGACTCAAGCAAAAAATCTTTAATCCACTCTTCCAGCGCTCACTCCCAAAACGATTCTTTGATATTAGCTCGACCAGGAACGGATAGTTGATGTGTTATGCGTTATTGTAGGAATATCTGAGCTTGGCTATTATTATTTGGTTGGACTGGTAAAGAACGTTTTAAATGCTGACGCACTTGTTCATTTAACTATCATGTTCGAGGGCATTTCATTGGCAAGAACATAAACACTAATTGATAGCGTGTGGATAATAGCGATGAAACATGCAAAAAATGCATTGTGCTCGTTCTTCTATGGTTTTAAAACGTTTGTTGACGATTGCATAACACTTCGTGGCAGTTGTCGTAAATGGGCTTTACCTTAAAAAAAAAACTTTTTTTCAACCTCTCTCTTCGTGGGTGATCCTTCCAAAAAAGTTATTCAAAATTCTAAGGATATAAATCATGAGACTTTTAAGACAATCATAATAAGTGAAACAGTATTAAGCTACAAATTTTTATGCCTAAATGAAACCATGCGGGAAGCCTATCTTTTAGAGCGAATAACCTTATAAATTTTATGTTAATGCTTCGTATTCTGCCATCAGTATTGTTAAGTTTTAAATTAGAGACCACCGCGGTATGGCCACCTTGCATTTCACCTTGTCAGCAACAATTTCGTTCAATTTGCTTTTTCAAATTCCATCAAGCAATCGGCTCCAGTGAATGCTTTGAATACAGGAAGAAAAAAAACTAAAAGCAATCACAGAAGCAGCTATCCTATCGTACTGCCCATAAACTAACGGCAGAAAAGGACTCAAGCGTACGAAATACAAAATGATTCCATTATATAATTTTGAAGCAGAGAAAAAAATTGACGCGTTTGAATGCGTAACGCTTTTAACTTGCTTTTCACCGAGAGGGTGCGCTCTCAACATTTACTATGTTTTTTAGTGTTTACCCATGCTAATGTTCTGCGTGCTATCGCGAATGTGTGCTTTGTTATGATGGAAGCATTTCAGTCGTGAGAATTTCAGCTGTGCTCCACTTCTTTCATAACACTGTGTATAAAAAGCGAACATTTCCCATTTTTCACTGATATGCAGCTAAAAAAAATTGCGAAACTTTTTGTTAGCTATCATTTTTTACAGTTCACTGCCGACTTCCTTAAAAAGTTGCACGTTAGATTTATGGCAACTATCAAAAGCTGTTATGCTAATCGCAAACCATTCGTCATTGATGTATGAACGTTGAGCGCTGCTTTTGCTTCATTCCTCCTCATATTTGCTCGATTTCATCAATTCATTAACATTTGCAAATGCGATATGAGTGGCATTGCAGAAATATTAACGACTGAAAAAAATGGGTGTTTCCGAACACTTTTTTTTGCTATTTTTGCCCGAAATTTCGCATTTTGTGTTCGCCAAAACGCCTGCACGGAAAAATTTATTTGCCTTTGCTCCAGTTTTATGTATTTTTCTTAAAACCGTATCGTACGCTTTAGTGAACATCTTCATTATCCTATATACTATATATATGAAAAAATTTTCTGACTGCGAAGTGAAAATGATGCGATGCACACGTGAAATTGAGCGGAAGACGCATCAAAGAGACTATGAATTGTCGCACGCAATGAATATTCATCATTTTGCCACATCGTCACATCGCTCAGTTCTATTTAGTTCATCTTCAAGTAATCGCTCGTTAGCGTAACGCTTACGACCACATTAGTTGCTGTTCTCTTCCAGTCTAATAATTTATAATTCCTTTTTTTTTTAAAAAAAAAAAAAAGTGATCTGACGCTCTAGCAAGTTAAAAGCGTAAAAGTGGCGTATATTTATGTGCGCATCGTACGCCTCATATAGGCGCTCATTCACGCGTGCATTATCATCTAAGACGCGCGTCCTATGCACGACAATACAGGGTGCATCTTGCGCTTTCGACTTTCTACGGTCGCTACACGTTTCAGTCGCATTCGCACATCGTTCAGAACCAGAGCAATTTTTCTGATTTGTTCTACATGTCATAATTTATCGACGAGTGCCATTTTGGAAACGACATAATCGTCAAGCGTCGCACTTTATTATTTCTGCAAATAAAACAGAAGTCATGCTCCTCTTATGCTGCAATAGAGCTACCACTTAGATCCGTTTTAAGGATTTCAACGACGAGATGGTACAATTAATTTGTTCGTTTTGATGAAATGTACAAATGGAATGATCATACGAAGTCAGCCACAATTCTACTTTCACATCATTTCTTATGGCTGCTTCTTCACATCAATCCTTTATCAAAATCAAAAAAAAAAAAAGAAAAACGCTACTACTAAGCATCAAATATGTATTTTGTTGAAAAGAATGCAGCAAAAAAGATGCTTACATGATACTCGATCAAACTACATAACTATTGATCAACTATATAAATATTTTCGTGTCGAATGATACTCGACACGAAAATAGTAATGTAGTTGATCAATCAATTCATTTCCCTTTACAGGATGGCTCAAACCATTTTATGGTCATTGCTTATACTTCTATGGAAAGGCGCTTTGTCGTACAGTACACGAGAAATTCATATGCAGCTTCCTCACGCTCAGGTTGGTTTTAATGTGTCTCGCTGAAAACCATTTCCTCAGTACGAACGTTAATCAACGGGTAAAACCCGTGCAAACTATTGCGTGTGCAATAGTTTGCACGGGTTTTACCCGTTAAATAACGAGCGTTTTTTTTTTTTTGAAAACGAAGAGAACAGTGAAGGAGTTATGCTGGGATGGGATTCGTTGCTCTTTGTACTTTTAGTGCACTAGTTTTGAATGGACTGTACTCCTATAAAGCAATTTCACTTCAAATCATTATTTATAAAATTGCGTTTTGCAGCAGCCCCAGAGCTCATGCATTACCTCCTCATTCTTGATTTCCTGTATTCCAATAGCTCTCTCACTGGAAAATTAAGCAATTTTCGAATGAGGTGAGACGAGTCGTAGCGAATCGAATGCGGAAGACGTGCACCATAAGTTGTGAATGCGGCTGACGTCATAAATTTTCGATTTGCCGCAGTCCAGTTCATTATAAGTATTGCTATTTTAAAAATATTTGATAGTGAGTCCGCGCTCATGAGGTCTATGAGCTGTGCTGATTTACGTTTCAAACATCTTTCGAATCAGCACTGATAGAGGAGCTATTTGATAACGTATTTCAGCAGGTCTGAATGACATGACGAATGAGAATAAAGCTGTGCACATATCTTTATGATAAAATATTATAGAGCTTATAATAATGCCAACGCAAAAGGAGGACTCATTCTTCATTAGGTTATAACTTTTATTAAGTCGAATTTACTAAAGAGTATATTCCATTTTGCTGCTATCGTCATTCACAATTAGTGTGTGATCAGCTAACTGAAATGCGACTTTTTTGCACATGCGATAAAGTAGTATATTCATCACATCTCTAACGCAGTGAATGATTACCGCGCTTAGTTTGAAGCGGCCGTACTGCGAATCACATTTGACATGCTATTTCTTTACAGTTCTTACTGTCTCATCACCATATGAGCAATAGAGCTTGAAATTTCTTTAGATTGTGCACCAACATGATCCATTTGTAAGAAGTCGTTTAACTTGTACTTACCAAAGAGATTAGCATTTGTGTAAAGTTAACTGATAACAGGCGCAAACTCTGTGGCAATTATTCGTTGAGAGAAACGTTGGCATCCAAGTGGAAATTCTCCAGCATGAGCAGCCCGACGCGACGCTCTTTAGCGTTTACGGTGACGACTCGTCTCAGGAGCTGCTTTTCTCAATGGGCACATCTGCACGCAACAATCGGGTATGTCATATATGTAGTACTAGCACACACACTGTGGTGTTTTGATTTAAAATGAATTTTTTATTGAGCACTGTCGTCGTTTTTTTTTTTTTTCATTTTCAACAAAAAAATTCATCAGAGACTATCGTACAAGCATAAAGAAGTATGAGAAACTTTTGAGACCATTTAACAGCAGTAACCTCTTGTGAGCCGCATTTACGTTAAATCTTTCGTTCACATAGGTGAGTGACATCTGCAATTCATTCAAAGGAGCCTCTTTTCAACAGTTTTACGAGTGTACGAATTACTGTTCACGACTGCGAAAAAAATTAACTCTTTCAGCGAGCTCCAACTATTTTTTTAAAGTGAGGCTTTTACCATATCACTGAACAAAATGGCGTCAAAAAAGAAACGCAGCTCCAAAACCACTTTGATTCAATAGCAGATGTCAAATAAATATGTAGTATATATCATATTATACAGTACATACATTACACATGTATAGTATTACTTTTTCAGTCATACAAAATGCTACGTTTGCTAATTTTTTTTGATTGCAGCTCTTTCTAAAGTTTCGAACACGTAACGGCTCAATAAAAACTTATGCACTGAGTGCTCCACTGAGCGATGGAAAATGGCATCGAATAATATTCGCCCTTAGCGGCGATCAAATTCAACTATCAGAAAATTGTCATCAACTCATCCGGAAACAAGACTTCGACCTCCATTTCGAGTAAATCTTCTTCCACATTTTCCTTCCGCTATCCACGTCTTTTTTTCTTTCGCTATTTAAACCATTGGCGAAGATGCCCACTAACGCCATTCCTCCCATCGGAAAACGCAAACTTAGATTAGGGGGCAACTTTTGTACTTAACGAAAACTTCCTTGACCTTAAATGCTGTCGGGATTAGGTGACCAACTTTTTTCAAGTAATCGCAACCTCTTCAGCAACCTACACATCTAGAATCGCTGCTGAGAGACGATATGGGGGCAGTAGATGTTTCAACACGGTAGTGATTTAAAAATATATATATATGATAGAACATCTGACCGTATAGAAACTCATCGAAAATGTCAAACTGTTTAAAACGCATGAAACAGATTACCTCATAGACATCTCGCCATCGCAAAAGAGCCACCAGATACAGAGATAAGAGCTCTTGATCACTGCTGATTTCCAGATGATTAGCTTTGAAGTCTCGTTGGATTAGGCACATTAAACAATCACTTCTCAGATAGTTCGAATTTAGGCGTCGGCCTCATTTGCGTATGTTTGTTGGCGAAAGAACGCATCATAGAAGGCAATTCTACGGTCATATGCGCGAGTTCAGCGCTGATGCTGGCAATCCGACTTTTATGAAGTGTCCGAATTTGGACCTTATGCTAGCAAGCCCCGTTGTTACGTCGATCGAAGAGACAAGTACAACAACCCAACAACCTCTTCCATATGTATGTCATCAATAATTTTGTTTTCCTCAGAAAGAAAGATAGGAGCAACAAAGCGAATTTGGAATTGTTTGTGTGGCTCAGATGTTTGATCGAAAAACAGGAAAGGATGTGCGATTCGAAATTTTGGTGAATTTATGGAAATATCACCAAACTTTGCACACATTTAAACGCGTCATTTAATTCTAATTTATAAACAACTGAATGGAAACGGTCAATTTTACTCTGAATTCGGAAAAGTTTAATTGATTTTTCGATTTAACCGATTCATATTAGCGATTTTAGTAGATTTTTTCAACAAAAGTAGTGGCTGCCTCAAACCGAATAAGGAATATTTGGTCAACATCATCAAAGGTTGATCAGCATAAGCAAAAAGTTAATCAGCGTGACGAGCGTGCAAATTGCGTCCTAAAGCGCGGGATTTGAGCACGCAACAGGCTGCTGATGTTATGACGATTTTAGAAAACACGGTAGAAAGACAGCAAGCCGAGAACCGGAGTTAAATTACCTAGTGAAGGGAGCATATTTCTTCGCAAAAGAGATGCAAAGAATGTAGCTTGACTTCACTTAGGTCAAGCTACAGATGCCTTCCTAGCTCCTGAGTGCCTAAATGACCACATAATACGTCAGTGCTCTCTTGTTCTCTCCAACCCTTTAATTTTTATTCTCTTCTATGTTCATACTTGCCGCACAGTTGCTTTTACTAATGACAACAGGCACGTACGACAGTTGCTAACGAATTAGATGAGAGAAGAAGTGGATTGGTTGACCAAACAGCGTTCAATCAAATCGTCGAAAGGGTCGCCTTTCTCGAGGATCAGGTGAGACACTGGCGTGCTGTTATTCATTCGTACGATTCACGACTCAAAACGATCGAACTACATCAAAGAGGATGTCAGGTAAGGGCGCGTTTGCAGAGCTGCTTTATCGAGGAGCGGTTTCGATTTTGCGTTTGCACCTGTTCATCGATCTATTCAAACAAGGAACAGCTGTACGTCTGCAAATTTTTAAACCCATCAGTTGATGACGGGTGGGCCATTTGCAAGCCAAAATTATAGTTCCACTTGTCATTTGTAACTCAGCTTTGAACCTACTCTTTTCGCAATGAAGTTTTCTATTTTACGAAGCGCTGTGCACAGCCGGTTTTGGTGCAGCAGGCTCGTTCGTTATTTCATCCGAAACCGTTTATGCAGCCTATAAATGAAAAAAAAAAGTGAAAATTTGATTAAAATTCCGATTCACGATTTATTAATCGCCTAAAGTCTCGAATAAAAGAAAACGGTCTTTCGCTTTAATTCCGGCTGCACAAGGATTTCGTAAAGCGGAAGATCATACTGTAAGGACTATAGTAGCTGCAATTGGTGGTCAACACCTTAATTTTCGTTTACAAATAACCACCTCGTTCTCAGTACGTTCGCATGAAACTTCTTAAGCGCGCCCTGTCGTTGTCGTTCGAAGACGGTTGAGACGTTTTGAGCCGGAAATTCAAATAGCCTTTCAGAAGTTCTTTTAAGAGCTCGAGATTTCACAACTCGGCTTAATGATCAATGTTTCGTTTACTTCACTGCTGTAGCACTCTTTTTGATGTTTGCGCGAATCGTTTTATGTACTATTTGTTACTATCGGCATGCTCACAGCAAACGAACACAATTCTTTCTCGTAATGCTTTTAAAGCAAAAACGTGCATCGAAAAGCATATTGCGTAGACGAGGAAATTAGGTTTTGATTTGGCAGCTTTTGGTTGAAATGAGCTGTTCCAGAGTATTTTTGCAACGGGAAATCTAAGTCACGTCGTTTGTTGTTCGATAACTCACCTTCGTGTGCACGCTATTAAGCGCATTGTAGGTGGTTGTGGCTACATTTCTCGCAGCGCAACGGTGTGTTAAGTTACCCAGTCAATTACTTACTCGTTGCAGGTAAAGTTGTCATAGGGTAAAGAAAGTGGCGGAGATATCCACGGTAGCGATGGTCTAGTGATGAATGAATAGTTGAAAATGAAAGATTTTGTAGATCGATGGACGGGTAATATCATTCGGAGAGAAGCAGCAGAATTTAATGAACTGCACCGAGTGTCAGTGCTCGAGCAGTGGCGAGCTATTTTGCGCAGCAATTGGTTGCCCTCATTTGAAATGCGATCATCCCATAAAGCGAGTTGGGCAGTGCTGTCCTGAATGCGGAAAACAGGTCAGCAGTCATTAACGATATCGCTATTTTTCAACGTTGAGGAAAAAAAAGATTCGAAACAACAGTTTTTAGTAAGGCAGTAATTTAGTGCAAAACAAATATTGAGGAACCGTAGTCGTAGCGTAACTAGACGTTCACCATAAAATCTATCTTTTATCTTTTTTTTTCACTGAAAAATTGATGAGAATAATTTCAAGCGACAGTCTTTGGGAGTGCTAGTCTAACTATTCATACCATGCTGTGCTCATTTCACCATGTTTCTTCGCCCATATCTACGTAAAATTCGGCGAAGACCATCGTGGGAATTGCAAGCACTAATGAAGCACTTTTGAACTTTTGAAGTGCACTTTTGGGAACTTTCATGCAACATAGAGATATTACAATACGGACTTCTTTCGGTTCATATAGTCAGCTGATGTTATAGGTTGACACTTTTTCGAAGAAGTTTGCCATTTTCATGGGCAAAGATTTTCTTTACAATAACTGAAGCTTTTTAGGGGAAGAACTGCATTTTACGCCAACTTTTGGTACGCTCGCAAACTTTCCCTTTCAAAATCGCAGCTTCCGAAACGTGGCGGGTTGGGTGGGGACGTGGGAGGCGCGAACGAAGATGTGCTTGGTGGACCAGTGTGAAGGATAACGTCAATAGAGGATGATGGATTTCATGTAGGACTTCATGACCGTCTTTTAGAAGAATTCTTCAGGGCAAGAGTGAGGGAGTGACAAGGAGGAGTTGAGAAAGACGACGAACCATTCTCCTCCGCTATGCCGTTCCGTAATGGATGTAAAGACCGAATGGGGCAGTTCGTGAGGATCCCTCATCTTTTCTCCCTTAAACTTTTGTTCTCGGCTACCAGTGTCAGGCTGCTTGCTTAACGTGCGTGATTAAGTTGCAATAACTTTTCAGTGCCTCTATAATGGAGAATACTACCAGAACGGCCACGAGTTCTGGCCGAAGAGTTGTGTTCGCTGCGCATGCGATGACGGCAGAATGGAGTGCCAGTTCCAGTATGCATTTTTTTTCTTCAGTGTACGTGATAAGAGTTTCGCTACAGAAGCGTGCAACTAGCGTAAATTTGTTTAATTCATTGACAAATTAGAACAATATTTAGAAGCACATTAAGGGGCAGGGTGAGATTTGATTGGTTTTTGGTTTGCCGAATTTCTTTGTGTTTTTGGGGTTGCTTATAAAAGCGTGAATTTCGTTGAGGAGATTCGTTAGTTGCGTACACTAGTGCAGATGTCATGTAAAGCAATAAATGTTCCACCATATCTAGAATAATATACGTTCGATGCACTTGCAATCACTCAATGAAATGATGAGATTTTATTGCATCAAATTATTTTTTCAACTTTTCCTTGTCGTCGTATCGAGACAAGCCTATTGACTTCTTTATTCGCCTCTCGTGCTGTCGAATTAAAGCGCGGACAATTTTTATGGTTTGGATTACTTAATTTTTACAGCCAAACGCATGAGTGTCCAGAACTGGATTGTTATCACCAAGAAACACCTCCTAACCAGTGTTGTCCGGTGTGCGTGGGAGAGGATTTTTGTGCTCGAAACAATCCATGTCATGAGAACGCAGATTGTATCAACGAAAAATATGGACTCAAATGCAAGTGCAAATCAGTGAGTTTCCATATTTTAAGGTGTTAAGGCTGGATAATTTTAAAATATCTCAAAAACTTTACGCAAGATCATTTCAAAAACTCGTAGGTTTCATCATAGTACCGTTGAATTGAATGCCACTTTGTCAAAACTTTTCAAATCAAACTTTTCACATGATTTTTTGATTATACGCGATTTTTGTATAATAATTCCATAACAAACATAACCAGTGAAATAGATCATTTTAAAAAGGGAGAATTTCTGACTCGAGTGTGCCCCAAAAAACATTTTGTGCATAGATGGAGCAGTCCTGCGAGATCCCTCAGTGCTTGTTTTTTAAAAGCCAAAAACGTGTTTGTTTCTACTGCAATTCGTATTTGCTGCTGTAAATCGATTCATTTCTGTTTTTCTGTAAACTGTATTTGTATTCACCATATGCACACTTGTACTTCTAAATTAAGATCGGAAAGGACAAGTATTGTTCTGACCTTTTGATTGTATTCTGTCTCGACTAAAGCCTCTTCTGGGATCGGTGTCGCATAAAATAATTTTGACGAGCAATTATTTTTTGTGAATTTTGCGATTGAGACGAAAGATTCGGTCCTTTCACACATCAGGTTTCTCTACACATTATAAGTCGACTGTAAAGAGGTTCCACTATTTTATATATATAGATATATATAGGGGGCGGCAATAGCTCAGTGGTAGAGCCCCCGCTTCGCGTGCGGGGAGACCCGGGTGTCGCATAAAACGGAGGACCTCTTTCGAGGATTGGATATATATATATATATATATATATATATATATATATATATATATATATATATATATATATATATATATATATATATATATATATATATATATATATATATATATATATATATATATATATATATATATATATATATATATATATATATATATATATATATATATATATATATATATATATATATATATATATATATATATATATATATATATATATATATATATATATATATATATATATATATATATATATATATATATATATATATATATATATATATATATATATATATATATATATATATATATATATATATATATATATATATATATATATATATATATATATATATATATATATATATATATATATATATATATATATATATATATATATATATATATATATATATATATATATATATATATATATATATATATATATATATATATATATATATATATATATATATATATATATATATATATATATATATATATATATATATATATATATATATATATATATATATATATATATATATATATATATATATATATATATATATATATATATATATATATATATATATATATATATATATATATATATATATATATATATATATATATATATATATATATATATATATATATATATATATATATATATATATATATATATATATATATATATATATATATATATATATATATATATATATATATATATATATATATATATATATATATATATATATATATATATATATATATATATATATATATATATATATATATATATATATATATATATATATATATATATATATATATATATATATCCAATCCTCGAAAGAGGTCCTCCGTTTTATGCGACTTTGTAAGTCACCTCTATTTTCTAACTGACAGCAATTGTAGGGCTTTTTTGGCAATGGAACTATTTGCTATGATATCGATGAATGCTTGTGGGATGAAAGCGCTCGAGAACAGGTTCGACCGAACTTTTGCACGATTCCTTTCACTTCTTGTATTGAGCCTTGTTCGTTACTAATTTTTAGTTTAAAAGATGAGTCGAAAATCGCTTTATTTCTTCTATTTGCGGTACGATGATGCTGTAAGTTTGTTGGAGTAGTTTTCGTTATTCTCAGTTGTCTTTTAATGATTAGAAGGCGTAACGCAAGAAAAGAACTTATTTGCAGCTTGGTGGCTGCAAAACGGGAACGATATGCATCAATTTACCCGGATCGTTCAAGTGCGATTGCTTGCCGGGCTTTCAGAAACTTGATGACAAAAACTGCTTGGATATTATTCGAGTTTGACAACTTTCTGCTTTACATTTATTGTAACTGTTATAGTGGAAGCATTCCGGAAGGCTCGATTATGATTCAAGCGTATGATCTCAGAATTACGTGCAAATCTACTGTATTTGTTTGCGTTTTATTTTTTAAACAATTTCTCGACTGTTCTTTTTTGTTTATTAAAAAAAGTGAATATTTTTATGCGCATATCTGGTTTAAGCAACAAGTATAAAACAGTTCTGTGTATGAGCTTACAGTCTTGAATCATCCCATTTCAAGTCTGTTTTAATACCGTAAGGGATCATTATATATATTTTTAAGTGTCGAGTTTGAAAGGTCAGAAAGGTGCGAACAATTTCAAAATTGCAGATCCACGTAGTTCAGCAAAGTAGCTAATTCATGCTATCGCACTATTTTCAAATTACTGCTAAAATTGTCATATCTATGCTTCACGCCTTTAGTGCCCTAAATGCATCGACAACTCGTCTGCGTTACGGTTGCATGAATTAATCCCAAAAATTTTCGGCTTTCTCGATCTTTCACTATCATCGCTTAATGTTCTCTAAAAATATACTTTTCAATCAAAAAAAGAAGGTGCGTTCTGCTTTGACCTCCATAACGTTCTTCTTTGTAAGTGCAAAATGACCGCAACAGCATAAACTTCAGTTTAGAAAGGGGCGACTCAGAGAAAGAATTGTTGCAAAAGGTTTACAGCGGAACGCTTCACCTGCCATCAGCGTTCACGTCAAAAATATTTACTGCCTTTGCCGTCAACATAATGCATTGATTGCTCATGGAAATGACAATGCCTTCTGTGATGATCGCAGTGGCAATAAATCACCCAATTCTGGCCAATCGGCACTTATTCCTTGAGTCCAGTACGCATCTGTATTAACGAGATAGTTGTATCCACGATGGCCAAACAAACAAACCATGATTTTGCGTTCACTGCGATGAGTATTGCGACAACTAGTTTCCGCACCTCGATAGGTATGCGAAAACGGCAAATCTGGGTCAGTTTCGAATGATTTAATCGTGAGCGCGATCCTAATACCCGTTTCAGCAACTGGTCCATTGCTGTGGTGTCGCATTTCGGCCAACCCATGTTAAATGACCCTGTCAAGTGGACCTTTCCTTTTCGCTCACTCGACTTCTTGTGGCATCTTGTCCAATTTTTCCCTTTCACTGTTATGAATTTCTATCGTCCAGGACTTGTACCATCAGATATTTGCACTTGGTGATTCACCAGTGAATGGCCACCGATTGAAGATGAAACATCGATGCTCTGTTTTGACTTCAGTTTTTTTTGTTTGTTACTACTTTGCATGAATATCGAACGCTTTAATGGAGCAAGTTATTAGATTCACTTTTTTTCTCAAACTCGGTCTTTCATACCGAAAATAGTGATCGAATGAAGGGGTTTCAACTGCTATGGTCCTAGTCGTTCTCTAATTTCGTTCTAGGTGTGTTCCTAGGAAGCGATACTGTTGTGTTATCCATGTTATCCACACACAATTATTTATAAAGACTATAGGTTACCCAGACTGACGAAAAGAAGGTCTCAGGGGAAAGAACGTACTTATCAACGACACTGAACTGCAATGTTTTTCTTTCACACCAGTTAAGTGGAAGTAAGTTTGTACGCGTAGAATGGAGGCCAAGAGGATTTGCTATGCTTTCTGTAATTCTAGTTAGAACTGTCTAATGTCTAATTCGTTAGAACTGTCTAATTCGTTTTACGAGTGTGAAGCAGTGAGATTGCTAACGCTTAACTCGGCACAAAGATTTCTGCTCGAGTAGTAATAAAACGCTACAGTGGTGGTGGTCGAAGGAAATACTGATGAGGATGCAATTGCTCTGACTGTTGGGTTGGTATTCATTTCCTCTGAATTTGTCCACTCATTTCCCAAATGTTCCCCTTTCTTCAACAAATGTACATTTCGAGCTACCTTGAATGCATATCATAGCTTTCGAGCATCCTGCACAGAATGAGCCCAAATGCCGGTCCCAGTAAATGGAAATGAGGACACTTCCATGATATACGTCTACTAACACCTTATTTTCCTTGCTTCCTAACCAGGGTTTGTGCGGCAAATACGCCTTCGCAGGATCCCTGCGAAGGGCTCTGCGGAATTCCTGAAGAAAATAGAGACGATGTTGTATCTGTGGTGGATAAATCGTTTCCAGCCTACTTTCGGCTCTTTTGGAAGTTTGTTTTAAAGAGTAACATTTCCCATTCCTGTTTGACAACACGAAATAGGAAGGCTTTTGTTAGACTCTACTGTAGTGTAGTTTACTACACTAAGACACGGTACAATGTGGTACAGATTAATTTTCGATCGCAAAAAACAGCTTGTTGTATATGCACATTTTAATTTGCACCAATGCAGTTTGTATACAGTAAAAGCAAGTGAGAGAAGCACTGTATGGCATAGTTGAAGTACTCGTCCACTGTTTACATAAAAGCATTTTTCCTTAGAGGCTGGTGGATTGTAAAGAAAACATTTTCAAAAAATAAAATGAACTAACAAATAATAACTTCGCATTTGCGCTGTTTCGTCCACTGCAATCTTTCTAAAACGACATGAGCGGAACGTCCTTATTTTGCAGCAGTACAATGTCTTATTGCAATGCCTCGAACCATACATCAACGGTATTTTAAGCTTCACTCCACAATGGCATAGGTATAGTTATATAACCATTCTCACGGCAAAGTATACATAGCGTAAGAGGAAAATTAAGTGCAGTGTAGTTGAATACTATAACGCACTACCACTGCTGTCAATGTACCGCTTTCTTCAGGAATGCAAATCGCACTGTACGTTTGCTCTAAAGATGGAATGAGCACTGTGCTGCACCCCTCAATTCCATTGTTACAAATATTGAACGGCGTAGAGTGTCAAATTATCGCTGGTAGGTGGAGCTAGAAAGAATCTTCGGCGCCATTACGATTTATTTGTTTTCCACTATTAATGATAGAAGTCATCCAGAGGATGGCACTGGTGGCAGGAATGATCTTCATGATCTGAATAAATCGCGTTACTCATAAAAGCTTCGTCTCTAAACTGTTGCGAAACAATGTGTGGCTTGTTAAAAATCAAAATGTTCGTCGGTATTATGGTCTGCCAAATGAACCAAATTTTAACGATAAAATTTAATCTAAACGGTCTCAGCACTTGTCTAGCTTTAATGCAGCAATGGTGCAAGCAGAGTGAGTAGCCATCATCTATACTTCCACAACGAGAAAAAGACAAAACATGACAGTCAATGACTTTTGATTCTACCTTATCCTACGAGTGACGGATCCCCAACCATAACAGATGAAAAGAGAGCGGACAATGATTCTTCTAATACACATTATTCTTTGAACTTTGGAAGGCTCCATAGCATATGACGTATTAGAAATAACACAAGTCGCTCCCCATACACGCCATCCGTTCCCCCGTCTGCCTCCTTCCAAAGAACACACACCACTGTCCGATCCCTCTCAACAACTTTCTCGGTCGCTGTTCGTTAGTAGCGCGCCTGAACGAGAACGGTGCCGATGAATGTGTGCAGCAACCAAGGGATGCGTTCGGCCCGATAGTTATGTGGGTGATCGGCGGAGTCTGAAGAGTGTGCAAGACGACTCCTTATTTGCCTCTTGGTTCGTATCATCGTTTCTGATCCAACTGCGATGCACTTGGCGCGCCACATTTCCGCAATCGCAAAACGACACACGCGTCATTCGGCATACATTTTCCACCTCGGCTCACCAACTTCTTTATGTCTCTCTGTTTTCCACGTTAGTGTTCGCCGACAAACAGCCAGTTTCGCGTATCTGTTGTTCGTCTATTGTATAATCCTCGTAGAAAAAGTAATAAAAGCGGTAAAAGGTCTTTTTCGAAATGGTTTTTTTGCTGTTCAAAAGTTAGACAGGAGAGTTGAGGATGATACTACGTACACGGAGGGTTTGCTTATTGCTAGAAAGTACGCATTAACTTTTTTGTTAAATTAAGGGACTTTGTGTTTCCCACAATAAGCATTCTGAAATTAAACACAATGGCGCTGTTACCGCATTCCGTTTGTCTCCTTTCATTTTGGTGACTTTTTTACCACTCCATTTTATGTGTAAAATGTGCCCGTATTTGTAGCCAGTCAAGATAAGTGTGATCTGATGCGAAGATGTCGATGTTTACTTGTGCTTTATCGCTGTTCTAATTTTTGAATTCAACTTACTACTCGCTGTTCCATTCGTTTTTATATAAACTACTTTATAAACTACTGCTACGATTAGGATATTCGTTTAAGGATGTGACTACCAATGTATTTGTCTTTTTGGACTGCTACTGAACAAACTGGTTTTTCAGTAGCAGTCAGATTAAAATGTTCTCATGCAATAATGGTTTCTAATTTTTAAAATTTTCAGATCTGCATGCACGCACTTATTGAACAGCACAGCTCTTCCCATGTGTCTATGTCGTTCTTCTTTACGTCGTTTTCTTAGAATGAGATGGGTTCTTTTTTAATCGGTTTAGTCGTTTGTCGGTTAGCAAAGTATTTTTAAAGCATCAAGTGAGAAGTTCTTAAGAAAACAGTTTTGCTTGTTTGATCAGTGTTCGTATCATTTGCAGTCTAAATGAACTTCTGAAACTGACAGCTTCGTTTTGGATAGTCAACTCATAAATGTACGCTGTACTGCGCTTAATTTTCATTTAAGTGTTCTCCCACTCGTAAGTCTCAAAAAATGTTTAAAGTAAAGAAGGCGGAAAACGTCAGTGAATTTTTAACAAAAGCGTTTTAACTTGTGTTGAAGACAAGACCCTTCAGTGATTCGGGTACTCTTTGCAATTTAGTCGTGTAGGTCAAATTATGCTACAAAGAAGGCCTCACACGAAGCTTGCATTCTTAACCTCCTAGCCAATCCCTCTTAATCAAAACTTTCATAGAATATGGCTTTTAAATTAGTACCGCCTATCACCCTTTCATGATTAGGTTTATTGTTTATTATTACAAATAACATACATCTTCAGTTCCGGTTTTGGATTTTTTTTTTGGTAAGTGCGAGATTGAACAAATTATTCGGGACAACTTTCGGTTTATTGCTACATTTTTGCACTATTTTAATATTCTTTTTCCAACTCGCTGTTACTAAAAATCACGATTTTTAATAAAATCGGAGGACTCATCGGTATTCGAAAAGAACCCAAAAGCTGAGTGGCAAACGCCGAGAATAAAACGTAAAATTATGCAAAATAGCGCGAGAAAATGGACAATGTATTACATCTTTCGTTCAAATGAACTTAAGTTACGATTAAAGATTTTATTGTTCAACATCCGATTTTTAGCATTTACATCCATTTGTAGCATCGTTGTTGAGCGTAACGAAAAAAAAATGGACGAAGTTCGGGACCGTGGAAAAAAAGAGTAGAAGATCGCTAGTCGTTGCCGCAAAGTAGAACGTGAACAGCACGCTTGATCAGTCAGCGATAACGAGTTTCGTTTTATGAGGAGTGACCCTAATCGTGCCCCCACCCTTCACGCTCTTTCGATCTTTTTAGCAATGCATGTCACAAGCTCCAAACTTCCTTATGCATGTCACTACTCATTTTCGCATAATTCCATCCTGCTGTTAGGTTGAGTTTTAATATCTTCTCTTTTATTTATTTATTAGTCTGCGTAGTTATTTTTTAAATTTCTTTACTCGTTTATTTATTAATTCTATTTATGTACTTATCTGCTGTTTCCGGCATAGTTTAAGTCATAATTTTTATATATTTGGTTCAAAAAATGTTCATAGAAATAGACTTTTCTTTCCTGCTTTTATAGACAGCCTCTTGTCAGTCACTTCCATAACATTCTCTCTTGTCGTTTGTATTTGAGCGTTTTATCGTATATGCACTAATAGTTGATCTAGTAGGCATAACTCTTAAAGCGCGATGAAAAGAAAAATTTTCGTCGAGTATATTTGTTCGTTCAGTATGGTATTTCTGTTAATTCTAACTCTGCACGTTACACACATCGACAGTGCGAATTGTTTTGTGTTTTTTTTTCTTTTTTTAAATTGAGGACTGTTCGCTTAGAGTTATGTTGAATGCCGTTTATTGCGAAATTATCTATCGCATGCGTATGCTTTTTGTGCGGGACAGGAAGTTTATGAGGACGATGCGCAGCAGAGTAGTTAAACATTTTATTTGAATTATTCTAGTCGGAGCACATTCTAAAGCAATAAATTGCATTGCAAACAGATATTCTCCTTGTATATATATATATTTTTTTAAATTAGTTATTCCTTTATATTCGTTGTCTAACGAAGCAGATAATCAGTTCTTCTGCGCATAAGATTTATTTATGTATTTAACTAATTAATTTACTTTTTTATTTTCACCATCCAACGACGATTTATTTGTTTACTTGATTAATTGATTAATTTATTTTCGTTGCCCAAAGAGGTAGACAACTGGCTGTTCTGCACGCAACATTCCTATGCGTTTACCAAATCTGTTATGACGGTGTCATAGAGAACAGTATTTATGTGGCGGGGAGGCGATTGGAAAAATGGAGGAGGAATCCGGTCGGCGAGCGATTCGCCCAAAGCGAGACTTCAGATGAAAAAATGAGGGAGCAAATTCGCAAAATTAGTCTCCTTTTCTGCGACTTTTATTATCTAAACGCCTCAACAGGGAGATGTGGCTCAACAAAATTTTGTGGCACTCGGTGTCAATAAGTGCAGACCTAAGTGAGTTGCGTCTGGCATTGCCAAAACTGGTTACGCATCCTCATTTTCGCACGTTGTGGTCGGATAATTGGACAGCGTCACCAGGATGATGGCGTTATGCATACCAGCGATACTATGAATGAAATTGTGTAAATGTTTTTGTCTTCTGAATAGCTGTCGCATTTTTTAAAGCCTCATCACTTCATATAGTCCTGATATATCAATACTAAAATCACTCTAATCACTTACTGCTCACCTTGTTGTAAGCGGTCGAATGTCTTTTCTCAGTTACTTGTATAGCACAGTAACTTCTTAAGAAACGGTTAACCATTTCTTAAGAAGTTACTGTGCTAAACATTTCTTTAAGCTGCAAATGATGGTAGCTTTTTTGCGCTTGATCCCCGTTGGCTAGCAGTTCCTCGCACTGTTGTTTGACCTCATATTTCCACCGTCCACGCACATACTTTTGTTGTATTTAAGCCGAACTGTGATCCATTTACTGATGCTTTCGTCTAAAGCTATTAAACGCTCTAATAAGTCTGCGTTTACCAATTAGCTTAGAATTGAATGAATTTGCTCATCCGCAGTGAGCATGAAATGATTCGTTACGTACATACTGTTAAAATTTCACGAAAGAATCCATTTTAGTTTGGCTCAGAATGACTTGCGAACAATATTTTCGCTCTCCCCGACACACAGCTTTTGGATAACTAATTAAGCGCACAAACAATTAAATAAATTAATCTTATCGTCCAAGTTGAGAAATTTTTATGTTATTATGCAGTACCTCTTCCACGAGGGCTAACTGCGAAATCAGTCAGTCTGAAGTAAGGGCGCGATGGTTTTCTCATCTCAGCGCGGAAGTGCAGCTGTAAACTTCCACTTATTTATCAATCACATATTGCTTTATATTTCATCCTTTTAGAACTCAATTTCAACTGTAATTTTTATACACGAAGTGTTTCGCTTTACTTTCTTTACCGGTGTTGCGATGATGTTCGATGAAGTTCTCGCTTTTTTTGCTTCGAAGTCGTCTAATTTCAGTGCAATGGGCATTACCTCCGCTGAGCCGCTGATTCGTCGCTTCTTTCAGTGGTACGGGGAGGTTGGCTATGAGTGGAAATGGAGCCTATTTCTCACGCCTCTTTTCCTAACTCCGCTCCTCTCTATTGGGTTTTTTCGACTGAATTCGCTCCAAATCGACGATCCCTCATATGTTTTCACTCCTCGCGATTCAAGGCATGAAATGTTTTCATAATTGTTCTGATTTTAAAACAACGAAAAGCCTAATTACCAGATGTGCAGTGCATGTGATAGTTGAAAGACACATCACTCAAAGTGGCTTATTTTCGGTGTGCTTATCTTCGCAGTAAAGCACTTGTTGAGGTTGTACTCTGCAGTTAGCTACACAATTATCATCGCGTCAACGAGAGGGAACATCAGTATAAATTTTTTCAAACAAACACTGGGTATTTTTTGCCTAAAGCTCTTCAGTGTTTTCACTTTTTTAATATCTTAGTTCGCGTACATCGTTCAAGAATTTCATCGAGGAGTTAGTTCCCTTCATGGTATATACATTATGTTTCCTCTACGCGTTACCAATTTTTCTTATCTTATTTACGGTACCACATCAAATTAGCATAATGGTATCTTGTTTTCATAAGTTAAGGGAGAAACCTTAAACTATTTGTTACTTCCTATGGATTTTAGCAGGTATTAACTAGAGACAGAAAATTTTGTCGGAAACAGTTTGCCTTATAGTGAGGAAAAATCTCGATTTATTTAAAATCGAAAGGTAATTTCTTGGTGAAGAAATGAGAGTAAAATATTTCTTTTTTGCGGAAAAAGCTCTCTTTAAAATAGGTTCTCATCTGTTGAAGATAATTTTTCTTGTTTAAAGGTGAGAAGGCTGCAAATAATTTTTTAACAAAAATTTTGCATTGCGATAAAATTTGTGGTTAGTTCTCTACTCTTCGAACTTATTATGCTTGTTTATTTCGTGCCTCAATGGTGCGTAGAACAACTTCCTGTTGACTGTGTAACAGCTGCTGCTCGTTGTGATCTGGTATTTGAGACTTCTTCATCCTTCTTTAAAGATCCTAGGGGAGAGTGAGAGGGGCAAGGCAGATAGGGGAAGGCAGGGGGGGGAGGGGGAGGGAGGTGGAACCGAGCAGTGCTTGGTTTTTCTTCTTTGTCATTTCAAGCGGCACTTGTAAATTGCGTAAGACAGCGCTAGAACAATAACCGTATTTTTTTATTATGGAAAGAATTTATTCGTTTTCTTAAAAGCCATTATAGAGGTCTTTTAACGAATGAAATTTGTTTACGACAAAAAAAAAGTGGACATCTTCACAAAAAATGGGTTATGCTAATGGAGATCTCTGTGGGTGTGCCCTGTCCTATGGTGACTCAGAAACGTTGCAACCATAAATTTTAATAAGCATTGCATCACGAGCTACTCTCAAGTTACTTGCGTTCAGTAATTTCTTCAAGAATTCCAGGTGTTAAATTTATGATTTTACAGCGCGTGAGGTTCAGAAAGCGTTTTTCGAAAAAACTTGCGTAATTGAATGCCAATTCGCATCACTTAGTTTGTTTCATCGCTTGTTCATTCTAGTTTCATGTGGTAATGTATCGCATAATTTTTGCATACACAGACTTCAGGTGGCGACAAGAGCTAAGCGTGTTTTCAACGCTATGGCCGTTGAACGAAAATCGTTTCCTGCCTGGCAAATCCTTTGAGACGAACCGTTTTGTCAATGTTCTCGTGAAGGCGAAAGATGGTGGCGATATTCTTCGCGAGAATATTCTCGACGAAATTGAGATCCTCAATCAATGGATTATGAACAATATAACAATACCTACTGAGGACGCGAAATTCATTCTTTCATATCAGGTATTCACTACTATGTTTTAAATCTGCTGCTTTGTAGTTATCATTACCAGTCCATTAGTAACTGTTTAATTTGTCGTGCATTTGCCATTACTAATTTATTACCACCTCTTAAATCTGTTCTATGGTTTCTTCGCTATTCCACTGCAGAAGCGAATTGCTCATTTGTTCTACTTATGTCAGTTACTTTAAAGATTGTTTGCTCAATGGCAATATTCTTGTTGATTGAGCCTTTTTTGACGTGTTATTCAATCCGCTATTTTTTTTTGATGGCAGTAATTCTCTATGATTTTCGTTCTAATTTTTGCGCTGCGTTTCAATATTTCGCAGGAATAAGGACTTCATCCGACCATTGAATGTTGTCTTCGCAAGAAAATTACTTTGTTTGAGGACCTGTGTCTTAATTACGAATGGGTTTGCGGAGGAAACGAGCACATTCTTATGCTTCGAGAACGGGTTCGAGTCGGTCATTTCATTGACCTTACTTATCCGAAAGGTGGAAGCAAGGTTAGAATTTATTCATTCTGGAGACTTTATCTAAAATGCATTTCTGAGAGGAATTCCTGGCTTACAGAAATAGCGAAAAACTTGATAGTGCTAGAATTTTATTGAGGGTTAAAGGACTTTTAAATTCTTTTGAATTGCTGCTGTTAACGAATGTCGTTGTTTTATTGTTTTAGGATACGCCAGTCTATTTGGGCTCCTCTCTCGGTGACGTAAGCCTGGATGAGTCTAACGGCACTCTCAAGACCGCTAAAATTACACAACTTTTTTACTTCCTCAAGCAGGAGCCTGAAACCATACGACGCTATTCATCAGACTTCTCCTATGCGGTCGAGAAGTTTTTGCTGAAACGATTTGAAAGTGATTTCATCACCATTTCTTTTGCTCATTACCAGTCATTGCAGGTAAGATCTCTTCTTTCCTCCGACTTCGTTCGTTTTACTAAAAATAATTCTAATATCCCTAATGATGAGAAAGCAGATGCTCGCCTAAGTAAGTAGAATTCCTCAGAAACAAGTAATGTTTATAGGAGGATCAATAAAATAAGTATTTCCCTTATTTCTATTTGTTACAAGGTCTTATAAAAGCAGAATATTTGTTTCGCATAAAAACTCTGCCTTTGTGTTTCGAATTTATCTGGAAGGGAGTTGGAGTGCAAGGTATGTGGCATCCGATCCATCAGTCAGTCGGCCATGAAGCACAGTCGAATTAGTAATTGTAATTTACTACCACACTAGGCCTTAAACGAATTTTTGCTTTGACTAAAGAAATTATTTATTATTATTTGTGCGGAAAACCAGCAGTTGTTTGCGATCACACAATTTTCTACAGCTGTATTGAACGAAACAGTAACGACCACTATTACAGTGTAATTACGAGGATCGTTTGCAGCATCTGCTCTTGGTATTTCTGATTGTTTGCTGAACTAATGCTCTTAGCGAAATCACAATCAAGCGATGATTTTATTGGCTGCTTCAATCAGTGCCTGATATTGATATTTTCGTTAGTGTAAAGGTTGAAGATTTTTAGCTTTTTAAGTTGTCAAGACTGCTCTGAAAAAGTTTTTGGTATGAATGTCGCTATTAGGCATTTTTCATTGCAGGATGGATTGGAAGAAAATGCGAAACATTTTAAGCCAAACTTTATTATTAGTTTTGTGGCTTTGTCCATATATGCGATTGCGTTTTCGTTTGTAATGCATCGTAAGCCGAGAAAAGGAATCGATTGGATTCGTAGTAAACCATATGTGGCATGTGCAGGTAGGTTGTCAAATTTTCTCTAGACGTTTTACGATTAATTTCTCGGGGATCGTAGCTGACTTTTTTTCAGTCGATTTTCGCAGCATTTCAAGAACCTTTTCGTCAAGAACATCGAGAATGCACTCATCGTTTGGTTTTTTAAAAATCTATTCTTACAGCAAATTTCGAAGATTATTATTTTGTTTTTACATGAGCTTAAAGAAATAAAATCACTAAGTTGCATTCTGGCAATACTCTATCGCTCATGCTAGAGTGATTTCTTTGGTAGCGTGGTTGTTGCTTGTGTCATCCTAAGTAGTGGTACTATAATTATTTGCTTTTTAAGCACTCCAATAACTAATCTTAGAGCTAACCTGACATAGTCAATCAGCTAAGAATCCATAGCTCGTCCTACTCGTTGGTTTGGGTCATCAACTGCTACCTTAAGGTCTCCAATTCGATCATTCGCGAAATTGTTAAGTACTGCGACTAGACAAGTTTAAAAGTATACTTCGATGTCTCTTCTTTATTCATTGAGGATTTCTTTAGGAAATCTATTTTCTTCCAGTTCGTTACGTTCGATTCAATTACGAAAAAAACAAACGCTCCATGTTTTTTTGTTTGACTCGATAAGCATTTTGTGAATGTGAACGCAATTGCGATATATTCAGGACTTATAACAACACTACTCGCATTGTGCAGTGGCTTTGGAGCGATGTTGTTGTTTGGTGTGCCATATAACGTCATCAATACGATCATACCATTTCTTATCATCGGTTATATCCGCTTTTGATCTTCTGTTTTGATGCGAACGTCAATACTTCAGAATAAGGATACTCAATGCACTGATATTATTTCTCGATTGCCATTTTAAAGTGAAATGCATTTCACAGGAGACCAGCTTTGTAGCAAAAAAACACCATATAATCTCAATTGATTTCTCAGTAAATACGTAACCCCGATCACACCCTTCTTCCCTTCCTAAATTTTGCGAGGAATAACAACGCCACTTTATTGGAGCTGCCGAAGGATAGGAGAGAGAGGTTGCATCCAGGACATATATTTCGCATCTAGTTGTTTCATCCTTTTGACCGCATGCGCTGAGAATAGGATGGCATCTAAGCACACAGAAAACAACAGCTTAAGGCATGTTTGCAACGCTGCTATATCGTTGGAAGCATCTGAAAAAGCAAAAAAAGAACGCATTTTTAATCGCCTTTCTCCCTTACGAAAACGCATGGTACGGCCATCATTTTCACGCTTCAGTGTTTTCAAATATGTCTGTCCATATGGTTTTCAACTTCCAAAGCAGAAAGCCGTTGCAGAGACTCGGAAATAAAAATTCTATTCAATTTCGAAATTTTTCAACGACAAGCCGAATAATTTGATGGGATGTGAAGGCGAAAGACGTATTTGCCTGCAGATTTGATTGTTAAGATCGGATTTTGAATGTTCACCATATTTTGCATTAAACGGAGCTTAATACACAAATTTGTAGATGCAAAATCGAAACGTTCCAAAAAGTCATTCAAGAATTTTGGGAAAGTATGCGTCAACAAAGTAAGCAGTTCTGAACGCATGAACAAGCCTCGACCATGAACAAGCCTTCGCAGTATGTGCTGCGAAAAAGTTTTTGGCATTCAATAAGAGAGAAATATTTATACGCCACTAGGCACTATTGTGTTACTTTCTGAGGATCTGTAGGACAAACTAGACCGCTTTTGCCAAGGTTATGAAAAGCGCATATTGTGTCAGCCCCAGTTACGCGTTTTCCAACTTGCGAAACGATAGTTTCTTTCAGCAATTGGAATCGATGACATGTTCATCATGAATGCTTGTTGGGACCGAACCGACCCTTCACTCACCGTCCCTGAAAGGTGTTTCTATGTATTTGACTGTTCTTTCCTGAATTTGGCAAAATTGCGCCATAGGCAGGTTTGCCAATCATGAATTTCGTCCTGTGAAACCCGATTTTATGTGATCACGCTCGTCGATCGCACCCTGCGACGGTTCGTTTCTCGTTTTCCATAGCTTACCGTAGCGCGTTGTGAAGAGTTTCTATTACCGACATTTTTCCCTTCCGACAACCTGCGTCCATCTGAGTTTATTCCACACCATCTTCTCTGACGAATCGTGCTGCTCGTTGACAAATGATAGAATATAGTGATTTAGAAGACGCTTTTTGAGAATATTCGTTTCAGAATGTCGGAGATGATGGCACATGCGGGTGTTGCGGTTTCAATAACCAACATAACCGATATTCTATCGTTTGCAATTGGATGCATTACCGAACTGCCGGGAATCGAACTATTTTGTAGTTATGCCTGCATAACTGTCACATTCTGCTACGTCTATCAAGTTGGTCTCCACACTGCCAGTTTGCTTTTTATTACAGTATGCTCAGCACCTTCAACAATAAACACATCAATATGTAATATGAGCCTCTATGATGCTGAGAACCCATTAAAGCTTAATTTTACCGTTGCTTATCTCTTGCAATTTAAATGAGCAAGAAGCCGTGAAGTCTGTTGTTGTATCCTGCGTTTCTCGTCGAGTTCAAGAGGGCGCTTTTATTTTTTCGATGACGTTTAATCACGAAATGTATAAGATGTGCGGAAATTTTTTATGGAGAGAAAATTCCATCAGAAGAGGGCAAGGAATACTTTATTCCAGGGCGTTTAGCGATCTGTTGGGAGGGTGACTTACCTAAGGTGTATATAATATTTTGGTACATTCGTTTCCCCATCTGTCAGCGGTTCAATCTCAGTCTTGCGCACAATTTGAGAGGTAACCTAAGCGAGTGTTCAAATTGGTGCAATTCAATCTGCAGTTGACATTCTTTATCGGATTTCTCGCGCTAATGGGCGACATCGAGAAATGTGGTCGTCACTGCCTGTTCTTTTATCCCATGGCGAACCCAACCGTCTCCAGCATCAAGAAGACGATCGAATGGCCCAAGACCGATCTACCTGAACAACTCTCACCGAAACAAATATTTCCCCCATCATGGTTGGCAATTACTCGTCACAGTTTCGCCTCTCTGAATGAGATATTCATATGTGGCGTTGAAAGTTAAAAATGAATCTTCCAATCATATTCATGCTACCCTTTCTGTTTAAAAAAAGACTTCCTTATGGGCTAAAGAATTTAGAAGGATTTTCCAGCAGCCGTGTGTCTTGTTTCTGTGTGCTGGCCATTCTCCGATTTATTTGTGATATCAAGAGTGATTTCTTGGAGTCATTCAATCGAAATGACGAAATGTGATGAGCAGTTGCTATTGCAGTGAAGAAAGTCAACCTAAGATGGTGCACAACATCTCGATTACGACACAGTCGTTGAAAATGAAACACGCTCAAAATGATGTCCTCACAACAGTTTCACATAAGAAAAACGGTTTGTTTTATGCGCTCATATAATATTTCATTTCGCTTTCAGCCTCAAACACGTGAAAAATTGAAGAGGGCTCCCACATCTTAAATTTTTGAAGATTTTTTGCAAGTCAACTTTCTTGGACAGAATTTGCAGAACAATAATTTTCGGGCCAAAATTTGTCCCTTCAAGACGCTCGGGCCAACCATTGCCTTGAACGATTGAACTAACCTTGAGAATCTTTTAACTGCCTGAAACTAATTAAGGCTCCTAAAGTGCTAAAAATTTCCTCGTTTTTAGACGATTCCTCTTGAAAAATATTGAGTATTTTCAACTCTTTCGAGGGGACTGATTGGTGTCGCAACGTGGTTAAAAAATTATCAAATTTAGTCGCCCGGTGCATCTTTTTTAAAACCGTGGTGTCTCCAGGCTTCATTTGTAGAAGTAAATAATATCGAGTGGATCGGATGTTGTCTAGAGAATGTTTCCTTCATATATATTATGAATAATTGGATGCTCAACATTTTGATTTAATTATGCTATGACAGCACTATGCAGGTTTCATCGAGTTGCATAGTCCCAGTTTATAACATTACTGGGTTTTTTTTTGAGTTTATTTGTTTATTTGGAAGGTAAGATGCAGAGAGCAGGGCTGCCTCAACATGGTAACAAAACATGTAAAGGAAATGGGAAAGAAAAGAAAAGAAATAAAACGGATATGTGCATCATTGAAATGCTGCGATAAGCTAAGATGCTTGATCACAAAGAAGCATGAGTGACAAAACGTACGTCGATGTCATAATGATTCTTCGTTTGTGCAGCTGACATGCCAAATGAATATAGATCGGGCCGACTCTAGTAATAGTGACTGCAGATGTTTAGAATGATACGCCATGACCAGTTCCCTGGGAAATCATTTCAGATCTTGACAACGCGGTTACTGAAGTAATATTTCTAACTAATGCCAGAGGCTTTCTTTAATAAATCTAGCTTAGCCCGTTCCCTCTGGTGCGTTTATAGCGAAACTGAAGATGAAGAAACCCCCAAACTGGAAATCAGTCAACCCAATAGTAATTACGTAAGCTCGTGCTAAATCTATGACTATCCTCGTCTATTTCAGAGATGCCGTGTCCGCTCGGCCCTAGTCGGTCTTTCAGAAGCGGTCAAATTATTGCTCTAATATAGGGTGACCTTTTTTAAATTACACTTGCAGAGACTAGATTATCTTTATGAATATGATAAGTCAGCGAATCATGATCTATCATCAGCAGGACGATTGTTTGAAATAATTTTATTAGAAAGTATGTATCAGTCTAAGGTGGTATAAGTTAGGGAAACTGAACGCGTATTGAGAAATTCACTTCGATGGAACTGCCTTATTGTTCGTTGTGTGCAAGGCTACTTCAGTAGCATCAAGTTCATGACTTTATAGTGGAATGCAAAAGTCAACAAGTATGCTAGAGTAGTTGGTGCAGTTTTTGGCTAGATGAGCTACTAGTACTAACAATTTTCCTTCACCCTTTTTTTGCAAAAAAATAACGTTCGAGATTAAAATTTATCCTCATAAATACATTTCATAAAACCGTATTTTCCTTTTGTTCGCTAAAAAATGCGAAAGGTGAACGACTTTAGTTTTGTCACTCATCAAAAATGTTAAGGTCAATTCGCTTAACCTGCTATGTACGCTTAACCCTTTCTCATATACAACTTTCTATTTCTTTCAGTTGACTGACTTATTTCAGGTGTCAGCAAGTTGGCTGCGAAAAATGATGGCGAACAGCTACGAATGATACGACGCTTTTTTAGTTGCACTTATGGGCCGTTTCTTCTAAGGAGCGAAATTCGAGCGCTTGTCATATTATTCTATATTTTGTTTATTGCATTCGCAATTGTAGGCTGCTTGAAATTCAAGGTAGTTTACCCCTTGTATTTTTTCCAATCTATCTCTTTACGCGAAAGCACTCGGATGGTTCTCATTCCATGAGATTAGTTATCGACGACAATAAGATGAGTACAGCTGAACAATAGAATTTCACACTGTTCTTATCTAAATTACAGTAAATTCGGTTTTCGTTCGTTTCAAAATTCTAATCGAACGTGAGATGAGAATTTCGATCACGCACAGTAGTCACTAAAATATGCCGACTACGACGTTACTAAAAATGAGTAAGCGTTTTGAAAAAGAAATGTCTAAAAAAAATGAGTATTTCAGGAAGGCTTGGATCCGGAAAAACTTGTTGCAAACAATCATTATATTGCCGCTTATTTTGAAGATTTGAAAAAATTCTGGGTTCAAGGGCCACAGCTTCATGTTGCCTTACTTAAGCCTCCAAACTTTGCCGACCCCATTCAAAGGTAACCATTTTAATGGTATTGTTTTGAATTTGATGGCTCTCATAAGAACGTTGGGAAATCCAAATAAGCTAAATGTAAAAGAGGAGTTTTGAAAGCTAACCGCAATTTGTTAAGTGTAGGTCGTTGGGAACTCTGAACTCTTTATTTACCTAATAATTTTGTTGTTTCAGCGTCGTTTTCGGACATGCTATATTGACTTAAAACAGTATTTTCTGCACAATTATCAACCTCAGTAACATACCTGCGCTAATCAGTTTTGTTAAGTTGCTGATTGATCTGAAGCCATGTGGACACCGCTCTAAGTCAGTATCATTTGCCTAATTTAATATACGCTAACTTTGGCGTTATAATAGTTCTTGATTTCAGGGAGAAAATGATGGCCGTGGTACGTGCTTTTGAGAATACGGAGTATACGCTGGGACGTCAGGGAACGGTGTTCTTCTTTCTCGAATACCTGAATTATCTCGATCAGGTGAATGCTGAATTGGAAAACACGGATAGGTGAGTGGCGCAAGAATTTAAGTGATTTCTTGACAGTGGCACGCAAAAATTTATGACATACTACCTTTATGCAGCAATAGGAGGGAAAAAAACAGGTTTTTTTAAGGCTTTGGAATCATAAATTGCGAACATGGCTGAAATTCACCGGTGGCAGCAACCAATGGGCAACAGACATCAAATTCAACGAAGATGGATCTATACAAGCGTTTCGCTTTCAGGTAAAATTTCCAACGTTTAATGTTAATTCATCCTCCATGAAATTTTTACTTTGAAAGTTTAAGAGTGAATGAGTTAAGCTCGTTGTCGGTTTGGACGTTTGCTGGCCCAAAACTTACTAAGGTTACAGCAATAGCGCTTTATAATTCACATCGATTGTGAACTCACTGGAGCGGTCACAGTTCGAAAACTTAAGATGCACGCCATGAGTTTATGCATAAGCTTCCTCTTATTTTTTGATCTACTGTGGGCCGTAGTTTCTATTGCTTTGCTGATTAACTAGCAAATAACTTTTTCGAGTGTTGTGCATCGCTCAGCCTTGAAATGATGATAATCAGTTGAAAGAATGCAAATAGCTCGAATAATATCATCATCATCCATGGAATTAATACTTTGGCATTACATGCTTTAGGAATCATTCATGAAACACGCAACTTATCAGCTCCAAGATACTTTTCTAATTGGTTTTCGCTCCCCTCATCGATAATTTACGAAAGTTTCTTTCGCAAATGATAATTGACACTTCAGAAATTTACATACGCAATTTTTATCTAACACATTTAAAGTTCGTCCACAACACCGTCTCTGGAAATATTTTAGGTAGCGTTAAGGAATATCGTTGAGCCGAACGATCACAAGATGGCGGCGAAGATGTTGCGTGCGATTGCAGACCGTCAACCTTTCCATGTGCAAATTTACCATGAAACATTCCCGTTCGCCGATCAATATCTTATCATAATGGCGGCCACAGTTCGTAATATTCTCATATCACTCGTTTGTATGAGCACTGTCGCGCTACTACTCATTCCCAGCTTATCGTCATGTAAGTTTGTGTTTAGCAGATAAAATGATCAACCAACTTCAAGATATGCACAATTCAAGTTTTATCGCTTAAATTTTTAAGCCGTTATTTTTTATGCTCCCTCATAACAACGAACATTACAGTCCCTCAAGCTAATAAATCACAGATCATTTCAGGAAAAGAATCACTCATAATTCAAAATAGTAGTTTTCAGAGATCGAAAAATTCGATGATTGTAACGACGATTGTAAGAGTCTTTGACCGTAATTGGAAAACCAACTCTGACTACCCTTAGGAGTGTTCGTAAGAAAATCGGCCTTCGCGACATTTTTGTTTCTTTATTCCGAGCTTAATCATCAAAACCTCTTAAACTAAGCCACAAATACTGTAAGTGACAAAACAATATCGCTTAAAAACTACTGCTATACTGTCCGACCCTTTCAGCTAATGAATGCAATATTTCAGCTTTGCTCATACTGGTGTCCATCATATCGATTTGTACAGGTGTTTTCGGCTACATGACATTTTGGGATGTTAATCTGGATGCTGTTTCAATGATTTCCATCATTATGAGCATCGGATTTGCGGTCGATCTCTCAGCGCATATCACTTATGCGTTCGTTACATCGCATGGTAACTCAAGGGAGCGTGTCATTATGGCGTTGGGAACATTAGGATGGCCCATATTTCAGGTAAGTTCAATCTGGTCATATGTGTGTTACCCAGAGGACTTATTCGCTAAACAAAATTGTTTTAAGGAATAAGGAAATATCTAAATAAGGAAATGTGATCTTGTTGAACGATATGGGCTTTTTCCTCGCGTCTACGGAAATAAAACAGTAGAAAATCTTGGTCATTGTAAATTCTATTTGTATGTGTTCTCAGTCGAAACGCCCTACATTGTTTCCTTCACTTCGGTGGTATAAATTATACGCATTGGCAAACCGAAGAGTGA
>JPKZ01003252.1:941722-978394 GCA_000803305.1 Toxocara canis | reverse complement strand
TCCTCATTTGCGTGGTGCATCGCTTGTGTCGGCTTGTTTTTTCACACATTTTTCTGTCTCGCTATACAGAACGGCATCCAGCATGGCTGGTTAATTTGCTTGGGGTAAAACGTTTTACATATGCTCCCCCCTCCCCCCGCTTTCTTACGCCGTCGGCTTTTCAGTCTGCTCAAGTTTTGATAGAGGAATATATATGTCATAGTTATTATAATATGAAAGTTTGATGAGCGAAGCGTTAAAGATTTTGACAGTAAGTAGTAGGTTAAAGTTTGATGCTTTTTAGTAATTTCAGCTATTTGCGCACCTTATTATCAGTTGGACTTGCGCCATCTTTCAGGCAAGTGAAGAAACCAAGAAGACGGCTCATTCGGGTTCAGCCCCTTCAAAGGTTTCCCGTGGTCTGTTTAGTATTATTTTTGATAATCTTCAGTTCCTTGATTCGTTATCGCTTGCCTAACATAGACGATGCAACAAATATGTAAACGTATACATTTGACATTTACAAACTCTGCATTCTTATTGTTAGCAATCACACCCCAAGCCACAGTGCGTGTTACTTTCAAAGCTGCAATGCACATTTTTCTAAAAAGGAATATGTTTGCCACTTTTACGTTTTTCTTCATATATTTTCGAAACAAACCTCGGGTCAAGGAAGATCATATTAACTCCTGCGAAAATAATCGTCGGCTTCTGCGTTGAGTCGGTTCGACCTACCTTACTAATTCCTTATCCTCTCCCCCCTCCCTCCCGCTTTCTTTCCTGTCCCGACTTTTCGGGCATACCGCAGCTCTATCAACATCTATTTTTTTCATTTTTTTCAAGCAAATTGCAATCTGAGCTCGAAATCAGGCTTCGATTTTGCGGCTACCAACTTTCAGTTGAGGTGGAAGGGGGGGGGGAGGGGGATGGATGACGCTGGGGGAGAAGGTAAGCTTATTTGTTACGATGACAAATGATGGAGAGGTCACTGCTCAGGTGCTGAACTTTTTCGAGACAAATTGTTTAAAGGGCGTTCACACTGAACGCAGAATGACTGTATGTCAGTAGTGTTCGCTGCAGCACTATTGTGATTCGTTAAGACTAAAACCGTTTGCGCTGAAACATGTTTTATGCGGAAACTGCAGCGCTCTTACAGAATAATTGTGAGCGGCGATCTTAGATGAATGCAAAGTGCAGTTGACGAAGATTGCACAAATTGCGACTGTTTACGCGTAACTGCATATTTGCTATCGCATCAGGTTATGGTGCTATGTGCAGTTGACTGGCTCACTTCACCTGCAGATGTCATCAGCAGTGCGAACTGTCTCAGTTTCGTTGGAAGTTCAGATGCGTTCCGCGTGTGGAATTTGGAAGTTTCAGGTTCAGAGCGAGTTGCCGCATCAAAGAAGTTCAAGGAGAATGGCAACGAGTTCTTTAAAGCGGGCAAATACGAGTCTGCCTTAAAAGCCTTCAGCGATGCTATTGCTGCATGCCCTGCAGGTGAAACTCAACATCTCGCAGTATGCTACCAGAATCGTGCAGCCACTTATGACCGATTAGTAAGTTCATATTAACTGCGTATGGTAATGTGGTCTGCAGGAAGCGGTTTTTGGCCTTGGGGAGAGGGGAGAGAGGGGAAGCACTTTGCGTGGTGAAAGTCGGACGTTCTCATATAACACTAGTATGTGGTATGGAACCGAGTGATACGTTGCACAACAGCGTGCAGTGGTCATCCAGAATGAAACCGCGCAGGCAGCGCATTCCTGTTATAACCGAGCAAGTAGACATCAGCTTAGCAAAGGTCAAGGTTGTGATGAGAACTTCGTTCTCTGTATTATCGACTTGAGAACTGACAATACGTCGTAAGACATAACCGAGATTTTTTTTTTCTTGAATCTTGTTGTCAAATGCTTCTTATCGGATCATAAAGACGATTTAAATGAAGTGGCAAACGAAATGAAATGAATGATGTAAAGTGGGTAAAATGATATGCTTTGGAGTTTTTCTCGTTACTTTTCTTTTCGTCATTAAATGCTGATTGAAGGGCGAAACGGAGAAATCAATTGAAGATTGCACAAAGGCGTTACGGCTTGACAAGTTTTATCTAAAGGCGATCGTGCGTCGCGGCAAGGCACAAAAGCATCTTCATCATTACCAGGAGGCTATGGATGGTAATGCTTGGAACCGTTGTTAACATAACAGTTCGATTTTTCATGATTGCATAAATTAGTTGCTGTAAGGTCCAGCAATGATTGATTAAGGTCCAGCAGTGATTTGATGATTATAAAGTTTTTCATTTTATTGATGCTGTTTTAGCTGATGCATGAAAGATGTTGTTGGATTACGTTAGAGCTGTACATAGTCTCTTCTTCTTCGATGGCGACTCACTACAGGATCGCACAGTTCTCCAGTAATTCTTTCAGTACAGCTTTTTTCCATATACATATGCCAAAACTCTTAGTGGACCATGTTTGCCGCTACTGAAGTAATAAGTCGAAGTCTTTGAGGATTTTGACAGTTTTTTTTCTAGTCAGCTTACGTTTTTCATCGTTGTTAGTTGCGTTAGTGCATTGACAGTTTGTTTTTCGGAGGGAGTGGCATTTACTTTTTTAGCAGTTTGCATTTTTCTGCCATAAAAATTTCAAACTTAAAAGTTTTCGTTAGCTGTGATGGTTTCGGTAGCAGTATTGTGTTACATCAGTTGTGGAAATGAAATGTGTTTCTTTATGTGTGACACCAGATACATGTAGTTTAATTCGACATGGATTCCATTGGACGCGGCCTCATCGCATTGGCTAACACTCGCTCACTTTGCGGCTTTCGGCTGCTGCAGATCGGCATCTAGTACTCGCCGCAGATATATAATAGGCCAAAATTAGGGAGATCGGAGTGTTTATCAAAGTTTGACCTTAATAAGTTTGTTGATTTTGCATGCCGTGAATGCATTCAGTTCCGCATCTGGAAATGTTTCAGTCCCAACTATTTTACCCACCTCAGATTATTTGGTTGCCTTGGTCGATTGCCGTGAAATTGAGGTCGTAAAAGCGCTTACTTTTTTACAGAGGCAGCGCACGTTCATGGAACTTTTTCTAAACTGATCTTAGATAATGCAAATATCCCAACATTTTTTTGGCTCATTTTGATAATGAAAACTTTCTCGGTGGAGAAGACCACCTCCTCAAGCGGCCCAATGGACAACTTAGCATTTTTCTGCCATAAAAATTTCAAACTTAAAAGTTTTCGTTAGCTGTGATGGTTTCGGTAGCAGTATTGTGTTACATCAGTTGTGGAAATGAAATGTGTTTCTTTATGTGTGACACCAGATACATGTAGTTTAATTCGACATGGATTCCATTGGACGCGGCCTCATCGCATTGGCTAACACTCGCTCACTTTGCGGCTTTCGGCTGCTGCAGATCGGCATCTAGTACTCGCCGCAGATATATAATAGGCCAAAATTAGGGAGATCGGAGTGTTTATCAAAGTTTGACCTTAATAAGTTTGTTGATTTTGCATGCCGTGAATGCATTCAGTTCCGCATCTGGAAATGTTTCAGTCCCAACTATTTTACCCACCTCAGATTATTTGGTTGCCTTGGTCGATTGCCGTGAAATTGAGGTCGTAAAAGCGCTTACTTTTTTACAGAGGCAGCGCACGTTCATGGAACTTTTTCTAAACTGATCTTAGATAATGCAAATATCCCAACATTTTTTTGGCTCATTTTGATAATGAAAACTTTCTCGGTGGAGAAGACCACCTCCTCAAGCGGCCCAATGGACAACTTGGGTCCATTCTCATCGCTGTTCTGAATTCTAATGGCATTCACCGCTGGTTTCTGCCGTCTGCATTTTAGGTTCCGATCTGCGCCGAGCTACCTTAATATCTATCCCTGATTACAAACGTGCTGTTTCTGCTCAGTTGAAGACGTCATAGAATGTTCAAGTTGAATAGGTCTTCTTGGACGAGAACAGCGTCATTGTCGCATTGACAGAGTCCTCCTTCCACCTTCCTGTCCTCAAATTCATTGATCCTTTTGGAGAGATGAAATGCTACAGTCCAAAGGGTGCTCGAGGTAATATGATAAAAGCCACTTTTCGACTTGCCTAGGTAGATGCGTTCCTTTAAATGAAACAGTGGAATCTTTCGAGGCAGTTATCTGCTTGAAATGAAAGTTATCAAAGGGATTTTTCATTGAAGCACATATTTAACTTCTAAATTGCTTCCAGATTTTGCGTACGCTTCGAGCGTTGATCGTAGCGGTGCTTGTGATCTGAGTTCAGAAATGTCGGAAGTTATCAACCATCTTGCGATTTCTGTTCTCGAAGAATTCGTACGTTTTATTTCACGCTACTTTTTTTGTGAATCATGTTAATAATTTTTAACAGGAGATTGAGAAGATATTAATTTGAGTCGTTTGTGGAGGTTTAGTGCAAAAAATGCCAACGATGCACTGATATAAGATAAAAGTTTTCCATAATGGCTGCCTGCTGGATAAAGGTGGTGATCTTTGGTACAGCAAACGAAAAATTCTGTAGTTGTTACGGGCTGAAGTTTTTATTGATTCGGAGAGAAAGAGGTAAAAAGTGATCCAAGATGATAGTTATGAAATTCGTTGTCTAGGCATAGAAATGTTACGGACCGAGAATTGTTAGGTGGAGGGAATGCGGTGAGGTAAGGGGTGGTTGTCCGTGTAACCTTAGTGGAAGTGTTTTGCGATCGCATAATTTTTTCTGAAAAAAATTTCATTGAAATTTTCGAGAAATTACCTATTTAAGCCAATTTGAGTGGTCGTTATCTCAAAGGCTTGCACATTCTTCGACATCTCAGTAGTTGTTGGTGACGTACTAAATGGAAAAAGTGGAAGTGTTGGTTGCAGAAGGAAGGACGAGGGCCGATCCCAATCAGAGATGAATCGGTGTTGCTGTGGCGAAGCTGTTTTCTTAATGACCCTGTGCTCAATGATCTTAATAACCCCTCCATATCCAATGAGTTAGTATCAGTCGTATTCCTCATTCTCATCATGTCTTTAGCTTCGCGTTAAGCTAGCCTTCATTCGATCGTTGTGTTGGGCATGTCGTTTCGATCTCGAGATTTAATTGTACATTGTTAAATAAGTAGCATTAATTAATGTTTTAGACAAACGGTCGCAACACGTTAGTGGGAACAACAATATGCCTGTTAATATTGTTCACTGTGGATGTTGCTTTTTTGTTTCTGCTCTTCTAATTCTAACTAGCTCCGCACTGCTCGTAGAAACCATACGGCAGTTGTTTTGACGTGGTTATTATGAACGAATTGCTTGAATGAAATTAATTGCGGGTTCAGTGTTTTACGAAATTAATTTGTGTGAAGTTAAGTTGAAAGTGTAGGTTTACGAGAAAAATTTTGAAAAAAAAAATTACGAGCCTAAAATTCTGGTGGTACGTCTGTAAATCAAAGAAACCAGTGTAGCAACAAAGTGAAAAGTGGTAGCCATATAGAGTGAGCGTGCACGGGCAGTGGTTGCCAATATTTGTGATTTGGATTCTGTCTTCAGAAGCTACTATGAACGTGCACTGGAGGCAGTGAGGGAGCGTCGATATGAAGAGGTAATTCCGTTGTTGGAGAAGGAGTTGCCGCTTCTCACAGAGCCATCAGATATCCTTCGCGATTGTGTGTTCATCGCTCGTTTCGCCCTCATGAAGGAAGATGCTAAGGTTATTGATACTCGCGATCTTCTTTGATGTGTGTGTGTTTTTCATATTTTATGTAGCAGCTTTCAGGAAAAGCATTCTGCAGTGTCTTCCATCATGGAAAGGAGAGAAGCGCATTTAGTCTGAAATGTGGTGCGCAGGATTGGTCACATTATAGAACGGAAACTGGATGTTGAGAGCGCCTCTTTGTTTCTCTGTAATTAACTTGAAAGTAATGACACTTTTTCTGTTCATGTTACTCGTACTATGTGCGCATGCGTACTTACAGTTTACCATTGGAGATTTTTGGATCAACCTTTCTTGTATTGTTGAAGAGTTTTAATTTCTGGTTTCAGAGGATATGTGAGCATCTCGAAAAAATTGACCAAGTATGGAAATCGTTATCAGAGGACGCGAAGAAACAAGTAGCTAATAGGCGTTACCGAGCTATCTATTATTTATTATTAGCGGCTATAAACCTAGAGGAAATAAATGAGTCGTAAGTTTGTTACATTTTGTTTTTTGCTTATTCGTTTTCTGCAAATTTGTAGAACTACTCTTAGCCAGTATTAATTAATGTTATTTTTAGTGATAGTATCGTGTGGTAACATAATGCACAACCAGTACCCAGGAAGCTAAAATGGAGCAGTTTTTCTCTATTTGCACAAAATTATTAGAGTCGATTAAATGATTCCTTAAGTAAAAACTACCGTTGGATTTTTTTTTTTGAAAAAAAAGTGCTTTTGTTGTCAACATACATCTCTCGTCCTAAGAACGTGTACTTTTCCGATTTTCCTTCGCTGAAAAACTTAAATGCGGCCATATTCACTAAAGCCTATAACGCTCCACTTTCTTGCAGTTATTTATTGCTTTGGTACTACAGTCCCGTATTTTATTACTTTGATTATAGCCTCTTGAATGTTTTATTATAATGGTTTAACCTTCTCTGCTTGCTGTTTGGTAGCCCAGTCTCTCTCTGAGCCCATTCATATAACGCTTTCCAGTTTCCTGCAACTCAACCCTCCGAACCACAACCTAAGTATCACAACTGAACTGCAATCTGAAGGCAGTAAGTGCATCATCGTTGTAGAGACATTTAACCAACGGTCGCATGTGTTTATAGGAGTATTTGAGCTTGCTTCAGGACCTTCGATGCGGCGATTGAGCTGGATGATCACGACGTTGATGTCTATATGGGTGCGTCAATGCTTTTCTCGGAGAACCTGGACTTCGCAACGGCTATGAAATACTTGGATCGAATCGCCGACGTCGATCCGAATCATCGGCTTGTTAAGCACGTTTTTGTGTTCTTTCTTTTCTCGTCTTTTTTAAACAAACTTTGACTGGTCCCCGTGGGCATAGTTTATTACTTTATTAGTCCGTAGCCTATATGATGTAACTTATGTGAACGCATAGTTAACTTCCTGCTGTCTGCGAAATCTTTCCTGCAGCATAGGCATGTCGAGTACGTTATCTCCCACTCTATGCACCTACACCTGCTCGCCTTACGGTGATTACCATACCATAATAGTTTCTTCCAAATTGCTGTCAATATCGTTTTGCTTTGCTGTTAACGTTTGTCGCTTTCGACGCGCAGTTGCTGCATTGCTATAAATTGTTTTCTGTTTCCTTGAGAGGGAGAGATGAGTTGAAAGCGACATGGTAGTTACTTTGCGGTTAAGCTGGTTCGTCAGAGAGGGAAAACTAAAAATGCATTTAAAACAAAAGCTCGATATTTAAAATTCCGGAAACAGCGTCGAAATATCGGGGCTTTCAGCGAAAGGGGTGGTGGTTGAATTTTAAATATGGACAGTTTTGGTTATGAACCCCTGTTCATACAGTTTATCTTGTAGTTTTTTTTTTCAGTGAATATAGCAATGTAACAGAGAGGCTTTGCTGTACCAATTAGAAGCGGATGATGCAAAATTATTTTTCGAGGCATTACTAGATATATTGGTCATTTTGGGGATGTTTTTGGGGCGGGATGTGAGAGAATGAATCTGAAAAGCCCGGACGTAATACGAGAATGGAATGCTGGTTACAGGCATATGAAGGCGAACTGTCATCTGGCGATCGCTGTCTCGCAGGGTGATGTATGCGATACATTGAGATGTATACACGACGTACATCAGCTGCTCGTCGACAATCCAGATGCACATCCCATTCTACATCTCATAACTGGAAGGGTATCCCGTTTATTCCCAACACGGTTTAGCTTTTCACAAATGGCTCGTTGATGTGTGCCAATAGAAAGTATTATTTTACTATTAACCAATACGTATGCACAGGACGCATTCAGACAGTTTTGCTAATCGTTTAATCATCGGACAGTTCACTCATAAGAGGCTCCAGGGAATAGGAGGCATTAGGAAATATAACTTCCTTTCACACTTTCCCACTTCCACCTTCGGTATCTCACTAAGCTCAAGAACAAGTGGAAATTTGAAACCTTCGTATCCTCGGCGAAATTCCATCTCCCTCCTCTTGATTTCCATATGGCGAGCTTTCTGACGACCACAACAGTTGTTTGCTTTTTGCCATGTTGTATATAAAGAAACGTTGCTGCAGTTTTAGTAATTTATAAACGAGTCGTTGAAAGATAACAGATGATTTTAGTTGAAAGAGTTCGATTTTGTTATATCCTTTGAAAGAGGGTCACTTATTTGTAAGGTTATTTCTGTATTGCGTAAATTTGAGACGTGCACTTGACTGCTTGGTCAGACCAGAAATCGCAGCCATTCCCTGACGCTTCGGCTGGTTCTGCGCATGTGTTTTACAAAAGCAAAACTTGGCTCAGTTTTGGAGGACTGTTATTTGACATCCAGAAATTCGTAAAAAGAGGAAAAGGAGGAGGCAGATTCCTTCCCTTAGAAACTTCATCCGATTTATGAAACTAATGATATTATGTGAATAATGGGATGAGTAGCTTGCAAGTGAGAAGCGTGCCTTTCATCGGTTTTTCAAATTTCAGTGTAAAATTGTCAGTTTGCCGTATTAGGTGCCTCGCGATGAAGTCATGGGGGTCAAACAGGCTTGCGGTGTTTTGTGGCTATGTGAATATTTGATTAATGTTGTAAAGGCTACTGGTTTATGAATGTTGGCCATTGCACTGAATGGTGTTAGGAACGAGCTTGTTCGTCTCTCATTGTCGAACGATCGTTGATTTTGGTACAGTTATTTGTTTGTTGAGCGCTGTTCGGGTTCATCTAGATGGCTTCCGATGGCTGAGTTTTTAGTGATCGATTATAGGATAGGTGCACGTAATTTTTTGTCGGGGAGGCAATTGATAGTAAGAGATGGATGGAGTTGAGTGTTAACTTTGACCTGTTGTAGCTCTATTATGCGGCGCAGAACAAGGATTTGGCACGAGCATCGTTCGAAAAAGCAGCTGAAGCACTGCCACAGTATTCCGCTCCATTGTATTACCTCGCGTAAGCATGTTTTATGCCTGCTGTAACGGGCGTGGGTGGTGACATAAGTCTTCCTTTTCGGAAAAGAGAGGAGAGGAGTTTGAGGAGGGGAAGAGGGCAGAGGTGCAATTCAACATGCAAACTCTGCAGTTTGCATGTTGAATTTTTCACGTTTGACAATATGAACCCCCTCCTTCCTCTCTTTCTCTCTCCTCCCCCTCCCCCTCCCTCCTTGCTTTGACTCCTTCAGTGTGTTTGTTCGATACTGTAGGCAATGTTTTTGTCACCTACACTAGGTAGAATACGATTTATTAAATTATTCATGCGAGAATTTTTGACTTCGTTTTGTTTCATCAACTGCTTACCTCAGTTTGAAAACGAGTAAAACAGAAGACCCAGATTTTTATTTAATCATGATGATAATAATGTGGCTTATTGAAAACAGGTGTTTTGATAAATTTGTTGGACTAATGTGAAACAGCCCATTTAGTAGTAATTTCCTTCTGAGACGGTGTACGAGTGATATGACACGAAAGTTGCCGTATTTCAGGATGCTTGAGGTGGAAGATTCAGAAGGATCAGCTGAGCGACTTTCCACACTTGAGTCAAAGATGAGACGTTGTCTCGAAATGGAGGCCGCTAATCCAGATGCACTTGCAGTTTTAGCTAAAATTGCTGTTCAGAGGTCACTTTTTTCTTATCACCTGCGTGTCATTGTTTTTTCCTTACTTAGTGATCATATGTGTGCCATTGGTTTTCCGTATTTCTTGCAGCAAACTAATTCGGCCGTTCTACGGTTCGGATCCCCTAAGTACAGGGTCCAAAGAAGAACGATGTACGTTGCTGGCGTACAACTTCCAGTTGACAGCAACGGATTTTTCAAGTGTCAAGGAAGCTAGAAGCTCTGTTAGAATCACATTTGAAATACACCAGACAAACAGCAACATTTTTTGTTTTCAGCTGTGGAAACTACAACCACGCATGTGGCGTCGAAGTTGTTATTAAGATAAATTGAAAAAATATGCCACTAGTTGGTATAGTAACGTTTTTTAAATATTTACGGTTCAGACAGTCTACGAAGTGTCCAAAAAGTAAATGAGACGTACTTACCAAAGCAGAGACATTTTTGCGCCACCTTATTATCAAAAACTCTTTCCCGCATTTTAGTGGAAAGTCGAGAAATTTGTTGGCGGGGCCAGAATTGTGTCGCTGTTGATGTTTCCTGAGTTTTTCGCGCTGTTTTGCGAAATCTCAGATTTATCGAAATGCACGTTGGGCTGTACCTCTGGTGTTTTTGCTGTAGTTTGAGTGTTGTGAATCGAGTGATACCAAATGTGGGTCCGAGGAAATGAAATTCAGGATAGTTGTTCCTCTGAATTATATTTCCTGCTACGTTTTTTCCATGCGTCATAACTGAGGTGAAATTCATTAGGTGAATTGCAGAACGCAAAAACACACATACGCATCGGCACGGCATGGTTCATTGCTTTTGCAGCAGAAAGAATAAAAAAAAAGGGAAATTATAAAATGTAGAGCTCGTTGATTGGTCACGTGCTTTCAGATAGAGTTGTGCGAATAGTGACTTTTAGAACGGAACCGAAGATCGGCAGGGTGGGAATAAATGTGAAACCAGAACAGAAGAGTGTGGATTTGAAACTTGAATATTTATTTCTTTTAGGGACGCGTTCAAAGATGCACTGGATCTGTATAGGCAGTACCTCTCACAGTGCCCTCTGCGCTATAATCGTGCCGCAGTGGTGCCTGCCGTCATCAACTACATCCAACTGAACTCACTTTGCAAAGCACTCGACAATCTCGCTACCCAGTGACTGCGTTTATGAAGTTGTGAAGTTTTTATTCCATAACGCGATGTTCGCTTTTGCAGTTCATTGCTCATATTTACACCTAGTGGTTTTCATGAATACATCAAAAGATAACAGGAGCTATGAGGCTCTGATATATACCTTGCCTTCGCTAGTGATGATTCGGTGTAGAAGAACTGCTATCATAGTTTATAGTTTACCTTTACGGAGTTGTGTTTCCAGCGTTGTCACCTGGAATATGTCTTTTTTTGACAAACTTGCGTTTCCGTTTTTCATCTCATTAACAATCCAGTTTTGGCGTTCTCAGTCGATATGGGTAATGTAGTTTTCAGTAGTGGAAGATGTGGTACGAAAAATGTGAAATATGAATGACAGAAACGAAAAAATCGAATATTTGATTAGCGCTAGGAGCCTCTCCACTTATCTTTTCATATCGTTCATACGCGTTCGTATTCTTTTCTAAAGTATTCATTTTGAGATTTCGTTTTCTTTTCTAACGTTTTCATTTTAAAATTCTGTGTCTCGCAACGAATGACTTATTTGTTTTAACTGATCCGGTGTTGCAGTGTCGGTATGTTTTCAAATAATCATTCCTAGTAGAGGTCGAAAAGGGAAAGTCGGGCAGGGCGAACGATGAAATGCACAAATTAGCTCATTTCTGTGATTGACATGGTTATAACACGTTTTATGAGATTACCGTTTAATGTTACGATAACACGACATGTTGTTGCGGATGACCTAACGTAGGTTTACTTAGAAGCTGACAGGGCATGCGCTTTTTGCATTCGTGATTAGAGCTCTGATGCTTTCTGTATGTGTTCGAGAACTAAATGGAGAGCACATAATTCATGAACTGTCGTGCCCGATCGGCAGTCAGATAGCTGCACCTTTGACGTTGTGGGGCGATGGTGGTCAGATGAAAAGATGTCACTGCTGGCGACCTTTTACTTAGAATTGATGTGCCCAGTGCATATTGTAATTGATAGTGTTATGGATCGTAAGAGCCCTAATATAGGCTACTGATGAGGAAACTGAGCGTAATCATTGCTTTTACCTAACAGTCTCATCACATTAGTTCTTGTATGCCGTAGCTCATCCAGAAACGCATAAGTCATACTGAACAGTTGCAAAAATCATTGAATCGTCCCCAGTCCTACCTCCTGCATTGCGATAGATTATGCTTGTCAGGTTTCATCGGGATTGGTTTTTTGGGTAGTGAATTGAGCATGTCGAACAGATACACGCACATAATTCATACTCATAGCCGTGAAGGTGCGGTTCCACAGTGCGCTTTCGCTTCAACGAAGGGCGCATCGAAAAACCTAGACACTGCTGCGCTGTTCCCTTCCATTTGTTTATTTGACATTTTTATTTCGTTATTTTAAGGAATGCGCTGCTTGTTTTCTAATGTTGTTGTACGCTGTTCATGGTTATGTACATTGTTTTGTTCGTATTTAAAAAAAAACTTTTCCTCTTTGTTGACAAATGATGCTGCATATGTTTGGAGCGTAGTTTAGTGGTTGGGCGATTGCTGCACAGAGAAGCTAAATTGATGGATTCTCATGGAAGTGAAGCAAGAAAATTCTGATTTGACGCGGCCAACACGTGCGCACATTAGTCGATCGACGCTAAACTGCTGTAAACACACTTCGAGTAGGTGGGCGGGTGCTGCTTTCAGTTCTTTTCTGTAGGGGAAGTCGAAGCTTCAGCTCTGGTCTGTGGCTGTAGGCGGTAGTTTAGAAGCGGCTACCTATTAAAAAACTCGAGATTTTATTTTGTCTAAAATGCTGTTAGGATTTTTACGATCTTATTGCTGAGTGATGAAAACCACAAAATACTCAGTGGGAAAAACAGGAAAAAAGTCAAACGCGATTGTAGGCAGTAATGTAGAAGTTCACTGTGGGCTGACTATATTTATCACACGATAACAAAGAAATCACTCACTGAACTTATGCAACTAATGTAGAGCAAGTAAACGAAGTATACGTATTTGGAATATGAGGCTGTTTTTTGTTAGTGAAAATTCTGCATAAGCAAAGGATACCACATGTGTAGGGTGAGAGTCGAAAGAGGGGGAGAAAGAAGTCCTGAAGACCCTAGTCGCAAATATTATGGATTTCCCAAAGGGATCGCGGAAAGATTTTTTGGGGAGTAAAAGGTGAAGGCAGGGGGCAGCCGTCAAGAACCACATTTTGAAATGAAGCTGGGAGGGGCTTTTTGGAAATCCTACATTCTCAAATGATCCTAGTTGGGATCATGCAAAATGCATGGGCGTAGAAGATTATGGGGCAAAACGCGGACGATCGCCAACGCGTGGGAATCCGGAAAGAAAAGCGTTCTTGGCAAGCAATAAGCAGTTGAAAGGTTGGACTCGGAGCGTTTACAACTGCACGCATCCAACTAATACACTAGACTGGATTAATTCCTGCTATCGATGGCACTTTTGACAACTTGATTGTGGTGTTCAGTTGATCGTAGACTACATAAAGACCGAGACTAGCTGAGAGTGGACACAGCACTGATTTAGGGGTCTTTCTAGATTTTGCGAGATTTAAACGAAAATCATTACCGAGATCGTGCGGTGCACTCAAAAAAAAATTGATAGTGGACTGTCACTAAGAAAGTCGTTCGTACCTTTGCGTGAGTTTGTTTTATAAAGAGAGGAGGGAGATGGCGTTTTAGTTGTTGTGCTATGAGTACGCTATCGAGAGCAACTGTGTAAAAATTTTTCACATTTGTTCGATTATATGTTATGCGTGTTTTATGAACAATTAATGCAGTTTTCGCTTAATTTCCAACTTAACGACATTCACTTTTAAAGTTTGTCTATCAATGTGTTGAGTGTTCATAAACGACTGCACAGGCTGAGAATGGTCTTCTTCGCACTGTGACCAATACATATATGGAAGGCTGTGACTATAATCGTTTCGATATGCAATATGTTCAGTACGAAATTTATTTCCTTGGTCAGATTTGTTGCCTCTGTTACATCGGTATAGCAATGAATAGTATTTATCGTTTTCTGTCATATGCGTTTCGAGCAGCTCGTTTTGAAAATTATTTTTATAGCCAAACTGTGTTGCTTCACCTCTAGTCCGATGAATTAGCGATTAGATACGAATAAGCAACGTCTGTCTCCCCTTCTCTGCACTCAGTTGGAATGTGTAATTTATGAAATATCAAAGTAATTTCAGCAGAGTTTGGCCGTTTCGTATTGAGATAAATTCGGATTTGGGATATTTTTTTTTAAAAAAAAAAGCACTAAAACCTGTCCGGCTATGGCTGAAGTGTAGAAAAAAGTGAAGATGCAAAGTTTGTCGCAAGTTGAGTATGTTGTTGGTTGTTGGGCAGTGAGTGATGTCTAATGTCATAAAACTGTGGTGTTCGCCTACTGCTTCGCTACGCCAATTTCGTTTATCTTTTTCATTCCACTACGCTTTCCGCAGGCTAATGCAAAGCCAGCATATTTTAATAGGCCGGTATCGTCTGAGGAACCGAGGGCTCGAAAGGCTCAAATTATGGACTCAGATTGCTCCGCTGATTGGTGAGCTGATGATGCAGATGCTGCATGCATTTGTCAACGCGGTGTGATCAGCTTAGTGGAAGCTATTCTGAACTCCTTGCTAGAGCGTATCACGTAAATTTTGCAGTCAGGCTTTGACGGCATCAGTAGGCGACCATACTTCGGCTACGTTTTCTCTCGCACTAACAGCAAATAATCGAGTAGGAGAAGCGGAAGCGTTCTTTTGTGTTTGCGGGCGTAGAAGAAGCTGTGGACTCCTGCTAAAGAAGGCTAAGCTGTCGATGATAACCGCGACAGACGCCGCCCTGTCGAGTTTATCTTTGGCAGCAGTCATGTTGTGTTCAAGTACTGCGCTGCTGTCCTTATCTGAGAAATGTTCCTGAGTGTAAGATGCTTATATAAGAAAGTCAAATTGTGCGTAGCTGGCCCCCGAATGGACGGGAGTCCAGCAAATGGCTTTCTTAGAAGTATGATGTCTCCTAAATATATGCAAAGCGTTAGCGCTATACGTCTACAGACTTGAGCTGCGTCGCTTCCATTCTGATTTCCGTATGGCGTTCAATATTGTTCATGGAGACACCGACCGTAACAGATGAAATCGCAAAAGCGAAATCATCTGTTACGGTTACTCAGATCATCTGTTACTCAGATTGCTCCACTGATTGGTAAGCTGATGACGGAGATGCTGCATGCATTTGTCAACGCGGTGTGATCAGCTTAGTGGAAGCTATTCTGAACTCCTTGCTAGAGCGTATCACGTAAACCGCTCTCCTCCTCCACCCTCTCCCGGCTGTTAATTCTTGTTCATGCACGGTTTCACTTTACTGGTATGTTCACATATTGCCTAACCTTATTACGACTTCCATGCTGACTGCCTTTGAATTTTCCCTCTCGTTATCGCCTTCTGCTTCTCTTACATACTTTTCTTTCTGCTCCTCTTATATACTTTTAAAGTTTCCACTTTGTTTGCAAATATGCACTATTTTGCAAAGGTGTTTACAACTACGTTATGATATTTTCCTAGCTGTTGCTATCTTTGCCTTGTTTGTATTTGTTTTCTCTTTCTTTTCTTATTCTTCCCCGGCGGTTCATCCGCGGGGTGGTATATTCGCCTTTGCGCTTTATGGCGTGTCTATAACGTGTTTGCTTCCCACGTATGCGAATAAACGCATCATCAACGCACCTGTCTACCTACCTTGCCTACCCACCTACCTATTCACCCACCTGCCTAACCACTTACCTACCTATCTAGCTAGTATGAGTCACTGTCATCCAGCGTCAATACCTCCCTGCTCGCTGCTTACTGCTTAGAGCTAAGAAACAAATCTTCACAACTTATGGCCTTAAGTTCTCCTCATACATACCTCACAGTGGATAACATATACGCCGTTCCATATGTTTCTCAGCGAAGTGACAGATTTTCGAGACTTCGATGTAGGGTATGTGCTTCGACTATGGGTGGTGGTGTGATGAGGGCATGACGCCTTGTTAAGGTAAACGTGATTTCTGGTTGCGGTCAGCCTCGTTAACCAATGCGCGTTTTGTGCTAGAACTCTCTCGTCACCATAAAGCAACGCTGCATACTTGCTGACGTTCCGACAACCGCTACTCCTTTTTTGTGTCACCATAGCCACTAATGCAAAAAAAACGCACATCTCACCACCTCCCCTCACGCGATAGCCAACAAATTCTATTGGAGCAAGTTTGAGTCCGTTCACGCGCCCTACTTCCTTATTCACTTTTGAATTTCGGTTGTCTTTAAGAGCGCTATAACGCGTTGAAAGGGCGATGGTTTTTTTTCGCGTGCATATTCAAACCAAAATTCGATCGTCTCTGAGAGTGGTGTTGTTATGTGTTGCATCCTCTGGTCAGTGGGTTTCTAAGTTGGGTGGACGGCGAATAATAAATACTTGTTGCTGAAGCGTTTGCGCATTTTCTGTTTCCGATTCTGGTAGCGAGCCCATCTGAACGCATTTAGTGGAGTGCTCCAGGCCTTGCTTATTTCGTTGAGTGGTATTTGTTTTACCTCTCTGAGAAGATTACATCTTCGCGTTTTTTTTCTGCATTCGGTAGTTGAAGCCTAGGCCGGCAACTTCCAAGGAGTCTTATTAGAATAGGTAATCTTAGTGTTGTTTGCTGAATTGCCAAAAAGGGTTCGTAAGAAAACTGGAAGTGCTATATTCAGTAGGCGATCAGCGTATATGGAATAAAAAGAACGCAAGGTAATGCCACTTAAGTTAGCGTTCAAGACGGCTGTTAATATCGAAAAGGCGTAGCTTTTCCTGTTAGAGTTAATCATTGCTCTGATTCGTTGTCAGGTGCAGCGGTGACACATTTGAAAAAGTGAAAAACTGAACTAGTTACGTAACTTGAGCGAACTAATGATTGATGAAAGATATTCGAAGAGGGGTTCGAGTGTCCGAGTTCGGCATACATTTTTTCGCATGATCGAAATGCTTTAATGGAGTGATGTAGCCGCGATATTGAATGTTGTACGTTTTTGAAAGCCAGACAATCGTGGAAAGTTGCTCACTGTTTGGTTTCAGCGTAGAACTCGACTCAAATTTGACAGTTTATTTAAAATCGCATCGATGACACGGATCGAACTTGGTGGGGATGTCGCGGACTAGCGGCAGCAAGCGGTCAACTTTCATTCAGTTTTATTTTCAGAAATGTTACGGAACTTTTAACTGTTGCATATGTAACCTGGGATCGAGCTGTTGAGAAAAAGCAGAACGTGACGTTAGAAAGGTTGTTTCTCGAAGCCGTACTGATGAAGTGGTACTATTTGGAAAGACCAAAGGTTCGTTTCACGTTTTTATTTTTATTATTTCTGAAAGCAAAGTGGACGGGACTGGAATCACGCCTGAATGAAAAGTGGTTTGACTTCTTCAATCAGGTGCCACTATATTTCTTTTTTTCATGTGGCTGAAGCTGAAGGGTTGGTTGGTCGGCATGAAGGTCACTAGACGTGACGATCAAACAGCAAGTTAACGAGTGTGTCTTTGTGCGACACTTTGATGAGCTGGTCGAAAAACGGTGCGATGTTAAAGTTCCAATAAGTTTGATTTCTCCAGAGAACGAATTTATGGGTGTAATCGTATTTAGTAGGATGCAAAACGTAACCCGCTGTGGTGCACAGCTAATTGTTGTTTTGTACAGGTTTTGCATGAAGACAGCTATTAATTTACCGGCCGCCGGTATGTTGGATGATTATTATGCTGTGGTCTGAGAAACGTATTTTTTTGAATGTGTAATAGTTAATAACCACATTTCTATGAAAATCATAATGAGCTCATGAAAAATAATTCCCGCAACCGTTCGAATTCATACTTCGGAGGTTGCAGAAGTTCAAGTGTTCAGAGGACAGAGGGGTCGAGTGAAATAGCGCGTCGAGAAGAAAGGGACTAAGTTCTGAATTCATTTAAATAATTTCGTGGGGGGGGGGGGGGGGGGGGGGGGAGGACGAGGGAAGGAAGGGGTATGAACTTCCTTCAGAAGTGGCTGACTTTGGGATTTACAATTTTTTTGTAATTACAATTAATTAGTATTATATTTTTGTAATGAGGCGTTGCTGTGGCTTTTTCTCTGCAAATGATTAAAGATTTGGGTTGAATAGCGTTTATTCAGTGGGTTCTGCTCTGTAAGTGCACAAAAATGTGCTTAGCTTTTTCTAGTCAGTTCGGTACTTGTTTCATTCAATTGTTGCTTGCAGCAGTGGCCACTAATTTTTCTCTTTCTCGCTTCGAATTAAAGTCAAATTTTGCTTGTACTTTACCGAGTGCTTCCATACTTGCATAGCGCTGAATGTGAGGTCCGCGGTTTTTAGTCTGTTCTGGTGGATTGAGTTTCTGTCAGTATATATAGAACGACATGGATCGAGTAGAAGATTCCAGTAAAAATAGATTGTCTGGCACTGAAGTAGATGGTGCCTTTTCGTCGGGATCGCAGTAGAGTGCGAAGTAATGCAGTCGACATGATTCATGGACGTTCCTTTCCTCCTCCCACCTTCCCCTTTACACATTCTAAGTGAAGGTCGGGAGGAGGAGCAGCGCAAAACTTTCGAATATTCGAGATCTGAACAAGATTTCTGTGTAAGAAAAGCAAGTTTTTTTTTTGAGGGGCGCGACACGATTGTTTTGTTGTTGCTGCAACTCTGTTGGAGGTTGAGATATTTCAGCGTGTTCTGCTGTTGCGCTGTTTCTATGCAGCGGCTGCATTCGCATATCCGATTTATGTATTGCTGAATCTCGATAGGTTTAAGCCGTCACGACAGGAGGTGCTGGGCGCCAGACAAATTCAGCATGGGGTTCGTTTTCTTGTTCCTGTGCATTTTTTTGCAGCCGTTACCTAACATATTTGAACACTTTAAAATGATTTGAGCATTGCAAGCACTAACATTTTTAGAGAAGGGAATGGTAAACAAGTAGTCTGAACCAGATGAAGTGAGAGAAAAGAAACGGATAATTCAGAATGCTTTTTTTTGCATATGTTCTTGGCTGTTAAGTTAGTGGTTAATGCATTAAAACTTTCTGCTTCCAAAAATTACCTAAATAGGCAGTAAGACAGCAGTGTGGGGAAAAAGCTGATGCTTAGCGACATGCCAATGTTTTTTTAAACTGTGTGATTTACATGAAAGGTTACCGTATTTCGCGCCTCCCAACAGTTTCAGTTGTCTTGAACTCTCATTAAATCGAACATTTTCTTTGCCATTTCACAGTTATTATAACGATTGCCCACCGACATGAACACACCAAACTGAACCCTAGACTTTGCATTTATCCTTGTAGGTGTTACCGTCTCGGCGCAAGGAATCATGATGTAACGGTGATGCCGTTGACGACTTGACAAGGAGTGTTTTGAACATGTTTTACTAAGTAGCTGTTATTGCTTGCCCGACCGGAAAGCTGTTTTTGTTTTCTAGCGCTGCTACTGCTAGAAAATAAAAATATATGATGTATGCACATACTGTCATGCAGTTATTTTTGCTGAGTGTTTCAACGTAGTAGTCTAGCGCTTGTCTGTTTCGATGACAAATTCACTTTCGAACGTAAGAGCATAAATTCCATTTTGAAAACAAAAACCGCTTTCATCCGGCTTGTTCGCAGTACCATCGTCCGCCAGGGTGATGAAACCAGTGCTAGCAAATACGGCGGTAAACGTTTTACGGTTACTATGTGATATTTTTCACTAATGAGCATAAATTGTGTTCAATGAAATACGTTCTTAAGCAATAGCGACCGAACATACCACAGCGACACTCGGTGACTGTGTCCACGATAAATAGCTACATAGTAGGTTTTGTGGATGGAACGTTAGATGCACGAATCCACATGAAAATTGGCGACGGCTACTCACGATTCCACTTCCCGTGGTCGACTCAAACACGTTTTCGTAACCACAGCTTAAAGCGGAAATTCTCAACTCTTTTTTCGCTGAAGGAGAGGAGATTTGAGGATCGCGTTTGCCCATTACGACAGTGAAGACGAGCTAGCCAGCGGCCCCATCATTGTAGCTGCAAAGACGTCACGCTTAATAGTACTGGAGCCCGAAATCCTGTGAGTAAGCGTTCGCAGGGAACTCCCAAAAAGAAAAGCTGCCCGCTTGTTCTTCACTCTTCGCGGGAATCCCTAAGCAATGTGTAATCGATAACACAAATCTGAATTGTATGTCAGATTGCATTATCCCAATAGGTTCCTACGACAACCATCGGCATAAGACACAGGAAACTCTGACAGCACCTGTTTGGAGAAGTCGGCTGGACTCGCGAATATGCATCTTCACCACTTTGCAGGTGCAGAAGCGATCGTGTTGGATGAGACAACAAAAAATGAGGAGTGCATTTATTCGCTGGGTTATGATAAAAGACAACATAGTAACAACAAGACGACAAAATTGAAGCAGGTTGACAAGCAAATTCAACGTGACCAAGAAATGAGACGGAAACTTGAGAGCAATAATAATGCCAATGAAACACCACCAACTTATAGACATATACAGAAGGTATTCAGGCTAGGCTTCACCAAACATATATGGACTGTTAGAATACGAACAGCAACACGATGCCGTACTACCCATGTGGGCCCTTGAAGAGATAGTCTGTTCGTCGAACATTTCTCTCTCTCCTGAAGAAAATGCGAAAACTACCTCATAAGCTTTACTCGAGGTGACGTGACACATCCACAATGAATAAGTCCGTTTATGAGACGTCACACCGGCTTAGTCGGCGCATCCGGAAATGAACTTTTCTGGCCTTACAGCCTCACCCTGCTGCATTGACAAATTCGGGAAAAAACGATAAAATATGGGAAGACCGCTGGAACAACTTGAACAGCATGTTCAGGTACGATCAAGCAGGGAACAGAGAACGAACGACAACGTATACATCCCAGAACGGTAGCAACAAAGCAGTGGGACAAAGTAGAAACAACAATACATAGACAGGGCGACAAAACAGGAACAATACACACGCCGTCGAACGATAGCCACATACCCGCCATTGCCAAAACATTTGCGAACTCTCAGGCCACTCCGGCACCTTGGCCACCCCATTCGTTTGTACTGCCCTTTTCATAGCAAAATACCCCTCTCCATTCCAGAAAAACCAATCTGACCGAAGCAGCCAAATGGAGCGACCATATGAGCGGTTTCTGCGAACCGCCACAACTGAGACGCCTAATCGCAATTCTACGAACAAAACCAACAAACACCGAATACACACATGAGAAAATCGTGGAACCATCCATCAAAGATACAATGAACAAAAAATCATTTCGGTGGATGAAAGATGTGCAAAATACTGAAAAATAACGACGAGGGGGTAGGGGAAGGAAGAGAGAAAAACGATCAACTCAATAACAACATGGAAACCGCTTGATAAGAATTAATAGCGCAGCACCCTAATCGTCATCGAGTGTAATCGTGTCGGCCTCTTTGTCAGTGTCAAGACGTTCCGGCATTTGTAGATTCACTTTGAGGTTATGCCTTTCTCGCAACTGAAAGCCAATGCTAACCTTTGCTTATTCATTGAACCAATAACAAACACAACTAGCATTCCAAACGCTCGCTGACACAATGCTGACAGTTGCTTTGATGCTGCACATTCTCCATGAAATAGCTTACTTTTACGTGCATTTAACGCTAAGACGATGATAAGAATCGACAGGTAAATTATAAGACGGAGAAGAGAGCGAGGGAACGGTCTCCCATCTTCCTGACAGGACGGAAAAGCCCGTCCTGTAAACTACGAGAAGACCGGCAGTGACTAGTAAGGACCAAATTCAAAACGAAACTGCAGCGCAAATTACGCCAATCCGTCTTTCCCGACTCATTCCACTGATGCTAGCAGCGTTTTTTGTGTGATACTGTGATCCATTTCTTAAGTATAAAATAATTTTCACATGTAAGAATTACGTAGGCGTCGGCTTTTAAATGAAGTCCGTTAACGTCGTTATTCACGTCCCACCACTGTTTTACTCAGGCGGGTCAGTACAGTGTCTCAAAACTGCCACTGAATTTCAAAACAGCTTGAACTGCGTTCGCAACAAAGAATGCCTCCGCTACATTAAGCTCGAGAAAAAAAAAGACGTATCAAAAACTATCAGTTCATCTATCCAACGAATTGTACTGGCAAGTAGAGCCAATAAGATGAAACTTTTGCTTTCTAAACTGCACAAAGGGTGCGAAGAAAGGAGGCGTTTTTCCAAATGGGCACACTCTTCGTTAACTGCATAGGGGAAGCGATGAGAAGAAAACAATGCCTCATTACTGCCATCGAACTTAAGTGTACCACCACGAATTGTGCAGCTGAATTTACGCGGTCCATTCGACCATCGTGCGAAATTAATTGTGTGAAGACATGGAGAAGCAACCGACAGAAACACAACTGCGCAATGGGGGTTGGTTGTTTGAATTGCCAGACTGGACATGAGAGCTTCTGGCACACGGCCACTTTATGCGTAGTTTGGCGAGAGGTTTGTTCGTGGCTGTAATATAGCGCGCCAAGCACGCAAAACCAACTGCTAGCCGACAGCAGTGCAGTCGACTACGGAAAAAGGAGAACTGAGCAATACCTAGCGCGCACGCTGTTTTGTGTCGGTTGCCGCACCGGCTTACCGCCCGTCAACAAGCACCCTCATCTCGCAACCCATACGAAAGTTTTGTCACTCTTTAGTAAAACGACGCCGACACCGCGTTGCCATTTTGCTGTTAGAGCACTATACAACAGACTCGTGGTCGGCGTCGTTTTAACGAGCACCCGTTCCGGAAAGGAGGTCGGCGAGATGACTGTGGAGTGGATGTGGACGGGTGGGCAGTCGTGAAACAGCAAACGAACCTCGCTCAAGTGCACTTGGCATCGATCGATTTTGCACAGCCCGACCCGCATCGGGGTGAGATGGTATTGCTGCCAGTGTTCGATCACATCCACTATCGTCTCAAATGCAACGCTGCACTTTGTACAGTTGTAACGGTGTTGCGGCTGCCCTACATACGCGCCTGGCCTTCTTGCCAACAACGGCTGGCGTGTGCCGTCACGCACTGTTGTACTCGGTTGGCCACCACCACCAGCAACCGTCTTGCGCGCCGCTGAAGTCTGCGCGCCAATACTGGCGTCAGAAGCAAGCGAAGCACAGCTGCTGCTTGGGGAAAGGCGAATTCGCGCCGACGGCGACGGCGACTCGTCACTGAGTACAACTACTTCTTCATCGTTTCCAGTATAGTGCACACCGGTCGGACGGTGTCCGCTGGCATCTGACAAACAAACAAGGCAACTCTGAATCCCATCGGATAAAGCCGTCGTCGGCGAGTTATAATTTCACCAAATTATGATTAAAAAATTGAGGCGCTGTATGTTATTACCACAACAGCAATCCTGCCGATCGTCGGGGTGTAACTGCGATGAAAACTGCGATGTTACTCGTTAAAAAAATATCTATTACCCCATGGCTCGACTACTGAAAACAACGCACTTCCTAAACATTCAATGCAGTGGTTCTTTTCAAGAATACCGCGCCTTACGGCAGCGTCCGACACATGAAGGAATGCATAAAAGTACCTCCGCTATACGTTCCCGATGGCGATGGTGGGAATTTCTAGGTCAGGAGCGAGGGCTACACATTCTCTAAAATCCTGCAGCCAGTTTCTCTTATAAAACGGTTGCACTAGTCACCTTGTGGTCTATGGATGTAGTAAGCCTGTTATGCCAACATCCGCCATTTTCAGCCGACGGCTGAAAATTGAGGAAAGGGAACACCAGTGCACGAAAGGAGTTCCACATGACATGGATGTTGAAGCTTATCAACAACTTCGCCTTCAGACTGAGCTAGTAGAGAGTCGCGACAGTTACCTCCATGTTTGTATGATCCTTATTATCCTATCCGATGGTTACGAAAATACGGACTTCATCAAGCAATACGATTACATACCAGAAGGCAAACGCTGCGATGAAACACTGCACTCCAAACCACAGATGCTTAGGCACGTATAACGAATGCCCGGTCTGAGCAAATGAAGGTAACCCAAATTACTCTCAGTTATGGCCATCAATAAAAAAAAGGTCTTGAACCTTGATGAAAGCGATCCACTGTAATTCTCACCTCACTACGATACCAAAAAGCGGAAAGGAGAATACTCCACCTTAACTTCTCCCCCACCCTCCCCCTCCTCACGCTCTCCCCTGGACACCCTTACGGGTGACTGTTCCTACAACTGGAACAGCCACTTTAATTTCGCAATCACCAGAGGAAAGCTGTCTCCTAAATAATTTAAGCGGTCAATGATGTTTACTGCTTACTGCGCTTCACGGACGATCCGAACAGAATCCACTAGAGGATGCAACTGACATAAGAATGAATACCTGGAGATGGCACCGTAACATTGTTAGAGAGGGCAGCAGAGTGGGTGGGGTTCTTCGGGTGCACGGTGTTGAGGTGTACTTCGAGCTTGTTGTAACTGCTGCATTTGAATGCACACACGTCGCAGCTGTACATGATTTCCGCTGAGCAAAGCTTCACCTGGTGGTCCGTCACCAGATGCTGCAGCATATTGAACGCATACTGCTGCAAACATTACTGCGAATTAATATTATGCTCCCGTAATTTTGCGTATAATATTTATTACAGGAGCGTATGCGAAAATTTGTCCAACAGAAGAGAAAAACTTTCATGTGGTCATGAACCTCGGACTGGCAACACTCTTGTCATGGGTTGTAGTACGCCCTTATTCAGAGTACCCCAAGATTGCCTTTGACATTTTTCACGTTCGGGATGGGACTTAATCCCATTTCCTATGGGTGGAGTTATGATCATTGGGAGAAAGAGGAACAAGAACTTCTAAGACGATACCACTTGCGACACTTAATATTTCCGCTTTTACTTAGATAATCTAACTTCGAAAGGTGAGCTCTCGCTGTCTAGTCAAGTACTTATACAGCAACCCACTGCTTACTTTCGTGGACTTTCTTTTTACTGTTTCATAAAATATTTTGTGCCATATATTCGTGTCATTAAAACAACGCTTAGTGTCATTAAAACAACGCTGTTAGCTCATCTCCAAACACGAGAAATTCGGAAAAAATTGTTAAACTTTTAATACAGTTCAACAAATTACCTTTAGGAAAACAAATCCTAACCTTTCCACAAAGTTTACAACGTCCGCCGTCCTCCTTCTTTTGTGCTTTGGTTAGCAGATCGGAAGTGACCAATCCGTGAGCCATGACAAGGTGCCGTTCCAACCCTTCGTACGTCCAAAATCTGTCTCGACAACGACTACACGCCAAAGGCGCACCCTAAAACTCATCAAGTTGCACCTATGAGGAAACTTGAAAAACAACACGGCAGCTCTTTCTTTTCAACGATATCACGTGTCCTAGAAGCGACAATAAACGGCAAGTACCTGTGCATACAAAAATCCCTTATGGCAAAAATTTTATCATTTCTGCGGTCTCCTGCTCCGTGGCACATTCATCGAACAGATGCACTAACCATACATCGGTAACCCCTCTCACTTGGAAGCAACCTTACATTTGCCCCTAAAATATTGTAAACACATTTCCTCACGGACTTCTAGGATGACTCTGAAGTGGAAAGGAGAGAGGAAAGTGCGCCTTTGCGGCCGAGATCTGGTCTGAGACTTCAGCAGTTGAGTGGGGGTGGGGAGAGGGAAGGGAAGGGTCACAGCGGTCGAGATTTGAAACTTAAAGGGACCGGTCGCGGAAGGGGGAGAGAGCAGCGGAATGAATAAGAATTGCCCATGCACGCTACTAATACTTTGTCTATGGAAGGCCCCGTGTCTGGCGACATGCAGTCAGTTTTCCGCTTCAGCATGTGCGGATGCGGTACCCTAATATGTTTAAGGAACACGTCGAAGAGTTTTTAGATTGACGCCTGCCCCTCCCACCTCTCTCTTTCCTCCGTCCCGAGGACTACATCGCGAACCAACTTATCCAAACAAAAGCATCACTGAAAACTGTACGATGCAAACCTGCTGCATGTCAGAAGATGACTTCCCACGCATCTGCTTATGGAACAATTGCAGATGTGTTAGGTAGCGATCTTTGTCCTGTACATTCTGATCGCAGATCTCACAAACATTCGCACTGCTGTGACTTGACGACGCAACCGCACTGCTAGTAGGGGTGCGTGGCGTTGGCACCTGCAAAGGCGTTTTTTCAATGACTTTGCGTCAAAATGTGAAGCAGTGCATTTGTGGGTTTAAGTACAGCTTTATTCTACGACTCGCTGCAGGGTAATGCATAATACTTCCTGATCTGGGTAATCTCAGCGTATTAAAACCCTACGGTATTCATAAATTATAGGTGCCGTAACAATGTTGGCGTTGCGATACGGAGGATAGCGACATTTGCGGAAACAGTTTTAGCGTGAAACTTCTTCGCTGTTTTTCATGTACGTTCGTTAATCCACTGTTCCCCTCTTCACTTCTGCCTTCAGTGTTAGCAAAACATTCAACGGAATCCTCAAAAGCAGTCCTAGCTTTACTCGTGATTTGAAAGTTTGCCACGTTTTGTAGGTGTTTTGAAGGAACGCACAATGCATCTAGTTACGACGTCAACACCAAGACGACGTTCCTAAGCACGTTACAGCGCTTTAATGAATAACACAAAATAATTACTTGCAATAGCGGTTTGAGACGATTGCCAAGTGCAGAACCGGAAGGCATCAAAGCTCCACGAATGTTATTTGTCGGCAGACGCACACCGAAAAGTGGCGGGATTCCTGGTGTGCGTATGCCTGCGGCAGCTGCACGCTGCAACTGCTGCTGTACCGCTGAAACATGTAAAAGACCGTTACGAAGAAAACTTTCATGACTATCCCTCAGAAATACCCCTTGTCGAGCCAACATTTCCATAAAATTTGAAAAAACACGTCATGAACCCTACCTTTCACATGTCATGAATGAGCAACAGTTATATGAATGAACCTGAGACTTGCAAATGACCTGTAAAAAAAAAAAAAAAAAAAAAAAAAAATTTCCCAATCAGCTTTCTAAGAAATTCAAGCGGCCGAAGAAGTAGCCTGGAGTGTTGATGACACCCGACTGTTACACAGATAAACAATCAGCTATTTTCACAGGTTCCAAAAGAGATCTTTAGAAGAAAAGCACCGTGTTCAACTCATGCGAAAAGCCGGAATAATGAAAAGTGGCAGAAATAAAGCAGCGGATATGCTGTTATCGAGAACTCAAAAGCCTTTTGTTGTTGCATAACACCGCAACCTCCAATTAATGACGCACAACTAAACGTGTGTAGAAAGGAAGAAAATGGACCAACGGAAAAGGACCAACCAGCCAACAAACTGGGATTGTTCATGATATTGCTCATTTTGGCGTGTTGCTGGGAAAGGGCGGCCGCTTGCGCCTGTGCGGCTCTTATCCTTTGCTATAAAACAAAGTATTTATACAAAAAAACATTACCGGCACAGGTAAGTGGCTGTAAGCCGCGCAGGTGGTATTTTGTGTGCACGTGTGGAAAAAATAAATAAGTGAACTGCAACAATCAATAAAAATGGATGTGAGCGGTTTGCAATTATAAGAAAAGACATGATCACAGCTAGGATAAAAGCTTATAAAGAAACCGACAAAAAGGAGTTCCGTACAACAACACAAAGCGGAACCGGTCCATTTCTTCATGCCATATACGTTTAGCCTAAACGACGGCTTTTTCAAAACATACAAAGCAAATGGTTCCCAAGAACTCATTGAAAAAGCTCTAATAATTCTGCGAAGATTTTTAAATGAGTAAACGATTCCTCTACTTTTTTCCTCGAATGAGTACGCCCAATAGTGATTTCTGTTGTAATAAGCGACACTTAAATGAGGTGGATGATAAACCTGTTGAAGAATAAAGACGGCCTGCTGCTGCTGTGCGGTAAGCAATGCCGGGTTGTGGGCGACCGCCTGAGTGCGTCGCTGTTGTTGCTGCTGCAATTGCTGCTGCTGTGCCAGTTGAGCTCGCTGCTGCTTCTAAACAGACAAGAACTAACTAAAAACGTTTCCTCTAAATAAATCTGATAAGAACGAAATAGCACTACTCGGTCCAAAAACCTCCGCTTAATTTCGTGATGAGAGATCAGGGACAGCGGGTAAACTTCCAATGTCTCAATAGGATGCGCTGGAGATCTAGATTTTTCCTTCCGCTTATTTTCCAGCGGTCACAGCGACAAGAGATGGGAGGATAAGAACTTTATTAATCATGTGCTTCTCTCCAAACTTTATAGCTTAAGAAAGAGATCGACGCGCAGATGGTCCCATCCGTCTCAACGTCGTCCGATTAGAAACCGTGACGCGCTGTCTCCGAAGTTCATTTAATCCTTCCAATCTCCCCATGTTCCAATCCCTCAATTTTGAAACCAGGGAAACTGCTGAAGAACAGCCTTACCAACGCCAGCTTACCTCGGCTTGCTGCCTCTGAGCCACCTGCTGCTGCTGAAGTATGGCTGGGTCAACAGGAGGCTTCTCCCAAAGCCACTGGTTGATAGCACTGACATCTTGCGGCGCTTTTGGGGCCATTATCAACCTGAAAATCGTTTGTTCCAAATAAGAGAATCGCGCTACAAAAACAAGTACTTAAATGTAAAACTCTGAAATCGAAATTATAAGCCTGATCGATTCTGAGCCTTGCCAGCGCAGTCTTTGCTAAAAAATGTGAACCAAAACCGTGCAGGCTTAACGCCAGCGCAGTCTTTGCTAATAAAATGCGAACCCCAACCGTGCAGGCTTACCGCCAGCCCAGTCCTTGCTAATAAAATGCGAACCACAACCGTGCAGGCTTACCGTACACGATTCAGATCCCTTCGACACGTCTTCAGATGCTGATCACGCTGGCCTTTATACATGAAATCCTCATCACAGCAAGGGCATGGATTTTTGGGAATCGGTTCCTCCTTCCCTGCCACTAACTCGTGCTGTCTTCTGAAAATAATAAACCTTCTACTACGCACCTGCTCAAAAAACAATGAAAATTGAGGGTACAATGGAGTAGATAATCTCTAAACATTAAATAGCAAGATAGTGACGCTCAGCCCCAAACTCGTCTTAAAAAAGATTTTAAAAAACTGATCGTTTGATATAAAAATTGAGATGATGAAAAGCGCGTGGAAAGATCCAAGGTTGCGAAACACTCAACCTATTACTACCTGTACAGAAATTGTTCCCGAGTTAAGAGTAAGGATGCCCGAATGATACATGCACAATTCTCGCTGCACCTCCCCTTGTCCCTTCCATCAGGAAAATCAATTCTGGCATACTCATCACTAAGATGGGAAACGCGGTTTCCTTTCTCCAAAATGAACGAAAAAGAATGCAAACAGGAAAATACAGTAAAGGAACCCAACCACTCGCACTGCAAAGCTCAAGAACGCAATTTTTCGACTAATGTATGTTTGACCAATTTCGATCTTTTAAAATTCCTCCATTTTTTTAAGAGAAAACGACTCTGAAAAGTCATTTTCAGCAGCTTAGTAGAAAAAAACATCAGAAATGAAAACAATATAAGGCGTTAGCTTACGCGTAATGTTGGATGATCATATTTTCATTGGTGAAATACTCGGGGCAAAGTGCACACTGATGCTTGCGCCCATCAAAGTGTGGCGTTTGCCTGTGCAGAGCAAGCACGACGCGCGACTCGGTTTTGAACGAGCAAAGTTGGCATGTGTACTGCTTCAATTTATACGGCTCGTTCTTCTTGCGCAATGCTTCCCACACCGGCTTCAACTGCTGAGCAACCTGTAAGCACCAGTTCTGCGTAACTTGACAGATGAATCGCTTCTTTGGCGTGCCGCTTTCTAACGCAATCGGTATTCCACTTGCTCCTTTCGTTTTTCTAGATCATCAGATCCTGTTTCAACTCTATCCAAGCGCTACCGCTTTCGCTGATCTCAGTCTGCGTAAGAAGTAATTAAAAGCCATAACTAAAGGCTAACGCAAGAGCTTTTAAATAACAAAGGACATTTTGTATGATCAAAAGCTGAGAATAAATGCTCATTTTGGCGCCAGTAATTTGGACTGGATCATATGGGTCAATGACTAAATTGGGGTGCTGAAATAATGGAAAGTTATTTATTCCGCCTCAAACCAGTTCACGGAACCAAAAACTGAATGCTTCCTCTATCCTACCATGAACTTTCTTTTCAAGACGCTAAATCAACTGAAGAAAACGTCTGCCAAACCGATAATTAACAGGCAATAAGTGAGAGGAATACGTGAACAACAACTATTTTAGCAGTGGGCGGAAGTATTTACTGTTCTTCAGCTCTACTCGAAACCACCAAAGCATAGTTCCGTCATTCCCTCTCTCCTTTTTTTTTTGGACAGCATGGCTCCATTTAACACAAACATGTTTAACTGCAACATATCCAGAAGGTCCCGAGGTTTCAGAGGAATCTCTATCACACCCTTCCTAATGATATACAGCCCAAATTTGGCATCAATAAGGATGGAACAACAGTGAAGCTCTATTCAGGTTGAAGGCACTTCCTGGTGCAACAAAAGTTTACAAATTCCCAAAAACATTTCACACGCCCTAACATAAATAAGCTTTTAAGTGCATCTTCAATAAGCCATTAATAATAATTGCTGGTCAAAGCAAGAATCAAACCGAAAACTGACCTGTTTATATGTTTCCATATTCTTTGGCGTTTCAGGCAAATTCTTAGCGTGAACTATGTCTGAATAAGTTGATTCCTGGACAAGATCCTGACCTATGTCCATCAACAATTTGGTCATGTGAGGCGCTGGATGACTCATCTTCAGAAGGTGACGATCGCGCTTCTCGGCTTCAGTTAGTTTAGGCCTCTCCTCTCCAAACAGCCTTGTAATCACCTTCGATAAAGGCGCGTCTGGATCATGCTCGATTAAAAGATCCACCACCTGAAGAATGCAGCCTTCAAAATACCAATAAGTTGAGCCTCTCCCCATCCAACTCTCCCTTCCTCCCCTACCCAGCTCAATACCTTTTGTACTCGCTTTGTTCTTTAGCAATTAACTCAAATCCACAAACACGTTTCAGACAACAGACCCTTACTGTAATTGAAAGAGTTGCTTAAACCGCCAATGTCATTCCACTGCGCTACTATCACAGAAGCATCCCCTTTACCTTGTTGGAAAAAAAATCACATATGCTGAGCCATCAAAATGGCAGTCAGTTCCAGCGTTGCAGCTCTCACAAGCAGTCCGTTCGTATGAATGAATTCCTGTCGAGTGATCTATAGCACAAAAAGATTTATTTTGAAAAGTTACATTGGAAACTTGAAAATTATTACAAAGAAGAGGAGACTCATTCGATCGAAATGTGGTCCCGAGCGGCTCAAATATACCAATCGTTTTTTGAAGCCTATATGCCGAGAAACATTCACCTCAAAGAAAACGCAATAAACTCGTGTGGTTCTTTTTAAAATTGCATGATTTCGTAACCATGTGCGTTACTTTACACATTTCAATTTTCTGGCCTAAAACTACCTTTAATTTATTTCGAACTACGCAAAAAATTACTGCCATATCTTCGTTTGAGCATTAAAAAAGACGGCAAAGCAAAAAGAAAGAAGAGTCAATCGCTTCATTCAAATAAGTCTGAAACTTTAAAAAGTGACGTCTTTTTTTTCTCAACTACCAATTGGCTCACGCGTTATTTTCAGACACTATACACTCTTTCCTCTCTCATTCTTCAAACAGCACCACACGTTACAAAGCGACCTTGGTAAGACAAAACAAACGCGAACCTGTGAAGGCGGGAAACTGATCGTATTGGGTAATACGAGTTGCTTCTCAAGAATCAGTTTCCGAACCGAAAGCGGTTCCCGCTGCACCTGAATGTTGATTGCGCCCAGTAACGCATCCAGGACCTTCCTGAAAACAAATCACCGAAAATTGGAAGGCTTCGGTATGACAGATGGAACTCTATGCATTAGGGCTCCGATGGAGTCATGGTATTTTTCAAATTCTGGATCGTGGTCGCACACGCTAAAAACCGAGAACTCAGATTTCAGAACCACGTACTTTAAGAAGTTCGATCCTGGCTTAAAAAACTTCTCATTTTCTGTGCATCCCTAAATTCGATTCCGAGCTTTTTTTAAAGACTCTTCCCTCTTCCTCTGCAGCCTCAACGCACAAGACGCCTATTTTTGAGATTTAAGAAGTAAAGAACCATATGGCTACACCACAACCAGAGACGGCATTCCAAATTTCACGCTATATTGAAAACATGTCATATCATCACAGAGCAAATAACCTCAGCTTCAACAGAGCGGTGAAACTCTGTATGGAGCTTTAAAAATATGGACGTGAAACATCTGTACGTTAACAAGCACTGAGAAGTTCCGATTCAACTGTTACTGCAACACCAAATTGGAACATACTGCTCTGTGCAATAAGCGAATGAGGTAATATAAATTTGACAGGTCGTATGTTGTATTTAATGGCAGAATCCTTAACCAAAGCTGTGGATAAGATCGAAGTATGAATTGCATAAATGGAGATGCAACGTGATGAAATAAAGCGTAAACAGTTCCGAACAAGAATAAATTCAAAAAAACGTTCGAAAGCCACCTTTAACTAAACACTCACTTCTCAGATCCGCCTTGAATTTATCGTAAGTAACCAGCTGGTAAACGGTAGAACCTGTTGAAAATGAGCTGGTTGTGCAAAGATACCTCTGCAGCTGGTGGATCTTGAGCCAGTCTTTCAGGAGATGTCTGCGACGCATGGAATGTTGATAAGCACGGCATGGTCAATTGATGTACCCCCCGTGTAACTGCACGCCCACAACAAAAAAACGACTGATACCATGCGGATGGAAGATGTTATGCGCCATCTCGTGGGCCTGCTCCGAGCTACCAAAGCCGATATCTTGCCAACCATTTATTAATAAAGTAGTAATACAACGCCTAACCTTTCGACATTAATATCGGTTTCGATGGCCTCTTTTACATAAGCCTCAAGTTTGTTGAGGAGTGCCTCGCTACTCGTTAACTCCGGTTTCTTCGGCGCTGACTAAAAACAACATAACATAGCAAGTGAAGGTGGTTTAATCTACCAACATCTAAAACATGATTCACTTTTACGATTTATTCGTACTCTCGATCGATTTATTACGCTCATAATTCTCAACCCGATGGCCCAAATTTACAGTCCCATAACTACAAGGTCACTGCACTCAGAAGGAACAACTCTACAGACCCTGATTACTCGAAACCTAAACGCTGCTTGCGCCGGTCACAATGACGTGGCAACATTCGTAAAACGCACTCAGACGAAGACGGTAACAAAACAGCCAGTACAAAAAGTCTGCAATCAGTGTGTCACGGTAGCGCGCGAAGCAAAAAAAAAAAACTGATGGTGATAGGCAAAAGCGTTGTTTTGAATAGAGTGAACCTATCGATGATCACTTGGAACAGAGAAATAAGCAAAAAAAGTACAGAAACAAAACCTCAGTCTGTGGATCATCGGGGATAGGCGACTCCTGCTCACCCTTCTCACTCGCTTCCCCATCGCACTTCATCTTTTTCGCAGGAGGAGCTCCCACACCACCGTCTCCATCGTCTAGCTCTGAAAAAAAAAGGTGGGAAAAAATCACATCTGAAATCGAGATGAACATGGTGAGGAGATGAAAGAGGGGGCGGAGGTTAGGAAGTAGATTATCATAAAAAACGAGATTTTCAAACATACAAAGTGTTGGCGCAAAAGAGTGCGGCTTATTTTTGGAAGCGGGGAAAACGAAAAGAACGCCGCCAACAATTTCAGAACAAAGACTCAAGCTAAAATTCCGAGACACTACTGAATTTCTGTCTCAAACAAACATCGGAAGCAAAACCGCACTTCCGTAATACCACCGCAGATGAACTTCACGCCTCATATAGACTTCCGAGCAACTAGTACCTTCCACTACGCTGAAATGAAAACGGATTACGGAAGATTCAGTGAGATTTGCATGCCACCAGCTCCTACTTGGCGATCTCTACAGTCAAAGCCGCAACCTGGCGATGTATGCAAGTGCATATTCCGATAAAACGCCATCCGAGCTCAGAAAGAACACTTTATGGGAGTACCTGCAATCTTCTCCCGCTACCTACACGTCTGGAGAGGCTGTCGCCTCTTCATCCTTCGCCCTCCTCTTCCGCGTACGCAACTGCCCTGTCCAAATGGCGTGCAATGCTTTGAATATTATAGCGGCGACTATAGAAGAGCATGCTACTTCTGCACGAAATGTTTGTGCTCCAAGTACCTCAAATAGATGCCAGTGTCTAGGCGTGATCGTGTACGCACTCGTTTACAGCGCCTCATACAGCAAGCCCCATTATCATTATCATGCAGTAAGCGCTATTATCATTACCATGCATTAAGCGCCATTATCACTGCCTTCCGAACAGATCAATCAAAGGCAACGTCTGAAATTCAACGAAGCCGACTACTTCCTGCAATTCGCTAACGTCACAAAGAGCACGTATGTGATGGGGAGCAGAAAAAAACTGTGCAAGAACAGAAAACAATACAGCACCTATGCACTCGATCTGCTCCGAACTGTTCGTTGATGCGCTGACTTCAGCACCACCCGAATGAGACTGTGCGGCACTCGTCTGTTCCCCTACCATCTCCGATTTGTCGCTTTCTACGCCATTACGCAACACAGTGTTCATCGCACTGCTGCTTTCTAAAACACGGCAACGTATAGAAATATTCCGCCCAAACACAAAAAACGCTGCTGTCACTCCAGCGATGCGATGTTTAAAATATTGAACGAGAGAACCGTTCTTGCTCATTCGCACAATCAGGCGCCCTCTGAACACCGCTGCACAAGAGCTGAACTGCAAATGATGTTCGTAAATCAGTCAAGAGAACTTTACATATTAATAAAGCAGCCATAAGGTAAACCATGCAATATAAAAGCAACACGAACGCAAGAAATTTTGAACTTCTTCTCTTCGAATCCCATCGCGCACGCATTCGCTTTTTCCTCGAGGATGCTGTCAGCTTGAAAATAAGCGCAAAATTCAAAAATCAAGTTTTGACACGAAGGACTGTCGATTTGCAATGTGCACAGAATTTGTAACAGCTTCATCCCTCACTCCACACAACTAGAAACTCGCTTTTCTTTGTCGTATGTAATACAAAGTCAATATCGAGATGCGAATGCGTCAGATCAAAAAGGAGTACTACCTGCGGCAGCAACACCATATCCATTACTTCCGACAGAAGCCATTTCGTTGCAAGTAATCTCAACGCCATTTCCGCGCGTCACCTCCATGTTTTCGTCCTTGAGATCCGTGTGCTCCGCATGCAGGCCATTTTTGAGCGGCTCGATTACCTTATCACAAACATTCTTCAGCGGCCCATTGTCCGAGATCGATTGCTGCGCTTCCTTCAACGTCTAAAAGCAGCTCAACTCGACAAGTTACTGCAAAAATAAGAGGAAAGAGGACGCGCTCTGATGTGCGCCAGAACCTCCAACAACATTAACTAACAAACGGTCTGACGTGCGCCTGGCCAAAATGGTTTTTCCAACAGCTCTGACGTGTTCTTCAGTTGGTTCGCTAAACGGAAGGTAGCCGAAAAAAAGAAAGCGTACTACCCGAACGGTACTTCTGCCTAGCCGTAACCACAACTGCCACAGAAACAACAAATGATTTGTAAAGTTCAATTACTTTAACGTCGTCGGTACGGATGACATCTTCGCTGAGTGCCTTGCGCGTTTCCTCAGAACGACCGGTCGGAGAACATTTTGGCGTTGTTTCGTCGCCAGAGGAAACCATTCTGATGACGGTTAACTAATAACTTTGTTGAGCTTTCTTGCAGCTCCGACCTTAACCGTCTAAAAGTATCGCATAAAACAGTGATCCGACAATTCATGACCGATACAAAACACCGAAAGGCTGAATGGCGTTTTCAACTGGAAAAGATCGCAAAATAACTGCTGCGCATGCAATAAATGACAATTTTCATTTACAAAAACAAGTGACTAATTTTAGGCGCTCCTGCCTGAATACTGTACCTGAACGTGAAACTGATATCATTACATAGCTCATCGACGTGACTGATGAGGAAATTCAACAACAACCAGCACAACAAGAATGAAGGTTTATAAAAAATGCAAAGGGAAGGAAGCGCTACCAGAACACAACATCCAATCACTACCCTCTCCTCCCCCTCGTCAAGTCTGCTTGCCTATCAACGCATTTACATCCCATATTTATGACAAAAAATTTTTCCACGAGAACGACGTCCCCCACACCTGTCTGGAACGGCCGTAACGAATAAATCGAACATCGAACAATTTATTTTATACGACAAGAAAAAAATGCACTAGTCGCTTTCGTTCCGGGAATGAGAAGAGTTTAGATCTTGCGTTCATATCTGGAAAAGGGTGTATGACTCGCGAAAACTGCTGCGAAATTTGCTGATGACTTCGGAAGAGTTTTTGTTCTCAAAGCTTTAAAAAAATAAATAAAAACAGCACTGTCTGCGGGAAATAATGCTCGAAATTTATTTGATAACGAAGCCTGACCGCGGCATTCAAAAACTAACCTGGAAAATTAAGCCTTCCAAACTGAACCTTCAATAAAATTCTTTCAAGGAACATGTAACTGATGAGCAGAGACGGCACTGAATACAAATTTTAACAAAAGACTGAGAAAGAACAAATAAATGATCATGCTTTTGGTAATGAGCAAAACTTAAACCATGTGTATATATGCGTATATACATATATACATATGTATATATATATACATATATATATATGTATATACATATACACATAT
>JPKZ01003252.1:899950-936044 GCA_000803305.1 Toxocara canis | reverse complement strand
CCTCAAGTGCTTTCCCTCCCCACAGGTCCCTTGCAGATGAGTCAAACAACCCGACCACTGCCGGCGGATGTTACTGCTAAAATGTTGATGTCCTATAAAACATTTGTTAACGCCTTAACCACATAGGTTTGCGTTTCCATATATTCCAACAAGACCAGAGCCAACTATGGAAAATTACGCCAATCACATGTGACATCTCCTCCATGTTCATGCAACTGAGGGGGAAGGGGAAGGGGACTAACCAATTTCAGGATTTTTGAACACAACCGCACGAAGGACCGGAATTTTCGTGAACAAGCACTGATAATAAGAGAAAATGATGAAAATTTTTGAACGAAAACAGTCGAAAAATATAAAACTGTGCGAATTAAGTGTCTTTAATAATAAACAGCTATGCACATTTAAAACCCGTTATTTGCCAATAAGGTCAATTTTTTAGGAATTCTGCAACAAAACGCATGTCTGAAAATTGTAAAATGCAAATTTCTCTTCAGGAATTCGTGTTTCTCAAATTTTGACCATAGAAGTAACTAACCCATATATATCTTCGAAAACCAGGAGAGGATATGGTTATGTGTAATACTTATTCTCAAAGAAGGCAACCGAGCAAAACTTCAGCAGCACAAACTGTCCTCCAAATTTCTATTTCGTCAGTCGGCAATAGCGACTGTGTACACGTGATTTAGGCACTAGTATAAGGAAGCTGGTGATAAAGCACCCATTTATACGGTAAAGCGAGGCAAAGGTGTTACCCCAAGTTTGTACTGATCCCCTTGGGTATATTTATTTAAAGAAAAAAATGACCAAGACTTACACCTATTAGCGCAAAAATCAGCTTTCTAGAATTTTGCTTTCCCTCAAAATCACGAACTTCCTCAGCTGTAGTCGCCATGCCAACACTCCCTAAAACAAAAGAATCAGAAATCCTGGATGCGTCAGCGGTTTTTGCCTTTCCCATCCAAGCGCTCTAATGTACCCGTTGCGAAGATCCCAAACATAAATGTACGTTACGTGCTCGCTCACTACGACAGAACGTTCAGCGGACGTACCCCGACCACGTATCGGTGACTCTCCTCTCCCTTCTCAATCGTTTGGGCAATAACTTTCGGGACCCTCGCTCCCTTCCATAGTTTCTCACCGGAAATTCTGCTCGTTTACATGATTACCCTCAAATTATCCCATGAAATTAACAAGTTCCATCCATGATCCCTTCGAACCCATCAACTGCGAAAACATTAAACCCTGAAATTTGCTCGACCCCTTCTCCCACTGGACAAGGACAGACGTGGTCCATGCGCAATCCACTCCCCACCCATCCGACGCTTCAAACGTAAACAGCGAAGGCGCACCCTTTTGCGTTCCTGACGCATTAGCATGCTCTAACCTGCCGCGTGCGCATTCCGCTTCGCCTCGCGGCGTCGCGCCTTTTCGCCTTTGCGGTGGACCGACCGCAAAGTGGGCGGTGCCGTTCTATTATATTGCAGCGCTGCCCCCATATCGCATCATTCGTTGCGAGATCTTTTTGTTATAAGTGCGCGCCAATTCGAAAATTATAGCCCCCCTGTTCCAAATAAAGTATTGTGTAATCATATCACATCACCGAAAGCCACGTCGGGGCCTCTGTCAGCAAAGCCGCAAATCTAGGACATATCTGAACGGTCAGTAACGCTTTTGTAGACTGGCACTTACCTGACGAGTGAAATTTACTCAGAACTGACAAAACATCTTTTTTTAAATGGATAAATTACCATTTCAAACGAAACAAATGGTATCAGCGAACTTTGTAATAAGCTTAAAAACTACACAATAATTTTTAGCTGCAAACTGTACCAGTGCACCGCAGAAACCGACGGTATGCGAAACATACGAAAAGCGAAACAAAATTCCACATTTTCGCTCTAAATCTCCATTACCTTGCATACTGAGGAGGTCAGACTAATCGGACGGTAGTTTCCGAAAGGTGACGATAGAGCGTTAGTTCGAAAATGTCGTTAGTTCAAATATGTTAGTTCAAAAATGTTGAGTAAACTGAAAGCCACAAAAGGTTGAAGAAGAGGGAAGGCTGGAAATGCTAGCTTAGATTTGAGCCGGGTTTTAGCACTTTTCGTTTCGGAATCTCTGCTTCACCGCCGTGAAGTTAGGAAATGTTTGGAAAATCTAACGAACGAGGAGGGTCCGTTAGCACCTCCAGAAGTGACGCCCATCTCTTTTATCTTTTAACTTTGCAAAGCAAATGCAAAACCATAACAGCGCAAGGAGACCACGAGTGAACCAGTCAATTGGCGCATTTTCGAGATAGCAAATGGACAGTGGTCGACTTATGCAAATGCTATTTTTTCCACCGGTTGGACTGTCATAAAACGAATGCTTAGTGGAAGACTTGTATGAGCAGTCGAGTCAGCTAAGATGTGAATTTTTATCATTTGTGGAAGGCTTATGGAACTAGGTGGTCTGGTGAGTAAATCGCCAAAACGCATATCGCACCAACCCTCTGGGACGCGCTCCCATTTGTTTGCAAAACGCAGAATAATGCGCAAAAGTATTAGATGAAGGGATTTGAACAGAGTTAGATTTTAAGAGGCAGCAGTATGTAAAGCATTGTTTTTCGGGGAACAACGACACGTTGTAAGGTGCCAAGCATGTCGCATCTAAGGCAGTGGCAAACCAAAGCGTAAGACGCGTCGTATAACAGTGGGATGCGAGGAAATGGTTTGCGGAGGAGATCGGAGGCATGGCGGCATATGTGCAACAGCTCTTTCTCAGTTTTCTCATAATCTGCAACCGAAGCACATGGACTTACGAGGGTGTAATGGTGCTGGAAAAACTGATGGGAGCATATCAAATTGAGTGTTCGTATTGTCATTGCTCCCGCGTTCATCTAGCGTATGTTTGCATGGGACGTATGCGTCAAAGATCGAATTTTCTTGGAGCTATTGAGGAGGTCGTCGTTTATTAATGAGCTTTTTTATCAGCAACGCTATGCGTGCAGCTCGCCTTTCCGCGGTGTGTCGACGTTTCTGATTTGCTACGACGGCTGTTTTTTAACACGAATTAGCACATATTTCCACTTCTTCACAATAGCATCGATTCATCAGTTATTTTTACAGTCAAATTGTTTCCAAAAATACAATTTCTCACTCAAGAAATCCATTCGCTAACGATGCTTGTGTTTGACGTTAAAAGTCGAGTTGAAGGAAACGCTTCTGTCTTTAGTATCGGTTTTCTCGTCCACCTATTAAGCTGTTATATACGGAATTGTCGATTTTCGTAGGCATTATCGTCGATGAATACTGTTGTGTTTGTGACAAATTTATCACTTGATAAAAATGACAAAAATGAACATTTGATAAAGATCGGAATTTCTATTCGACCAATCTAATACAGCTTAATCATGCAGGACTCGTACGAACTGGAGGCAACCAAATGCTCATGTTGTCTCATCTATGCGCTTTCGAGGCAGTGACAACAAAAGATTAATCAGCAACAATTGCGTGTTCGGAAAACGAATAAACAGAATCGGGGAAATCACCTAGAAAATAAAGTAGATGAATGCGCAAGGGTTTTACTAGCAAACAAATGCAAAAAAATTCGGAAAACGCGCCAGGGAGCTGGCGTGATATACGTATTCTGTAATGCTTGCTAAAACAGTTTAGTAAATATTCGAATGTTTCTGTTGTATTCAAGACCGAACATTTGCTCTTGACTCCCACTGTGAAATGTTGTTGGTCGTTATATATATATATATATATATATATATATATATATATATATATATATATATATATATATATATATATATATATATATATATATATATATATATATATATACATATATGTACATGTATATATATACATATATATATGTATATATGTATATATTATATATATGTGTATATATGTATATGCGTATATATGTATATATATATATGCATCTTTATATATGTACAGATATGTACATCTATATACATATGTATATACATATGTATCTAACATCTTTATTTTCAATAAAGAAAGCATTCAACCACACATCCAGTAGAATAACTATACACGGAGGTCACAACATATGCGTAAGTATAAAAATTATCGTCGAATTTCTTCAAAAGTTCAAAGTGTGCTTTAGTTGTTACCGAGCATTTTTTGTATGTTTGTGTTGCTTTTCGCAAATTTCCAATTTCCACTCCAGAAATTCAGACTCTGACTTGTTTTTTAAAAAAAAATTGTGCTTTGCAATCTCTGCACCATAATAACCCAAATTCTGGTCCCAGGAATCGAACTTGAGACCATATGGTTTTTTTAAAATTGCCTCTCTTGTTATTTTCGTCGAGCTATAACATATTTGTTTGGCATCTTTCTGCAAAATCGTTCATTTGCGAGCAGTCATTTTATGTCCGCAAAGTAAAAATTTTTTGTCAGCTAATTCGGACACACCAGCTTCGGATTTGTCATTCAAATGTTCACGTCACATAACATTTCCGTGATAATCTAACTTCATGTCCGACATATTATGGGTTAATTTTATACATTACTGAAACTATCGCAAAAATAGTCTTGCTTCCAGGGTCCAGATTACAGCAATGGAGGTTGGTTGAAGCTGACACAAGTAGTTTCACTATACAGGTTCGCAGTGGGGTACTATAAGGCACTGTAATAGAATTATTCTTAGCTCTAATAATTCCATTACCATTGTGTAAAGACAGAGTTTTTACATGGACTCCGATTTGCCTACCGAAGGTCCTTCTAGACGTCTTTTTTCGGATGTGTTGCTCAAATTTCGGTCTGTTAGCGACTTATTCCAAATTCACCTTGAAAGCTGAAATAACGCATAACGAGTACAGATGACCGTCTGTTCATTTGGCGCATGTTGTATGAGCGGAAAAAATTTTCCACACAATCGCCGCACTCCTCATAGGGATTAATCATAAAGACCAAATTTCGGATGTGTGCAGTTGTCTTAAAAAATGTAGCTGTACATCTTAGCCTGCCAGGGGTTAGAAGAAGCACTGCTGATTTTTCTTCTATGAGAGAGCGGCGGCACTATAAGCTGATTTCATGAAATGGGGATTGACCGAAACATGATCAATATAGGTCAGGCAAAATGAATGTGGTGCATCAACCGTTAGTTGAACCTGAAGGCAATATTGTCGTCCTTCCACATCAAGCTTGGTTTAATGACGGCATCATGAGGATTGTGAACAAGACTGGAAGAAATCTGCTTCATATGCAACGTGTTACCCCAGATGAGTGAATCAAAGGCCGCCGAAGAAGTTTTCATAGAGAGCCCAAACAAGAAAGCTGCTGAAGGATGAAAAATTCGAAACGACATTGAACCCAATGAAATTTTGACAGCTTGCGTTCCGCTTGCAGCTATTTATGCCGGCTTCTTTTTATATGAAAATCAAGTCTGCTCTACTAAACTTGTGAATGACCTCCTGGAAAGCTTTAAAACTCTTGGTTGCTGTATGTTAAGTTAAACATCCTCCTCAGTCAATTGAGTTTCAAACCGGCTAATGCGGATGTCGTAGGCGACCTGTAAGGACGTTGTTTCCGTTGTGACCTCAATGTGATGAAAAAGATGCTATCAGGGCGGATAGAATTCCACTATGTTCGTGAACTTCTGTTAGTCGTAGTTCTGGGAAACGGAAAGTTCGTTTTACGAGAAAAAGGGAACAGAGACATATTTCCGAAGGTAACGAAAGGTGAATTTCGTTTCTCAGCCTTACGCTTTCTCTATTTTTTCAAACTGTACTTGTAGCCGCTTGCACGAGATAATTGGGTTTAACCATGCTGTCCCCTCTTCCACTAAAAAATTACCTTTTAAATGTGAGACGAAATGTGAACTATCGTACTTTCTGTCATTTCAGCTTCTCGAATCCTTAAAGAACACTTTGTTTCATCAAAGATACAGAAAAGAATAGTTTTAATTTGTTCCCTAGAGTTATGCATGTCAAGTTTCATGGTCATATGTTTTGTGGTTTGTCCGCTGAAACTACTGGACAGGCTGACAGACACATGCGTGCATATATGCATATACAGTTTGCGCAATTAGGAACTGTCATCTAGTTAGGAACAGTATTCGCCGATTCGTTTGAGCAGTTGGTCCTCGCGTTGTGCTCGTTCTGTCCAGCTAATGGTACAGCAGTTGAAAAACATTTATTCTTGATGCTTCTGACATGAAAACGCTCTGATGATTTTCTTATCGTTCATAACAACCTTTTGCACTCCAACGTGTGAGTGATTCAAGCGGGCACTTCGGTAGAAACGGCTTGTGATTGGATAGATATGGTTGCAGTGTCACCCACTGCAAAGCTTGATACTGTCGACATTCCTGGTTAAAACGGGCTTGACGATTCCATCACATGGCAAACGGCGGATATGCCCAGTGGGTACATGAGTTTTTTATTGAGACGGGAAAGCTTGTTTATTTTTTTTTAACGGAAGATTCGGTTATATAGAGAAGGCTGCCTCGAGCGCAAAGCATGCTCAAAAACGTGTTCAAAGACCAAATTGTGGCGTAGCGACGGCAAAAATGACTTCGGAGAACATGGCAAAGTATCGTTTTTCAAAATCAGACGAAAGAAATGCTTCGGCGGCCATTCAAAGACAAATGAAACACGAGGTTTTAGGGACTGCTGTGATTTCTTTTACGATCAGCAGTTGTCTGGTACATATTTTTCATCGTGGTTGTATTGCACGAAACAAACTCGTCCAAAGCCGCGGCCCCATGAAAAGTTTGTATGTACAGTGCGAGTCGCATCGGTCGAAGAGAATTATTATTGAGATGCAAGTGACTAGTTCAGAATGACGCTTAGCGATTCAAATGAGTTTCGATGTAAATCGTGGAACTACGATCACGGCGTTATCGCCATGAAGAGGAACAATTCGTTTCTTTTCGCTCGAATCCTGCCGTCAAAGAAAACAAATATCACGCGACGACAACGTTAAAGATTGATAGAGTGAACCATTTATCGCGCCAGTGGTATTTTTGATCAACAATGGTTCGTTGCTTAAAGCTGGCGAGGAAATACGAAACTCCGAATCGCAGCAACCGGCTCGAAAACTGTCTATTCCAGCAAAATAATAGCCCAGCTTACAGATGCCGCACAAGGGTAAACTGGCCTCGAAGGAAGAATTTCTCAGTTGCTTTTAATACTACCACAAAATGTGGGCCTCAAAGCCATTGAAAACGAGCAAAAGGATATAACTATGTGATAAGTAGGTGAATGACAAGCAGAGATCTCTAAAAACCGTAATGACCAATGAGCAGTTGGCGAGAACCCATAACGAAACTTAGCACACAATAGAAGTAATCGTATAGTTATGCAGTAACAATTGCAGTAACTAAAGGAGTGCATCATTTGGCAGCGTAATGATTTCTCGTTGACCGCATTCTTGATGGGTTTAATGAAACTCCAGCAGCAATGATACTTTTCTCGAAACACGTCTACTTTGCCACCAGGCTGAAGTTGCTTCCAATTAAATATCAATGCGACCATCGACGTTTTGCAGATAAGAAGCTGTAACAAGCGAAAGCAGGAATTGCAGTTTTGCACCCGAAACATCTAACCTACAATGTTTAAAATATTACACTCGAAACATCGAAACTGAAATGATAGCAATCTTCCGCCCGAAACATATAACCTAAAATGTTTGCAATCCCGCACACGAATCATCTAAACTAAAATGTTTCCAATTTTGCTCCCGAAACACGTAAACCAAAATGTTTGAAATTTTCCGCTCGAAGCATCTAACCCAAATTGTTTGCAATTTTGCAAACGCGACGCTTAAACGAAAACATTTTCATATTTGCATCCGAAGCATGTGATATAAAATGTTGCTAATTTTGAATCTGAAACGTTTACACTGATATTTTAGCGACTTTGCATCGGAAACCTCAAAATTAAAATGTTTGCAATTTTCCACCCTAAAAACGTAAAACGTTGGCAGTTTTGCACCCGAAACGTCGAAACTACAATGTTTGCAATTTTGCGCCCGGGACATATAAACTAAAATGTTTGTATTGCAACCGATGCATCTAAACTAAAATGATTGCAATTTTGCTCCCGAACAATTAAGCTAAAATGCTTTTTGCACCGGAAAGCCCTAAATTAAAATATTTACAATTTCACACCCGAAACATCTAAATTAAAATGCCTAGTTTTGCATCAGAAACATCTAACCAAAAATTTTTGCGACTATGCACAAGGAACGCCTAAACTAAAACGTTTGCAATTTTGCGCAATATTTGCAATATCGCAAACGAAAAATCTAAACTAAAATGTTTGCAATTTTGCATCCGAAACATCCATCATTAGACGATTGCAATTTTCCGCTCGAAACATCTAACCTAAAATGTTTGCAGTTTTGCAAACGAGATCCCTAAAATAAAATGTCTGAAATTTTCCACCTGAAACCTAATTTAATATGCTTGAAATTTTGCACCCGAGACATCCTAACTAAAACTTTTTGCAGTCTTACAGCCGAGACATCCTAACTAAAATGTTTGCAATTTTGCACCCAGAACATCCATCCTAAAATGATAGCAATATTCTGCTCGAAGCGTCTAACGTGAAATGCTTGCCATTTTGAGCCGAAAACCTCTAAACTAAGATGTTTGGATTTTTCCACTCGAAACATCTAACGTAAAATGTTGGCAGATCTCCACCGGAAACATCGAAACTAGAATGTTTGTGATTTTGTACCCCAAATTTTTAAACTCAAACGTTTGCAATTTTGCACCCGAAACATCTAGACTAGAATGTTCACAACTCCGCGCCTGAAACGTCTAAACTATGATATTCTCATTTTTGCACGCGAAATATCTAAAGTAAAATGTTTGCAATTTTGCATCTGGAGCATGGGAACTAAAAGGTTTGTAATTTTCCATTCGAATCATGTAAACTAAAACGTTTGCAATTTTGCACACTCAACATCTAAGCTAAAATGCTATCCCGGAACCTCTAAACTATTGTGTTTGCAAGTTGCACCCGAAATCTCTAAACTAAAATGTTTCCATTTGCGATAGCACCACCTGGACAGCGGATGCGAAAAGTGGGAATCGATAGCCTAAACAAATCAGCGAATGTTATTTACAGTTAATTAAATGAGCGTGAAAGTACCTACATTGGTTCAAATTTGATGAACCCATGATTCGCTTTCGATACAGCGAAAAGCACGTATCTGTAATAGGCAAAAACGCTATGGAGTTGCTGGAGCAATTTTGTTTCTTTTTTCGCTAAACTGAAAACACTCATGCCGTGATTTCTGCTGAATGCAGACGTGCAGAAAGAATTCTGGGAAATCGTTTGCCATAAACAAGCTGCACTAGAACTAGCTGAATGGAATTCTGCCACAATGAGTCCTTGAAAACAACCAACGATGTGCAGATTTTCTTGGGGCAGCTCAGAGAAACAAATGCATTTTGACGGCACATATTTGATCATTTGAGAAAGCTATGACATGCCTGACTCCATCTAACATTTGCACACTTTCATGACAAGTGCGCCGTAAAAGCTGGTGCCTTTCCGATCTCTCTTGCACTTATGAGGCGGAAGATGCTTTGCACATGAAAAGTAGTCAATTCAACGCGCTTTCTTTGGTTCGTTGTGCTTGCCGTTGTCGTCCGTGAGAAATGTTATAGAAATCACGTAAGTTTGTGTGTGCAATTTCCAAAGACGAAACAACTGTGCATACACTAGATGTAGTGATTGTACGAGCGTATGAAGAGGCAACGCAGTCGAGGAAGATCCTTTTGAGAATGCTTTCAAATTTAGATGAGGATTTCTATGGACGCATTCGATTCGCCATTAAAGCTAACTTCGAAAGCTCACAAAAAAGCTTCCTTTTCCATTCTTCCTTTTCCAGGTTCGTTGTGCTTGCCGTTGTCGTCCGTGAGAAATGTTATAGAAATCACGTAAGTTTGTGTGTGCAATTTCCAAAGACGAAACAACTGTGCATACACTAGATGTAGTGATTGTACGAGCGTATGAAGAGGCAACGCAGTCGAGGAAGATCCTTTTGAGAATGCTTTCAAATTTAGATGAGGATTTCTATGGACGCATTCGATTCGCCATTAAAGCTAACTTCGAAAGCTCACAAAAAAGCTTCCTTTTCCATTCTTCCTTTTCCAGGTTCGTTGTGCTTGCCGTTGTCGTCCGTGAGAAATGTTATAGAAATCACGTAAGTTTGTGTGTGCAATTTCCAAAGACGAAACAACTGTGCATACACTAGATGTAGTGATTGTACGAGCGTATGAAGAGGCAACGCAGTCGAGGAAGATCCTTTTGAGAATGCTTTCAAATTTAGATGAGGATTTCTATGGACGCATTCGATTCGCCATTAAAGCTAACTTCGAAAGCTCACAAAAAAGCTTCCTTTTCCATTCTTCCTTTTCCACGCCGTATTTCCCTCGCTTCAACGACTGAGGAAAGACGTACAATGTCTCTCTTCTATGAGCTATTTTAGCACACATATCAGTGTTCAGTTCTCGAAACTCTGTGTTTTCCCATTCATTTCCTACAATTTCCCATAGCTTTTGTTATTATGAGCCCTCCAAAAGCAAACATTGATATACCGCTGTTGATTGATATTCAGGAAACTTGGAAAGATTACATTGATACCGTACACCAAGTCGCTTTCATTTGGATTTCTTCCAGCTAGCGATCAGCTGCACAAGTGGCTGAATTGCTGAATTTTGGCTTTGGTTGGTACCATGTGCGGGCACGGTCAATTTTTAATGGGGTGGGGGACGAAGAGTGGCCAGTTGTTCGATAAGAGTGAGAAGAGAAAACGTTGTGTAGTTATGGATTGATTAGTGCGACTAAGAAGGTTTGAAACTGAGTGATTTTCAAGGTGACACAGTTATTGCGTTGTACACGTGCTCGTTGCATTTATTGCTTGCTGCGTTTTTATAGCGCGCTTTCTAAGTTGGACCCCAGCAGGGAACAGCGTTGACGGAAGGGACGGAAGGAGATCCCAACGGAAAAGTGGGATCTTGTATCGATTATTAAATGTAACTGATGAACCACAGGTCTTATACGTGCTCAGAACATGTCATTTTGTGAGGTTCTGAATGCGCAGCCTGTCTACGTTATGTCACTTAGTTAGCATCATTTAGTCCTTTATGGTTATTATGATTACCTCTTGCGTTTTACGAATTTAGGGGTTCCTTCGTAATTACTTAAAGACAGTAAGGAGTCTATGACAGATGTTGTGTACGAGCGTTGTCCGATTGTGCATCTGATATTTGTTACTTGCAGCGCCACCTAGTTGATGTCACCAACGATGCCGAGGGCGCCACTCTCGCCAACGGTCGACAAGTCCATGCTGCCTCGTATAAATGGCAAGTTTTCTTTTTTCCCAAAACAGCTAGCGGTGTGGCTATAAAACAGCTCCTTTGTTGTTAACAGTCGTCCTGAACTGTTTTATTTTGTCGTTGGTGCCGGTGCTGTGCTGTCGAGCAAACGGTTACGGGAGGCTGAGTAGGTCGCAGTTTCCGCCCTTTCAGTGAGCCCTTTCGCCGCTAAAACATTCTTGATTGAGGCGATTGCTGCGCAGTCAGCATGTGGTTTACTGCTGTTCGTCGGTCGCACCAAAAATGTCATAATGGAAGGCCTCAAGATTCGCGGCCTCGAGAGTGAAAATTTCAGATCTGAAGATATTTAGAAGAAGTAGAATCAGTGATTTTACTTTAGAGTCGTTTACGCAGCAAAATCAAGGAAAAAAATGCTGGAGAAGTATATCGCGGAATCCTTATATGATGCATTGTTTTACATCAGTGCTTGTCGAAACGTTACTTGCAAAAAATAGAATGTCATGAAAGCGTCGCCAGCCGCAGTGCTCCTCTAAAATTGTGCCAAATGTCGAATGAAAGAAACTCATCCGCTTGATTCGCAAATCAGTAATCAGCCGCGTGCTTACTGCGAGACCGCAGTCAACTCAGCATGCTACTGCATGCCATACCCAAATACTCATATAATTGTTCTCATGATCGAAATACTTACTTTCTAACAAGTCCGTAAAATCTGACAGTTTGTCCGGAGAGTATAACTCAATTCGGAAACCGTTTTGAGATCTTGGACAAACTGTTCGAATTGACTCACCCCTTCTTTCAAGCAGACCTCAAGTTGTTTTTAAAATTTTTTTGTAATAAGCTGCGAGCGTAATGTTCGGCTACAAAAACACCTATACCATAAAGTGAGCTAAGATTCGGGCAATCTTTTTAAAGGAACAGCTCTCCATGTCCAACAGTTTACGAGATATGTAGGGCTATACTTGACTTGTCGCAGTAAGTAATGATAAGCGATGCTGTCAAAAAGCTATCCGTGCCAGGTAATAGTGCATCAACTTATACAAAGTAATTTTTACAGAAAACCGACGCTGTGTAACTAAGACATCTAGCAATATTGGCAGCCACTTTTCAAAGTTAAGAATTAAGTTAACGATCAATTAGTATATCACACTGAAATTGAGTGTCCAGCTTTTTTTTGGAAGTGGGGAAGGGGAATTTAAAAGATTATATTTTCCAAGTCTCGCATGTATAGTTTTTGGACAGCTCCACCGAAGGAAACGGTACGGGCAGACACACGTATCATACGCAGATATGCGGCACCGCATAGAAGCGCATTGTTGATCCAAACAGAATTCCGCGTTACCATCACTAGTTAGAGTGCTGCAGGTCGAGCGCCGAAAAGCTGCAGTATCAAATCTGAATAAAATACGGACTCAGTCGAGATCAGGTTAACATCCGGGTCACTACCCATGATCATATCCAGACGGTTGCGATCTGAGGGGGTCGTTGCTCGCGTTGTGCTTGTAAGTTTTAGAATTTTCCGTAACTGATATGTTGCAGATGCCGCGAATTTTTGAAATTGCTCCTGCCCTTACTAACTTCATTATTATGGTACCTGCATTTCTGCTGAAGAATTGCAGTATTTTTAGATCTGTTAAGGATCTACGGTAGTATTCGATTAACGCAGCTGATATTTTTACTGCCTAATGTTCTTCAATTCTTAGTCGTTCGTCGTTGTCTGTGGTCGTTATAATCGTTGGTCCCTATTTTGAGTATCTCATGTTTTTTAAGGCGCTCTTTCACCGCTTCATACTCGTCGCGGCACGCATGGTGATACGTCAATCTCTGTGGCTCCCGACTTTGCCACTTTCGATCTCGCACCATTGAGAACGTGGATCAACGAGATTACACAGCGTGGTGGTCTTCGATCATTGTTGGAAAACGCGGTTTCTTTTCGCTTGCATTGTTGTGCATTCTGAAAATCTGACGTTTGTGCAGTAACTGTTTTTATGGAGTAAACCCAGAAATTTTGCACTGTTGAGTCCGCATCAAAATTCGTTTGAGGATCCAGCGTCGGTCGTAAATTACAAATGTTGTTCACTGTCGATTATAGAAAGAGTACTGTGGCAGCGGAGTATTACTTTTGGATAGCGGTGGCGATTTCGGGATAAAGTGGTATTGTCGTGCATACTCATAAGCAGGGAAAGGGAGAAACTTCTGTATGCTGAGAATTTTAGTGGCATTCTGATCAAATGCCACCACGTGCGCCATACGTTGTGTGTTTCATTCTGTTCCTAATCAAAGGCTCTGCGCAACTTCGATAATTGTATACAGCGTTTTAGAAGAACGTTATTGTAGTATTTATAGAAAGAGGCGGTGTTTCATTTTGCTCAATGAAATGTTTTGATCTTTAAGCCGAAATTTGCGCGTTGCAACGCATAGGGCCACCCGAAACCGCGAGCACTTGTCACTGTGGCGATAATTTTCTTCTATAAAGCCTTGCTCAAGGAATTAGGAAGGTCAGCTGATTGTTCAGCAAGATTTCGACATCTATCATTTCGAGATCCAGCTGTGAAGAGTTTTCACTTTTCAGTTTTAGCGGGAGCAAGGAGCTGATTTTTTCGCCTCTGTTTGCCAGTTTAAGCCATGTGTGCCAGTGCCCTTCGGAATGTTTGCGTTCTTCTTTTTCCATATCATCTTTCTTACTCATGTTAACGCCGAAGCGGTTAGACGTTTTGTGAGTAAAGAAATGGCTTATATATAACATTTTAGCATCGTTTGCAAGAGGATATGGATAAAATGCTCGCCCACAATATTGAGCATCAAAAGAAAATAGCTGGTGAGCTAGCGTTTCAAACGACTGGAGATTATCCTCCGAACGACATTTCTACACGGCTCATGCCCAACGTTCAGCTTATGGAATTGAAAACGTTAAGTGCGCCTTGCCGCAAAGATCACATCGAAAAAGTGTTGGTTTTGTTTGCGAACCATCCTCTTTACATACATCGTCTCGTATTTCTTATCCAGTGCCTAAGCTTGCTGTGTAACATGCAGATATCTATTTCAAGTTATTGAGGGTAGCGCATTCATCGTTCGGGCATCCTATGGCATCATGACGAAGACGCAGTATTATGCGATGTGAAGTGCATTTATTAGCTTATGGTGATGTATAAGGCATACGATGCCGAAACATCGAATATATCATGCCCGGTTGCGTACTTCGCGTTTGTCAACAGCTGTGTCTGCCAGAGGAGTAGTTAGATCCAAAATTTTGCTGAGCTGAGGCCATAATATCTCATGTTTGCAAATAGTATAAAGAGGCGGCGATTTGAAAAATAAAGCTCAAAGGTATAACGTGCAGTTTTATTTTTAATGAGAATGTATTCCTAGTTGGAGTTTTTTATTCTTTTTTTTGGGATGGTAGTTAGAATCTTCCCTTTCAAAAGTGCCCATATTATTTTACAACTTCAGCGTGAGACTCTTTGCAGTTATCGTAGGGTGGTTAGGTAAATACTTGTGCTGATTTGTCATTCTTTTTGATTGATTTTTAATTAGATATTGTTAGGAATTCAATTAATTAGGTATTGTTTTAATGGATATGATTAGTCAGATATGAAATGGCTGTGTTTTATATTTGATCTACAGAACACTAGCCGTTTTGACTGTCTGTGTATAATTGAATAAGATTATTTCAAAACTATGAAACCAACAGAGATCCGTCGCTTTTAAGGGTTTTCGACGAAGAATTCGAGCAAGAGAGTGTGAGTAGTGGTGATTTCGGCTGGCCTCCGGTCGATCTGCCGCGCAAGCTTTGGGTCTGGCTTCGACAGTATGCTGACCCAATTGACGAGAATTTTATCGTGAAATGGCAGCGCAGCATTATATCTCGCTTTCTACCCGAAAATATGGCCAAAATTCACGAAATGGGTATGTGCCTGCTTGCTTGTGTGACCGCGTGCAATTTGTTTTGTTTGTGCATGCAAGGCGATCACAAAGTATGACCTAATACGCGCATAAAACGAAGTGGTTCTGCGTCATAGATTGTTCATTGTCGTAACTTCTTTGCGCATTGTTACCTTTCTCTGTTAACAGCCTTCTTTTATGCGTTAATTTTTAAATGTTTTTACAGTCAGCTGTTTGCTTCTTTCGTACGATGCATTGAAAAAAGATTATGAGAAATTTTCGAGTGAGGAATACTGTTCGCGATGAAAGAAACTCGCCGGTGCAGGTCGATTGTCTCTGACAGTTCCTTATTTGTTACAAGTGACCACCAGAAAACGGCCATTCAAGTTGGAAAAGGTGAACAACTGTGAAGAAGCGGAAGTATTCTTCGTCCATAATGTCAGTTAGGAGAGAACCTAAAACATTTTGTAGATGGCGAAGGAGAGAGGAACTAGGAGTTATGACGTTTCATCTTTCGTTTGAAAAGCGAGAGAAAAGGGGTTTTTTCACAAGAGATCATTTTTTAAACGCACGTCGCATCTCGAGGAACGCGTTTCAGTTTTATAACTGTTTTTTTTTTTGATTTGCAGATGCCGACGATTGTACATGCTTGCTTACTTTCTTCGGCGTCAACGGGTGTAGTGTAAACACAAAACGCAACTAAGTTTCGGAAGGATGATGCAAGCGTGCGTAAAAATGGTCTAGAGAAAAAAAGAAACATTAAAGAGGAGAACAAAAAAATTGCGCACTTTAGCTTTGGATTTGTGACGATGGAATACTCATTTGCTTTCACTATCGCATTTACGGTGTCATATTGACTATTTTTTGTATTAAAAATCCGAAATTTTTCCTTGGATTTTTAATCGAGTCTTCGTCACCTGAATAGGCTAGTTTTATTGAGACTGATCTGTTGATCACAAAAATAGTTTATTTCATCCGTGCGCTTCTGAAGTCACAAGTCGTATCCGTGTTGTGACGATGGAATACTCATTTGCTTTCACTATCGCATTTACGGTGTCATATTGACTATTTTTTGTATTAAAAATCCGAAATTTTTCCTTGGATTTTTAATCGAGTCTTCGTCACCTGAATAGGCTAGTTTTATTGAGACTGATCTGTTGATCACAAAAATAGTTTATTTCATCCGTGCGCTTCTGAAGTCACAAGTCGTATCCGTGTTGTGACGATGGAATACTCATTTGCTTTCACTATCGCATTTACGGTGTCATATTGACTATTTTTTGTATTAAAAATCCGAAATTTTTCCTTGGATTTTTAATCGAGTCTTCGTCACCTGAATAGGCTAGTTTTATTGAGACTGATCTGTTGATCACAAAAATAGTTTATTTCATCCGTGCGCTTCTGAAGTCACAAGTCGTATCCGTGTTGTGACGATGGAATACTCATTTGCTTTCACTATCGCATTTACGGTGTCATATTGACTATTTTTTGTATTAAAAATCCGAAATTTTTCCTTGGATTTTTAATCGAGTCTTCGTCACCTGAATAGGCTAGTTTTATTGAGACTGATCTGTTGATCACAAAAATAGTTTATTTCATCCGTGCGCTTCTGAAGTCACAAGTCGTATCCGTGTTGTGACGATGGAATACTCATTTGCTTTCACTATCGCATTTACGGTGTCATATTGACTATTTTTTGTATTAAAAATCCGAAATTTTTCCTTGGATTTTTAATCGAGTCTTCGTCACCTGAATAGGCTAGTTTTATTGAGACTGATCTGTTGATCACAAAAATAGTTTATTTCATCCGTGCGCTTCTGAAGTCACAAGTCGTATCCGTGTTGTGACGATGGAATACTCATTTGCTTTCACTATCGCATTTACGGTGTCATATTGACTATTTTTTGTATTAAAAATCCGAAATTTTTCCTTGGATTTTTAATCGAGTCTTCGTCACCTGAATAGGCTAGTTTTATTGAGACTGATCTGTTGATCACAAAAATAGTTTATTTCATCCGTGCGCTTCTGAAGTCACAAGTCGTATCCGTGTTGTGACGATGGAATACTCATTTGCTTTCACTATCGCATTTACGGTGTCATATTGACTATTTTTTGTATTAAAAATCCGAAATTTTTCCTTGGATTTTTAATCGAGTCTTCGTCACCTGAATAGGCTAGTTTTATTGAGACTGATCTGTTGATCACAAAAATAGTTTATTTCATCCGTGCGCTTCTGAAGTCACAAGTCGTATCCGTGTTGTGACGATGGAATACTCATTTGCTTTCACTATCGCATTTACGGTGTCATATTGACTATTTTTTGTATTAAAAATCCGAAATTTTTCCTTGGATTTTTAATCGAGTCTTCGTCACCTGAATAGGCTAGTTTTATTGAGACTGATCTGTTGATCACAAAAATAGTTTATTTCATCCGTGCGCTTCTGAAGTCACAAGTCGTATCCGTGTTGTGACGATGGAATACTCATTTGCTTTCACTATCGCATTTACGGTGTCATATTGACTATTTTTTGTATTAAAAATCCGAAATTTTTCCTTGGATTTTTAATCGAGTCTTCGTCACCTGAATAGGCTAGTTTTATTGAGACTGATCTGTTGATCACAAAAATAGTTTATTTCATCCGTGCGCTTCTGAAGTCACAAGTCGTATCCGTGTTGTGACGATGGAATACTCATTTGCTTTCACTATCGCATTTACGGTGTCATATTGACTATTTTTTGTATTAAAAATCCGAAATTTTTCCTTGGATTTTTAATCGAGTCTTCGTCACCTGAATAGGCTAGTTTTATTGAGACTGATCTGTTGATCACAAAAATAGTTTATTTCATCCGTGCGCTTCTGAAGTCACAAGTCGTATCCGTGTAATAAGTTGACCTTTGCTTTGCTCTCCTCCTCCGTTCGCTCTCTCGACCCAAGGACGAAACACACCTGAACATTTCACTGTTGCAAAGAGGTGTTGGTGCGTGCTCATCAAAATTTGCGATTGTGACGTTCAATGGAATGTTTAGGAAGTGAAAAGAAAGCGAAGATAGGCCAACAGGCCGGAACGCGTAATAGGAAACCTTCGCTGACCGTGAAGCTTTCTCAAGATACACAGTACGAGATGAGGTTTGATTTTGTGATTCATTGTATGCATGAGCGTGCAGCTAATTCTTCGAATTGATTGGTTGCATTGTGGGTGGGCAATTTGTTTGAAGAGCTTCAAAAATGGTGATTGTCATAAGTTGCTTCATGTGAATCGATCTCACTTGGAAACGTTGTATACTCGCATGAGCTAATAATGTTACGATAATGAGGCTTACAGGAGAACTTAAAGGAGACTGATCTGTTGATCACAAAAATAGTTTATTTCATCCGTGCGCTTCTGAAGTCACAAGTCGTATCCGTGTTGTGACGATGGAATACTCATTTGCTTTCACTATCGCATTTACGGTGTCATATTGACTATTTTTTGTATTAAAAATCCGAAATTTTTCCTTGGATTTTTAATCGAGTCTTCGTCACCTGAATAGGCTAGTTTTATTGAGACTGATCTGTTGATCACAAAAATAGTTTATTTCATCCGTGCGCTTCTGAAGTCACAAGTCGTATCCGTGTTGTGACGATGGAATACTCATTTGCTTTCACTATCGCATTTACGGTGTCATATTGACTATTTTTTGTATTAAAAATCCGAAATTTTTCCTTGGATTTTTAATCGAGTCTTCGTCACCTGAATAGGCTAGTTTTATTGAGACTGATCTGTTGATCACAAAAATAGTTTATTTCATCCGTGCGCTTCTGAAGTCACAAGTCGTATCCGTGTTGTGACGATGGAATACTCATTTGCTTTCACTATCGCATTTACGGTGTCATATTGACTATTTTTTGTATTAAAAATCCGAAATTTTTCCTTGGATTTTTAATCGAGTCTTCGTCACCTGAATAGGCTAGTTTTATTGAGACTGATCTGTTGATCACAAAAATAGTTTATTTCATCCGTGCGCTTCTGAAGTCACAAGTCGTATCCGTGTTGTGACGATGGAATACTCATTTGCTTTCACTATCGCATTTACGGTGTCATATTGACTATTTTTTGTATTAAAAATCCGAAATTTTTCCTTGGATTTTTAATCGAGTCTTCGTCACCTGAATAGGCTAGTTTTATTGAGACTGATCTGTTGATCACAAAAATAGTTTATTTCATCCGTGCGCTTCTGAAGTCACAAGTCGTATCCGTGTTGTGACGATGGAATACTCATTTGCTTTCACTATCGCATTTACGGTGTCATATTGACTATTTTTTGTATTAAAAATCCGAAATTTTTCCTTGGATTTTTAATCGAGTCTTCGTCACCTGAATAGGCTAGTTTTATTGAGACTGATCTGTTGATCACAAAAATAGTTTATTTCATCCGTGCGCTTCTGAAGTCACAAGTCGTATCCGTGTTGTGACGATGGAATACTCATTTGCTTTCACTATCGCATTTACGGTGTCATATTGACTATTTTTTGTATTAAAAATCCGAAATTTTTCCTTGGATTTTTAATCGAGTCTTCGTCACCTGAATAGGCTAGTTTTATTGAGACTGATCTGTTGATCACAAAAATAGTTTATTTCATCCGTGCGCTTCTGAAGTCACAAGTCGTATCCGTGTAATAAGTTGACCTTTGCTTTGCTCTCCTCCTCCGTTCGCTCTCTCGACCCAAGGACGAAACACACCTGAACATTGTTGCATTGCAAAGAGGTGTTGGTGCGTGCTCATCAAAATTTGCGATTGTGACGTTCAATGGAATGTTTAGGAAGTGAAAAGAAAGATAGGCCAACCCAACAGGCCGGAACGCGTAATAGGAAACCTTCGCTGACCGTGAAGCTTTCTCAAGATACACAGTACGAGATGAGGTTTGATTTTGTGATTCATTGTATGCATGAGCGTGCAGCTAATTCTTCGAATTGATTGGTTGCATTGTGGGTGGGCAATTTGTTTGAAGAGCTTCAAAAATGGTGATTGTCAAGTTGTGCATTAATTTGTTTCGGTATCGAAGTGGAGGAGGTGGAAGAAATAAAATAAAAGAAAGAAGGTACTATGTGCTTTCATGCTGAGAACACCTCTTCTTCCCTCTCTCCGGCGGACTTTGTCGTGAGCACTTCATGAAGTTGCATTAATTTGTTTCGGTATCGAAGTGGAGGAGGTGGAAGGGAGAAAATAAAAGAAAGAAGGTACTATGTGCTTTCATGCTGAGAACACCTCTTCTTCCCTCTCTCCGGCGGACTTTGTCGTGAGTAAACCACTTCATGAAGTCATGATTACCCACGAATTAACTCTAAGTGTTTCCTGTGCCAGTGGCTGCACTGTGATTGAATTTAGAGCGGCTATGCCTAGTGCATGGAATCCATAAGTCCAGAATCTCTTGAGTTAGTTCGTTGAGTGCGGAATCAAACGCAGCGTGGCAATCAGTTGTTTTCCTTCTGTAGTTGATGCTTTTGTCTTTTGCTTCCCAACCGCACGGTCTTTCGCAAACCGCATGCTGTTCGCCCGTTTTTAGTAAACCTGTGTTTTGAGTCCAGTCCTGATTCATTCGTGCAGTCCAGTCGGGCACAGCTGGAAAGCAGTCATCTGGTAATAACAGATTGAATAATCTCTGGCGAATTGGTAGTAGCAGCGCTTGTTTATTTGAAGATCGCCAACTGCGGTCAAGGATCAGCCATTACTTATGCCGCAAACGGTGTCGCTGAAAAGGCTAGCGAGTGAGGATCACTTGAAAGGTCGCCAAGTGTTGCCAACCAAGAGGCATCGGTAATTCTCCTTGATTGCGTTATTTCGATTCTTGCAAAACCATAGAAGTCTTACTGTGCACTCGACATTTATATTTTATGTGAGTACTCTTTTCAAAAAAGTGGTTCTAATTTCTTCTGTCATATGCTTTGTTTTCTGGACCTCTTCATCAGATTACCCTTTAGTTCAGTTCAGTTGCAACCCGTGTGCTCTCTGCTTCGAGAATTTTCATGTATAAAAGACTACAGCTTCAAGTAGTACCAATATCGGGGCCTTCGTGCGCTAAAAGCAAGTATCGTAGTACTTCGAATGCGATGCGAGCTGTATTTCTTCACGGACTTTGTGGAGGGAAGCTGCATTCGAAGAAGAGGCTCTGCTTACTGTGATAATTGTAGAAAACTGTACACAAAGGTGAATGAACTAGATTTCTGGTCAAGAAGTTTCACTGTAATAGGTTCCAGTAAAGGTAAACGCTCAATTTTGTCTAAAATTGTTGACAGAGAGGGGGGAGGGGGGGGGATGGAGAGTGAGGGTCGTTGTTCCAATTTAATTGATGCACACAACAAGTGAATGTGAAACATTTATGTTATGTGTGATTGGCATGTTAACAACCTTACTGTTTGCCGGACACTCAATGTCATTAAAATTGAGGTCGTCGATCACGTCTCCTAAAATGTTGCCGTTAATGGACGACCTTGTGAAGGCGTATTTCGAAGAGCAGGGCGCCGATCACAGTCCACAGCACAACGGTGTGTTCGACGCTGGTGACAAGCGCAAAATGATGACAAGTTGGTTTCTCTTTTACGGGCAAATTTGAATAATGCCAATGGCAAGGGATTCATAATTTGGTAATGCAAATAGCCGGTGCATCGAGATTTGCAGCTGTCCTTTCGCAGTTTGTGAGGTTCATGCGTACTTAGTTTTTTGCAACAAATTGATGTGTTGAGGGTTTATATGGATAGAACTATGTCCTTTTTCGCCCCTTTTCATATTTTCCTTTGGTTAGTTTCGCTGTAAGCTTATGTTTTTCTTTAGAAATTGAGCTGCTTGTTGCGTGCGCTATGCATCATTTGGTGGCGTTAAGAGGGGTATTAAGGCCTATGATAAAATAGTTGAAGATTTTACTTTTGAAGAAAATGGCCAGTTCTTTCATAAGTGGAAAAAGCAGTAGTAATCATTCAGTGGGTTTTATGGTGCATCGGCGTCGTTCTCGATTTGGCGTGAATTTTATCGAAAAGTTTAAGGTTTTGTTCACGTTGAACCAAACGTTGATTCAAGCTGTCTGGCTTAAAAGGAGTGCTGTGGCAGCCGCTTTTCTTTTTTTACAGAAAGGGGATGGAGGGGCTTTTAAATCCGTTTGTGTGTGGAAGCGTGTAGTGGAGTTATTTTCAGGAAAAGAGTCAGTTTTTAACGGGAACGGTAGGAGCATGGAGCCGAAGGTTTGGAAGAGGGAGATGGACGAGGATTGTCCGTCGGAAGACTTACGAATGAACGGGCATGCGCCGGACACTGCAAGTGGTAGTGGAGTAGCCGAATGTGCAGGCACGCTGGCCAAACTTGGACGTGCTCTAAAGGAACACTTCAACAAGAACGGTGTGCACTTTTCCTTTTTTTTTTGGAAGTGCGGAGGGGAGGGGGCGAAGAGAGTAAGTGAGATGGTGTCTTGCAGAATCGCGTCGGATCTTCTTCGCCAATTCGCCCTTCGCAATAATATCGCACGCTTTTACCTGTGTTTGTCTTACGTGGTCCAATGCGAGCTCTTTTTCTCGCAACGCGTAAGTGAAGAGGCAGGCTGGTCATGCTCAATTCATCTTTTGCACTGTGTTGCAGTGTATTGATTTCGTTTATCTACGCTCGCGAGCCGATTTTTTTTTCTCTAGCGGAAACCCTGGCAAAATGATGACAGTGGAGTGGAGGGGAGGATTTAGAAAAGCAGATAAGCAAGCTCCCCGCGTTACGTCTTGTCGATAGGGATAGGAATGATGGATTATTCCCACGAAATTTACCTGCTAGAGCTAAGTGTACGGCAGTCTTGCGCTTATGCAACTGTTACTTTCGCTGCTGGTACTCATCGCCATCAGTTATTACTGCAGATATCGGAAAGTCCAACAAGCTGGGTCCGCTCCGCTCCAATTTCTAGAGAGGGTGGAGCTCCCAGCTTTGGCTTCTGCTACCAAGATAAACTGGCTCCTGTTTTGGTTTTGGTCCCTCTTTTATGGAAAATTGGCCCGGCTGCAAACTGCAAGAGTACATGTCTGTGATTTCGATTCCTCATCGGGAGGTGAGCCAACTGCGGTCCACCGTCAGGGGAATATGCCTCCAAATCTGACTTCGGGTTCGGAGAAGTTTGCCCGCAGCTGCATCTTTGGCTCCGGCTCCCTCCAGGATGACCTGGATCCGACCTCTGTTCTATCCTTTTTAAGCGCTAGGCTCCAACTGTAGCGTTCAAAATTTTTGGTTCGGCTCTAGATTCCACCCTCAGGAACGCCTGGCTTCGTTTTCAGCGCCAACCTCCAGAGTTATCTAGCTCCATATCCTGAACAGCTTGCTCAGGCTGTGGCTTTAGAGCGACTCCACTTCGCCTCCGGGTTCTCTCTGACCCTGAAAAGGATCTTCCAAAATCGGGACATTCAAGAACGAGTATTCTATCTTTATTCAAAAGAGTCATGAAAAGTTTTTTGGCCCTGGGGCGTTAACATCGCTGGTTGCGGCATTGTCGTTTGCCTCACCCTTCTGCTCACTAAATGTTACTCCAGCATCGGAGCCAAATTACATGCTCAAGTTAATCAGCAACCAAAAACTTTTGCCATTTCCTTAATGGAACCAGCGGTTGCATCCGCACGCAAACAGATAACGCAGCATGCGCAATTCCGAAATCTTATTTTGCGCAAGTCGATATTTGCATTGATCGTGCGAGTAGTTCTTTTTTTTATACGTTTTAGTATCCGGCTGGTTGTAGAATTCGATATTATCTTTAATGTTCCTGTAGTCCTTCTGAGACTGATAAAACAGATCCATTTAAAGGTTTATAAAATAGATTTTAAGGTGTATGTACGTACCTGCCCAATAAAATTGTTGTAACCTATCTGTCAAAAAAAGAGTTGCCTACGCGACTAGCCATAATTTTGCAAATATAGTTTTGCCAAGCCGTGCAAATGCAATAAAGACGACAAGCGGTGGTCGTCCTGCATATAGCTCCAATAATCATTTTTGCATGTCGGAGCCTGCCTCAGCCCCGCTTTGGAAGGTCTGGCTGTGCCTGTCTTTTGGAGAAAATTACCTCCGGCTCCCAATTTCTCACAATCTCGGCTTCGACTTCGTGTCTTCAAATACATAGATTCGATTTTGTCTTTTTGGAAATCCGACTCCAGTTGCCCACTTCCTAAATTCCTGGCCACCCCAGAGACTGGCTTGATTGCAGCTGTAGTCCCCGAGACGGCTTTGATTCGGCTCTTGTTTCGATTCCTGCAGTTTTTCTCACTCCCGCTCCGGCTTCAGTTTCTGGGATAGCGCGGCCGTGATTCCGGCTTGAGTCCGTAGCAGAATCGGTCTTCTAAAAATTTGGACTCAACTCCAGCCCATCCTTTAGAACTCCGATTTCGCCTTCTAGGAACATGTGCTTCCGGCCCTTGGCCTCAGAGTGGCTCCACTCCGAGTCTGGAACCATTTTGACGCGGAAAAACCCATCGTTCCGAGTCCGCATCTTGCGCGACACGAGTCTTGTGTTATTATTTAAAGAGACGAAGAGAATTTACTACTCTGGAGCATTTGCGTTTCTCCATAACACTACTGCTAAATTCTGTTTATTATTTACCACCTTGCTATTGCCGAATTTGGTTTGCGGCCTCGGTTTTCGATTCTACCGGTTTGCTTTCCGTATCTTACTTCACTGTTTTCTTTTTCTTTTTCCATTGGGCGTGCCAGAAGACCTCAACTTCATGCCCTGGGCGCTTCAGCATTTCAACTCGCAGGATGAGGGAAAGGAGGATTAGTCTGAAAGAAGGTCTGGTGAGATGTAAAACAAGGAAGAGAGGCTTTTGCGATGTGACATCCGTAGAGGAAACTAATTCGTTGCGGACTAGTTTTAGAGGGAATACATGTAGAATGACGGGTGCTATAAGGGATTGTATTCGAGGGGACTTCAGGCATTCTCATCTCCGGATTGAGATGGATTTGGTGGTTTAGAATATTTTTTAATTGTTTTTTTTCGAGGGCATCGTGGCATCATCTGGCGATCGGGATCGAACTCGTAAACTCCAACCCACTTCCTAAATGAGGGTAATGTGGGGGCGGTAAAATTCATCTGTGATAGTGAATTTCACTGTAGTACTTCATATTGCTCGTTTTCTGCTGTTTCTAGTACTGTTTATTGCTTATTTGCTTGTGCCAGAACTTTGGTAGTTTTTAATAGAAACTCGCTAATTACTGCTACTTTTCGTTGCGACTTAGTAGTACTTATTGCTTTATCGTTCTCGCTTTCAACTACCAAAAGTGCTACTTCTGATTACCAGCTTTTTACTGCCGGTGCTTTTTTTTACCGATGCGACAAACACTTCACTAGTGCTTCTGTTGCTATTCATTGCCAGTACAGCTGATGCTTATGTGCTACAATTGCTGCCAATATTTTGCCAAATTTTGAAGCGATAGAGGTTGAGGGACGACAATGGCAAAATACGGAGAAAATTTGTATTGGCCATAAGGGAGGAGAGGCGATAGATATCTGAGGAGAGGAAGTAAAATTCGTCATTTCCGCAGTCAAGAGATGGCAAGAATGAGAGGGCTTGCCTACACTGGTTGGCGCTAACATTTTTTTTCAGCTCAGGACCTTTCACTGTGCGAACAACAGTTCAAATGATTTATGCTGTCAAGCATTTCCCCCTCTTTACTTTTGCATTTGAACGAGTTGCCTGCTATCTTACTAATGCGATAGCAGGAGTAAAGGTTGTTGTCTTTGAGAGAAGGGTGATTTCAACACCACTTAATGCATAGCCGGTCATTTTGGTGAACGTTGTTGCCATTGGGAGCTTGGTTTTTCATTAGGGAATAAGTACCATATAGCTTTGAATAGAAGCAAGGTTCGGAAGGTTTTATTTTCAAAGGCAGTTTACTGTCAGCTATAAAATGGGATATAATTCCTTTGTTCATTTGAAGATATAGCGAACTTTCCAGTTAACGGACGGATATGTCATTTTCTAAAGTTACTGCGGTCTCTAAAGCACACTGACTTAGCATTCTCGAAATGAGCGTCGAGAAGCGGACTTCTGTCGATAAATAAGGAGGTATTGGGGGCTCTGTTTTGTTATGTGGGGTAAGCTGAAACGGAGGTTGGATTCGGGGTTTTCCGTTCTTTGCGCTGATGCCGTGCCACTAGGCTACTGAGAGCATGTCCATTCATGGAAATTCTTGGTTGTCTTGTTGCGCAAATTCCGTTATGAACTTATCGTGTAATTACGGAAGCTTTCCAGACTTCAGTGTTAAGCATGACAGCAGCAGTGAGTCTTCAGATCTGGAAGAGGAGACCACCGTCAACAACAGTGCCGAGAAGTCTGGCGAAGGGATGGTAGGACTTTTTATGATTGTATTCATTTGCATACAGCACTCTTTTGACAGATTATGGACACTTCGATTATCCTCTTCCCACACGATTAGGTGAAATTAGGCTATTGTTTTGCAAGCCTTGTTGCTGCGAGGCCAAGGACTGTATGGGCGATGGGCAGAGATAAAGATGGCTTACCCGAGACACTTTATTTCCGAAGCTTCGACCGCCGGAATCAACTTCCGTTCGAAATGCTGTTTTCACAGGAAATGTTTGATCGTTCTGCCAGTTGAACAGCTAGGATCGTTAGAGTAGCAACTAATCTTTTGTATATTGTTTAATTGTTTTTCAGAATTCGTTTGCATCTTGCAGTTCATTACAATCGTTGAATTATTAGACCATTAAAATGGTGCTTAGCGCTTTTCTAGTTTATTGAATGGATTTAAGCAGAGGGCGTTCGGTAGAGCAAGCTTAATTGCAAATCCTGTTCTTCATGATCTGTGCCAAGCTTTCATATAGACTAGTAGTTCAAAGTTTCTTTTAAATGCCTCTGGACTAGTGTTGCTTCAGATATTTTTCCGAACCCAATGCAGAAAGTGTTCGGGTGCCTATCATTTGGAGTTGAATGAATTTCTTCAATATCCTTTAACTGGAGAGCCTTCGAAACATCATTGCTGTAGTCTGTCTTTCTGTGTTGTAATGCTGATAAGTCTTTCACGCCTGTGAGCTAAAGAGTTCTTTGACATCATCACCTCCTCATCCACCGACCCTCCACTGCTTGCCATCCCACGCACAGTTTCACGGCTAGATTGAATCCGCAGCAGTTGTTTCATTTTCTTTTTGGGTTTTGTTTGTTTTTTTTTTTTTGAGTGAGTGAGCGAGTGCTATCTAAGCTGGGCTGGAAACCTAGGCTGCAGTTTGTGACTGCCAATCTGGATAGAGGGTAACAAGCTCGTCTACGGCAAGCAGCGTGATCGAGATAATAGTAGTTTTCGTTTCTTCTCGCTTGCAATATTTGTGTTAGGTCCTCACAAGCCGTTACGCATTTTTGAACCACTTTCGCGTTTGCGACGCACTGTTGCATAGAGGCAGGCACTGGCATCGGTCTTCGTGTATTAGTGTGGTACAGATTATAAAAGCTTGCCGCGAAAAGCGAAGAGCTTCTATGGGGCGCATTGCAAATATTCTCCTGTTTAGGTCAGTAGTTGCTGAACGAGAGCTGCCCCGGCGAGACCACTTTTATATAAGAATTAAGTAGTAAATTAAGTAGAATCAAGTATGGTCACAATAAATGACAAACAAAAATTTTGCAGGATGAGGTGACGATGGCATTGATGAACTCGCAGAAAGAGCTGTACGAGCACGAAGAAGAATACCGTAGGCTAGTCGCGAAGGTGTGGAATCGACTTTTGGCAAAGCACCTACGAGACAAACGCGAAAGTGATCTAAACAAAGCCTCTCGTGAGGTTTGTCCCTCTTCATTTCATCTTTTATCTTTTATAATTGTTGCTTTTTTGCGCTTTCTAGCAGATTTGAATGGAATACTTTTTGTCACGACATAGACCTCAGATCTTTTCCGCACCTAACTGCCCATCTACTTTTCATCACTACCTTTTTGCTCGAAAAGCACCTACCTACTTTTCGTAAACACCTTTTGCGGTTTTGGCAAATTAGACGCCTAGTCTGCATCAACGTCTTTCACATGCCTGGCAATTTAGCCACTACTCTCGGTCAGCACCTTTCACGCGTTTTGACGAATTGACAGTCTCGTCTTCATCAACTGCTTCTGATGCACCTGGCAAATTCGTTGCCCATTCTTCGTGATCACTGTTTGCGTTACCAGTAAATCAACTAGTCGCTTAATGCTCGCATTCAGTACTGTCAAATAGGTGATCGCGCCCCACTGTGAATTATCCAGATGTACGAAGCATGGTTTATGCGCTTCACAAACGTGCTCGCCTACAGTTCAGTTCGAGTTTGCGATTGAAGAGTAGGCGACCAATTAATTGGCCAAGCGCGTAAATCGTAATTCGTAGATTTGAATAGTTGGCGTGCGTATACGATGGATACGTTGAGACGACTGAATGACAAAAACTTATGCTGGAGAGGGACAGAAGACGCGAGCAGACGTGGAACTAGATGCGTTTACGCACGAAAGCGCACTTAATCAGATGCGTTAAGAGAGGTTGCGTCGCTGGCAATTTTTTGTTGTGGGACCTAGTAGGTGAATTTTTGATGTGATATCTGATATTTAGAAGTGTAATAAGTAGTGGAAGGGAAAAAGTGCTGAACGAATGTAGTGTCTTCCTTGTTTAGCGCAGAATTTTGTATTGTATAGTGATTAATTCTTGGTCATTGTCAAACACATGTGCCAGATGAGCAAGAGTAAAGAAGAATGGTGACAGCGGCCAGGCGTATTGTGAGTGAGAAGGCGAGAAAATGTGGGTTCGCTTCGTGAGACAACGACATGCCTGTTAAAGAGCGCAAGAGCAAATAAACTTTGCTGTGGCCGTCATCGGTCTTCCACTGTTCGTTCGCTTAACCCGATATCAAGCTTTCTTCTCCCTGTCTTTGGTGATTAATTCTTGGTCATTGTCAAACACATGTGCCAGATGAGCAAGAGTAAAGAAGAATGGTGACAGCGGCCAGGCGTATTGTGAGTGAGAAGGCGAGAAAATGTGGGTTCGCTTCGTGAGACAACGACATGCCTGTTAAAGAGCGCAAGAGCAAATAAACTTTGCTGTGGCCGTCATCGGTCTTCCACTGTTCGTTCGCTTAACCCGATATCAAGCTTTCTTCTCCCTGTCTTTGAGTGTTTTCTTCAGATTATCACTGCTGCGATATTAACGGGCCAGCCATTTTCGTGCTACCGCTTTGGTCGTCATCCATTTGGGGATTGTATCTCTCATTTGATGGCCATCCCTCATATCACAAAATCGAAATAATGGCCCATTGAGACGCTTCATTGTTGGGGTATTTGTTGTCGGTACGTTGGATGGAAGTGTGTTCCCTAACCGAAATGCAACGGGATCTGCTGTTTGAAGTTGAAGCTTTCACTGCTTGAACTGTGATACTAGCTTGTACTGGCAAAGCTTGCTTCGTTGGGATCAGTGGTGATATTGTATAGCACTAATGATGCGCGAAAGTTGTCTTGCAAAGAAACCCATGGCAGTTAATCTCAAAAGTTTTTATCGAGTACTGTGATCGATGCCTAAGTACATTTGAATAGGTGCACGTTATTGACACTGTTGAAGAACATCTCGCTTGTCGATGCAAAAGATCTAAGCTCGGGGTACCTATCCAAAACGTGAGCTTGAAGAGCCCAAAATTGACTGTGTGTGCAACATTTGCAAATTGTGGCGTAAAAATAATAGTGTGTTGTGTCGAATAAATCCTCCTCTTCGGAATAGCCTCCTCAGATAAATTCTCATCCTTCCAGAGCACGGCAAAGAATAGTTACCCATCGACATAGCCTCTGTCCTTCGGAAGTACTGCATGATATAAGGGATTTCATACTGGAAACGTTACTTAGAAGAGTTTTAAATAATTATGTTGCTTTCGATGTGGCATCCCCTCGGATGTTTCATTTAGAAGTCACCTGGAGGCTTTGTTCCAGGCAGTATAATAGTGGCAGTTTTGCACACGAACTGACACTAAAGTTTCACACTTCGGCCCTGAACTGACGCTGTTCTTGGAATCAGCACCGGCTGCGTTAGAAGAAATTAAGGAGAGGGGAGGTGGGTTCATCTTGAGATTAGTCTCCCTCCCGCCACACATTATTCCATTTGTGGGCCTGCAACTGCACTGACATTTCTATAGAAGGGCTGGCTATGAGTGATTTATTGCAGCTGTACGAAGTTTACGACAAGTATTTTTGCGAGTTCCCGACGAGGAGGCCCGCCAACGAGCGAGAGAGGGAGGAATGTCGTGCGGTAATGCGCAAGTGTGTTGAACTGTCGAACCGATTCTACGGTGTACAAAAGGCAAAGGCACGCAAAGAACAATGATGCGCGTGGAGGCGAGCGTTGAGCTAATCTGATCTCAGACCGTTGACACAGGTTCTGTTTATTTATTCTGCGAACAAAGAGCCGTTAACTTAACGTGACCAACTTCATGCCCTATGCGGATTCGCAAAATGTGCGATTGGATGGCTGCCTAAAGTGCTGGGAATAAACAGGGTTGTAGGGAAAATTTTGGTTTATTTATTAGATAAAATTTCTTGCCACAATTAACGTTGTTTATGGTTCTTGTTGTTAATACGTCCTTTCGCAGTTTCGGCAGTTGTTTGGTTCTTCTTTGCCGGAGCTCAAGAATTGACGAAATGGACATCTTTCGATTTATGGCAAATTTCGGGGAATCCTTAAAGTATGGGGAGTATTTCCTGCAATGCTGCTTCATGTAATGGCAAATCTGAAGATGCGAATAAGCGAAGGCAATGAATTAATTAATCTTATGAGCAGCTGCACTGCTCGGTAATATTCATGACGGCCGTAAAAAGTTGGTCATTTTCTGTTAGGTTTTCTTTCATTATTTATCGAAAAATTCAGTGCTAAAACATTTCTCTCATTTTAGCGCTTATTCTTTTTCTTAGCAAAATTACGGGAGAAAACAGTACTGGAATGGATCGTTTGTTTTGCTTTGGTTCGTTTGATTCGCCCGTTGCAGCGTTACGTTTTGGTCATGCGCGAAGCGTGCATTAAACTTTTTGTGTTGGTCTTTGTTGTTTGCTGCACGTCAGCGCTGTATGGAGAGCATTTTTTTGAGAGGAGGTGAGGATGAGAAAATAGGATTTTCTTTCACCCCGAGAGAGGGGAATGAGAATGGGATTTTGCGCTCAGCCCATGATGTGAATAGGAGGAGGGAGGAAGGAGAGGGGGTGGTAGAGGGAACACGAGTCAAAAAATCCAAAGTTCTGAGTAAAGTTCTGTTGAGAAAGGTCGAAATTGCTCATACATGGCCGAAATTGCTCGGTGTTCGCACGACACAGCTGCCCGCTGTGTCATGCGTCAGTTCTGCTTATTTCCTGTACGATTTATTAAATTGGCATAATTTATATTTGTTATTGCTTTCTTCCCTTAATGCATTGCTATTTCTTTTATTCCATGAAAACCTCTGTATATGTTTTAATTTGCCTTGCTTCACGCTGTAAATGTTATCATCATCATCATCATCGTCGTGGTCGTCGACCGTACTATGTGCTAACTTTGCTTGAGCGATGAATGTGGGATTTGGGACATGTTCACGTACGTGTTATTTTTGCGTATTCGTTCAGACCGCTCGTTCGTTTGTTGTTTTTACGCTTATAAATTTGGTTATGCGCCTTTTGTTACTAACATTTTTTACCCAACATTAGCTCCACAGATGATGGGTGGACATTTATTCGTATTGCCTATCATGAGACACGAGTTCCCATAGTTTCGCCGAAATTAGTGTAGATAAGGTGGGGGACGTAAAAGGTAAATTAGTTCAGGCGAGCAGAGAAATAGTAGCATATAAAAAACGTAGACCTGTGCGCAGAAAGTTGTTCTTGGAGAAGAGCGAAGCGAGAAGGAATGCACCGTAGTGTGTTTTATAGTGGGTTTATCAGCAGAGTTCCAGGTGATCGAAATTCATTCATGCGTTTTCGCGATTATCGTCCATTGAAATGAGGTGGGCTGTTTGGCTGCTTGATCGAGAAACTACAGGATTGACTGTTGCGAAATTCGTTCTTGCGGTCTGTATGCCAAAAAAAGATTCAGCGGTTCATTCAATGAAAGTTTTTGGCTCAGTTCTCAAGCGGCGGTTTCCATCGTCGCGATTGTTGTCGCGCCACTTTCGTTCTGCGTGACGATCGTCTGCAATTTTTCTCGGTGACAGTGATCTTCCTGGTGGGTCTTTCGTCGTGTTATAAAGAGAGTTTTTCTCAAACGAACATTTATTGTATCCGCTACACGATTTACTTTCCTAATGTTTAGAGACTGATTTTAGTGCATCCTCTACTGCTTCTCTTGGAATGGGAAAATCGGACCAAAGATGTCTTACATGGTTCGTATTCGTGTATGTATGACGTGACTTTGTCTTTTGCCCCTAGAGCTTCGATCTGATTTTGTGTTGATATTTCACAATATGCTCTGTTGAGGTATTGTATTTAACCAACTTGTTTCGTAATCAATGCATAAGGTTCTCCTCTAAAGCACTTGTCGACTGATTTGTTCATTTTTAATAGTTCGGTTGAATCGGGTTATAGCTAACGATATATCTATATCAGATGCTGTCGGCATTTATGCTCTTGTGCTGTGAGTGATGCCGAAAGAATGGTATGCTGACATCAGTGGTTATAGGTACTTATAGTGGATGCTGAATTGTGTCGAGCTTCGAGGTCGGTAGCTGTTTTTCTTTATGTTGATCAAAGTGCGGAGTGTTAGTGTTAATATTTTTTTCAGTGAGGTTTTTTTCCGCTTATGTAAAGTTGTGAATTTTTCACTGTGACGGTTTTATTAATGAAACGCTGTTTTCGTCTACGTCGTACCGTACAGCCTCGAATTGAACCTCGCCAGCCTTGCCGTACTAGCAGTAAACTTCCTCTCTTGTCGTTTTGGCAGGACAGGGCCGTTCTTCCTTCTATCGCTTTTTAGAAAATTGGATTGAGCTCCATAGGAGAATTTGTGAAGGGGATGCGAATAAGCAGTACCTCGTCGTCTGGAATTGTTTAATGCAAAAATTTAAAAGAAGTAAAATCTCCAACTCAGTAACGCCCACTCAAAGTGAATGGGAAATATTTGTTCGGAGGAGGGGGTTGTGTTCAAGGCAATACGGTGTGACAACGAGGATGGGGTGCACTGGAATTAGTTTGTGCTGTTGTATATTTTGTTCGCCGTGTGCCAAACGGTATGTTCAGCTGCGTACAATCTCAGTGAGCGCCTTGAATTTTGCCTCCAGTTTGTGTCGTCAGTTAAAAAGGGAAAAGGGACGAATCGGGTATAATTCAGGGTGTTGGAATTTCAGTTTTTAAAGATCTCTAAAGGTTCGAATTGCGTTGTTAGAGAGGTGTTAGAGAGAGACGCCTTGCATTGTTCGATCTTGCGGCCCCTCCCGTACACCTAAATGAGTTGAATGTATTGTGTTGAGTTTTAAATGTCTCCGTTCAACGTGTGACCACTAGGTTGCCTTCGCCACTCACTGATTGGAGCTGCGCGTATTTGTATTCTCTCGTCCCCACCTAATCCAAATCACTTGAAATGATCCGTTGGCATGTTCGAACATTGCGGGCAGATGAAAAGAGCTTGTAAGATTTGGGTGAATATACGTGATGTGTGGACGTCGTGTGTGGTCCAGAATGGTGGGAAAATGAGGGATTAAAGGGTGTATGTCGACGAGATACATTATTTACGATGTAGAGAATGTGCAGATTGATTGCATATTGCGTATTCATTGTGACCGATGCAAGTGGAAGCCAGAAGATGGGACGATTTTGTGTGTTGTGATCGTTCGTTGTTAGACTGTTTTTACTACGCTCGTTGAAATGTACAATATTCTGTGCAAATATACAGTGTGCATCTAAATAGTTCAGGAAGACTTTCGGGTATATATTTAGGCGAAATTGCTAGCAATTCAATCGAGCATCTCAGCTTGTTTGCCAGATGTGCTCCAGTGAGACCGTTTCCAAATCTCTCTGGGTATTTCTCTAAAGGGCGATAACTTATGTTGACTGGATCTGTTTCAGAATAAAAGCACTCGTCGACAGTATATTCTGCATTTTCGGCGTGGTTTGAGTGATAGCTGTGAAAGAAATTGAACAGCCAAACACAGTTGCGCAGTTTGTTGCAAGAGAGGAGGAGAGCGTGTGCACGTGAAACTTGAGAAGCTTGAGAATTGAAGAAATCCGATATATGCGCATTCTGTTGAAACGCTGCGTTTGTTGTGGCTCGTGCAGAACGTTTTTGAAGCTAAGCTGCGTACTTCTTGCTCCACTCTTTTGTAATAAATTTTCTTTTGCTCTGCATTTTCTTTTCTGCTTTCCGCACATGCAAAGTAGTGGAATTTCTCGATGTTTAGGCGGCAGTTCTTTTTTTCACCGTTTCCAGTTTTCAAGTTTTATTTTCACTGAGTAGAGATCACCGCACCATCCCATTATTTCTAATTTCGATTAAGCATCGTATAACCCTGCGTTCGATAACAATGAGGAATTAGAAAGTGTTCATCTTAGACGATATGACTGCGAGCGGAAGCGGAAGAGGCGCGTTGAATGAGTAGAGAGGCTTTTTTTGAGGAAGATATGAAAGCTGAGGATGAAAAAAAAAGGAAATTTAACTAGCATTCCCTAGAACTTGAAGAACGTATATGTGGTAAGGACTTCGCGGTAAAAGTGCACTTCAACCTGGCTCAGATCCCGACTGATAATCATCCTTATCGTAATGCGTGAGAGCCGTTCGTAAGTGGTATTCGGACCTGTTATCTTCCCGTTTCCTCACAGACGTTGAGTACCACCTCACAAACCGCTTTTACCCTTGAAAACCGCTTTTACCGACTACCGTACAATTTGATGAAAAAAAACGCACGACCGCCGAATCATTCGTCGCTTCCCATGGATGCGCCGAGGATGGCGTGCAAGCGAAATGGCGCATGCGCGGTCCGAGAGAGTAGTTCAGTCGTTTACCAATCAACGGGTATTTGACAGTGATCGCTGTTTTGTATGCGTTCACAGACAAATTCAACGTCTGAACTATTTATTAAGAACAAAATGAAAGGCACTTCGCGCTCATCAGCCTTATGGGAAGAAAACACATTCAAGTGATCGCTTTGAAAAGGCTAGCAGCAACGGTGAGGGCAATATCATGCGTTCACGCGAGAATGCAATCAAAGACGTTTGCGCCCACACGTCTGTGATATTCGCACTTTGGAAGAGTTCCCGCTGGGAGGATTCTCCAATGATTCTCTGGATCTAGCATTCCCTAGAACTTGAAGAACGTATATGTGGTAAGGACTTCGCGGTAAAAGTGCACTTCAACCTGGCTCAGATCCCGACTGATAATCATCCTTATCGTAATGCGTGAGAGCCGTTCGTAAGTGGTATTCGGACCTGTTATCTTCCCGTTTCCTCACAGACGTTGAGTACCACCTCACAAACCGCTTTTACCCTTGAAAACCGCTTTTACCGACTACCGTACAATTTGATGAAAAAAAACGCACGACCGCCGAATCATTCGTCGCTTCCCATGGATGCGCCGAGGATGGCGTGCAAGCGAAATGGCGCATGCGCGGTCCGAGAGAGTAGTTCAGTCGTTTACCAATCAACGGGTATTTGACAGTGATCGCTGTTTTGTATGCGTTCACAGACAAATTCAACGTCTGAACTATTTATTAAGAACAAAATGAAAGGCACTTCGCGCTCATCAGCCTTATGGGAAGAAAACACATTCAAGTGATCGCTTTGAAAAGGCTAGCAGCAACGGTGAGGGCAATATCATGCGTTCACGCGAGAATGCAATCAAAGACGTTTGCGCCCACACGTCTGTGATATTCGCACTTTGGAAGAGTTCCCGCTGGGAGGATTCTCCAATGATTCTCTGGATTGTTGCGAGGATATACGGCCCCCCCTCCTCCCCACCCCCA
>JPKZ01003252.1:876179-899648 GCA_000803305.1 Toxocara canis | reverse complement strand
CCCCCCCCCCCCCCCCCCCCCCCCCTTTTTTTTCCTTTTCCTTACTTCATACAAATCCAAAATAATTGGCTAAGCATGAAACGAACTTTTATTCGCGATTTTTCGGAGAGGATGCACCTCCGAAATGTTCGTAGAAAAACAGCCCTCTCCCGTAACGACCACGTGATATTTTATAACCATAATATTTCAGATGACATTGTACGGTATTCAAAACTAAAACATCTCCGAACATCATGCAACTGCATCAGCCGCTTAGCGACGCACTGCGAGAGCAGAATATGCTAGGGTGCTTGGACAGAAACATGCATGCTCTCATATAAATAGGCCCTGTTTCTGTAAACTCTACGCTATGGTGTTGCGGTCAGCACTGGACATAGCAAGCGCAACTTACGGGCAACACATCGTTCATTGATTTTTTTTCCGCTGAAATAAAACAGCGTAAGGCGAGAAAAGAAAAGGAGTTCGAGTACGCACTCAGCACTGGTCTTGCCTACCACGACGCAAAGGTAGGGATTCGAAAACTAAGTTTCTTTGGTCAACGCCCTCGGTAGTAATTACTCATTGCGTACCAGCTGACGAGCAAATAATTATGAAAGATAAAGTGGAAACGCGATTAAAATGTCGAACCGAAAACAGGACTAGCAATGCGACTGACCACAGCTGATAAACAGTGAAGTGCAAGAGTAAAAGTGACAGAATAAACGAGTTATTAAATAGTCGCAGTTGTGCGAAATGCAAAACCACGTCGTCGGAGAGGCGAAAATGAATAAGCGAACAGTTCTGAAGTTCTGACAACAGGCAAGTAGGCCCGCAGGAGTACAATGACTCCGCTCACGCATACGACAGCCGGCTATTCCACAACAACGTTCGTTGGTCCGTCCTCCAACAAAAGTCCCTTTATCACTCAAACTAGCCCAAATTCCTCGTCCAGACTAGTTTTCTGTGGAGAATGCTTTTCGCAATGAGACAGGGGGACGATGAACTCCATCGAGGAGCAAACTATTTGGGAGATTGATCATCGACCAGTGTTGGGGAGTTGTCCCCGTCAGAAAACAGGGGCCCTGCCCAAATTCCTCGTCCAGACTAGTTTTCTGTGGAGAATGCTTTTCGCAATGAGACAGGGGGACGATGAACTCCATCGAGGAGCAAACTATTTGGGAGATTGATCATCGACCAGTGTTGGGGAGTTGTCCCCGTCAGAAAACAGGGGCCCTGCCCAAATTCCTCGTCCAGACTAGTTTTCTGTGGAGAATGCTTTTCGCAATGAGACAGGGGGACGATGAACTCCATCGAGGAGCAAACTATTTGGGAGATTGATCATCGACCAGTGTTGGGGAGTTGTCCCCGTCAGAAAACAGGGGCCCTGCCCAAATTCCTCGTCCAGACTAGTTTTCTGTGGAGAATGCTTTTCGCAATGAGACAGGGGGACGATGAACTCCATCGAGGAGCAAACTATTTGGGAGATTGATCATCGACCAGTGTTGGGGAGTTGTCCCCGTCAGAAAACAGGGGCCCTGCCCAAATTCCTCGTCCAGACTAGTTTTCTGTGGAGAATGCTTTTCGCAATGAGACAGGGGGACGATGAACTCCATCGAGGAGCAAACTATTTGGGAGATTGATCATCGACCAGTGTTGGGGAGTTGTCCCCGTCAGAAAACAGGGGCCCTGCCCAAATTCCTCGTCCAGACTAGTTTTCTGTGGAGAATGCTTTTCGCAATGAGACAGGGGGACGATGAACTCCATCGAGGAGCAAACTATTTGGGAGATTGATCATCGACCAGTGTTGGGGAGTTGTCCCCGTCAGAAAACAGGGGCCCTGCCCAAATTCCTCGTCCAGACTAGTTTTCTGTGGAGAATGCTTTTCGCAATGAGACAGGGGGACGATGAACTCCATCGAGGAGCAAACTATTTGGGAGATTGATCATCGACCAGTGTTGGGGAGTTGTCCCCGTCAGAAAACAGGGGCCCTGCCCAAATTCCTCGTCCAGACTAGTTTTCTGTGGAGAATGCTTTTCGCAATGAGACAGGGGGACGATGAACTCCATCGAGGAGCAAACTATTTGGGAGATTGATCATCGACCAGTGTTGGGGAGTTGTCCCCGTCAGAAAACAGGGGCCCTGCCCAAATTCCTCGTCCAGACTAGTTTTCTGTGGAGAATGCTTTTCGCAATGAGACAGGGGGACGATGAACTCCATCGAGGAGCAAACTATTTGGGAGATTGATCATCGACCAGTGTTGGGGAGTTGTCCCCGTCAGAAAACAGGGGCCCTGCCCAAATTCCTCGTCCAGACTAGTTTTCTGTGGAGAATGCTTTTCGCAATGAGACAGGGGGACGATGAACTCCATCGAGGAGCAAACTATTTGGGAGATTGATCATCGACCAGTGTTGGGGAGTTGTCCCCGTCAGAAAACAGGGGCCCTGCAGGACACTAGCCTGCACCATCGTTGGGGTCAAGGCTGCAAAGTGAGTGTCTCCCATCCATCCACCATTGGCCACAATGCATTCAAGGAACGAAATCCACCATGCAAAATTTTACAACCCAAGCTTCTTAAACCCCGCCCTGCCACTCTGCAAAAGAGGATTCATATAATATGTCATCTAGGATCATCGTATATTTGGACACTTGGGTTTTGTAGTGAGCTGTTGCCTACCGCAGCTTGGTTAGAAATATCAAAGGAGGCTATTTTACGCAACAGCTAAAATACTTTAAAATATTTTTTCGCAGCCAGAATACCTTTCGTAGCTAAATTTGTGGAAGTATTTCTTTAGTAACAAGAAAGGTTCATAGCCAAATTTCATTCCAGTCAACCACACATACTTCGCATATCGTACTCCATCGCAAAAAAAATACATCAGCTAGAATAAAAATTAAGCAGCAAAAATACTTTCCATTACCATATCACAACGACAGCATTAATGCCTTTAGTGCCTGCCCGCTTAACCGTTGCTGCATTGGCTACAAATTAACGTCAACCACTGTTATAGAAACGCTAGATTTTGCTGATCTATAGCCTGAGAACGTAGACAGATCTATATTTGTGTCCAATAGTTCATCCTAAAAACGACTCTTTGAAGTCATATGCAGCCACACCAAGCCATGGTTTCTTCCTGTCTATCCGAAAAAAAAACATCAGGATCGGAGACAAGTGGTGACATCACCGTTCAAAAACATCGCCTTCGAAAACGGATCTCCCCACCGGAATCCTCCTCTCTCGAAAACGCTTGTAGAAAGAAACTACGCCCGAACAAATCCTCCTTCCCCTTTTCGAAAGATTTTATTTCTTCTGTCATAAAGCAAAAATGCAAAATTTATACTTACTTTTGGTTCTGAAACGCGTATGTAAAGAGCAGATTACTTCTGTTTAAGTGTCTTTGGAAAAACAAATCTCATCCCGTATGTCCACCAAGAATATCGCGCGCTTTCGAAAACGGCTCCCCCCATCGAGAACTTCCTATCCGCAAAATGGATCTCCCCGTCTAGAATCCCGCATGTTGTAAACGCTGTAGCCAATCCTTCGCTCGCGTCTGCAGTCCTAAAACAACCATACATCAGAACTTTTGAGTAACCTTGTAGTAAGCGTTGTTGTTGTTGCGTACGGTTTCACAGTCCATGTCAGCACATTCGGATGCCTGAGTGGAAACGATCGAAGGAGATTCCGCTCCACGCACGACCCCGCCTCTCCCGTTCACATCGCGCCACGGGTATGTCTGGCAACCGCCCATGCGCTAAATATAATACATCTATTTTGCAAGAACCACTTAACGGAAGCAACCTTACATAAGCACATTGTCTTTAGCCAATCTCCCTTCCCCTCCCCCCTCCTACCTTTCATTCATATGTAAAGGTCGGTCACTATTTTTTGTAAAACTTGGTATTTCCCTCCAAATTCCTTTGAAAGCCCCTTATTAGAATTTCAGAAACTGCCGTGATTTGAATTGCTGTTATACTGTTATCTCGTTTTTCTATGCAACGCCGCAATACAGGTTATTTCTCGTAAAATCGCGTCCAACCGCTAAAACTCCTGAGGCTCAAAAAAATTTTTCAGAGATGGCCCACGGTATCTAAAGATTGCAAAAGAGGAAAAACGGAAAGGAGTGTCTATATCTATATCAACAGGAGAGGTGTATGTGGCGAACTTATGGAGGTAGTAGGATTTTATGAAATCCTGTTTTGCTTCTTCGAAGGATGCCACAAGCAACAGTTTTAGGATTTTATGAAATCCTGTTTTGCTTCTTCGAAGGATGCCACAAGCAACAGTTTTAGGATTTTATGAAATCCTGTTTTGCTTCTTCGTAGGGACGCCACAAGCAACAGTTTATCTCGAAAGAAGGAATAATAAGTGGAAGTGAAAGCAAATCACCTGAAAGTGATGAGGCGCGTTCCGGTGGCTTGTTTGTTTGCCGCGTTTGTTAGTGAATTTCATGACAAGGAATGCGATAGATCCAATGATCGAAACTACGATTGCTCCATACGTGAGTGTACGGAAATCGGACACGCAATCCGCCATGCGATGCATATCGTCTGCCACCTCAAAAATAATTTTCCGACGTTATTTTCATCGAGGAACGATCGTCAGAAGTTGAAAATTTCAGGAAAATCCTCAAAAATAATCAAAATAAAATTCCAGGAAAATCCTCAAAAATAATCAAAATTTTCAACGATGGTCATTAGAAGGCTTTTTTGGTGGACTACTTATATACCCAAGATTTTGAGTCCCAAAAATCGTGATGAGCAAAATTTTGGTGCAAAAATAATGACCCCCGAAATCTGATCCGAAAATTTCTGATCTAGGTCAAACATGACGACGTGCAATAAATTTTCGAAAATGAGGAATGGTTGCCCATTTGTGAGTTGTAACAAACCCGAAAGTATGATGTGGAATAATAAAAAAGGACATTCGCTAAAGTAAGGTGTAATAAAAAGAAATAATTCTTTCTAGTGTACTATAATTTATTATACGAACGTCTTTCTTTTAAAAATTATACTTGTAAGAAGCGTTCGAAGAAGTCACAAATTGATATGGTTCGATTTGATAGCCTCAACTCAACACAAAATGAACGATGCACCAAAAACGAGTAAATAAAGGCACAACGTTGAAAACAAACATAAACCTGCATTAGTTTAGGGATTCCTTTGAAGAAAATGACATTCATATCCGGATAACCATTGTGTGCATCCATAGTCGCTTATTCGACGCTTTTATGCGCTTTGAGACGAGATCTGCAATGCGACTGTCATTGGAGAGTGACTACAATTAAAGCAACGAGCAATACGCATAAGCAGACTCGCTCGTGGGCAATATTTCCACTAAGGGAAAGGCGAAGCCGAAATCTTTAAAAAGAATAAACCTTTAAGAATATTGCACTACAAAAGCATTCCCATGAATCCATTCATTCAAAACGTCCCCTAATGGTCGTCCACCTTTTTACTTGTGAGGAAGTAATCCTACGGTTCTCCCCTGCGTACGGGTACGAAAAAGTGGAACTACGTTTACGAACGGTTTCGTTAAGTAACATAGCTTTTCTCAATTTGTTAACGCTATACGCTCTTAGGGTCACCAAAATTCATATCCCTAAAAACTCATTTCAGTGTAAGGTCGAGATTATGCAAAACCTCGAGAAGGGACTTTACATAAAGGTTCAAAAAAAAGCGAAGAAATCGACAGAAGTAAATGAGATGACAGCGGGGTCGAGAGGGCACGAGATGATTGGCGAAAGCACTTATGCTAGATAACAGATGATGGTCGTGGCTTCTTGTCGCTATCGTTGCTGGGAATCTCGTATGTGGCTGTGCGCTATACAGCGATCTGCTTCAAAGATACAGCAGGCATTGTGGCGAAAAAAGTGGTATGATAGCTAAGCAAGTGGTTTCGAGAAGCTAAACGACCACATAAGCGAACCCCATCAACTCTTCAGATTGCGACTGCCTACCAGGTTCACCCTAGCGCTGTCCGCATACCTAGAACAAGCGCAAAAAACTTATGAGAAGTTCAGCTTCTCGTAATTTCGTGAATTTCACGTCGTACAGTAGCGCCGATATCAGAAATATCAACAGCATGCCCAAATGAATGTCTCAAACATGTGGTTCTCATGAATTCTATTATTAGTTCATGACTCATCAGCCTCGTTGATTCTTGCCCTCAAACCAATTCGAAACGAACATTTTAAATTACTACAGACGAAAGCCGATTACGCAACGACGACGGCATTTCGCTCGCCGACATTTCAGGCTTGGAGAGAAAAGCGAGGGTGTGTTCATGGAGGGGTGGGAGGGGAGGGCAGGTAGGAAGAGCGCGCTTCCTCCCTCTAATCGCCGCATCGTTGAAGACAGATGTACTCTCTCCAATGGGGGTGCGAAAGTTGAAATCCAAATTTCAGGACTTCATAAAGACGACTCGTGAAGAACGGTACCATCAAACTGTTTCATGTGTGTGTGGATTTGTACACCCGTGGGTGGCACAAAAGTGTGAAGCGTTTCTTTATGGGAGCATGATGCGTGGTGGCTTCATGGTCTTTGACTAGAAACGACCAAAGTTTGCTGGGTGGTGGGTGCGGGGTGGGGGGAGTGGAGATGCCCACCGTAACACTATGAAAAATAGGAAAGAAGCACCCTAAATTTATATCATAAAGAAAATTTCAGGTTAGAAACTTCCCCACACACAGGTGTTCCATTTGCGGCGCGAGAATTATGTCAAAATCCGAAAAGTCCCAAAAGTGTGTGCAAACGCTATACCCGTTTGACCATGAAAAACCCTTTCACGAGACATGGGGAGACAGGATATCCGGTCTTCCTTCCTTTCGAGGTAGTCCGATGGTTCTGAAAGTATTCAACCCAGCTGATATGTCACTTAACAGCACTCGCGCACCTATAAGGCACCTCAGTCAGAACATCCAAGAACCAAACAAACGCACACGAGAAAATAGCAACCACGATCATAGAGACAGAACCGAATGGAATCACCCACGACTAAGCTCAATGTCCCCCGATGCAAACGCTCTGAATGGTTATTCAACCGCCCAGTGTTTGGCACACCATAGTGGTGCGGTTAAAGGCATGCGCGCTACTTGAGGCGGGCAAAATGGCAATGAGTGGCGAAATGAAACGTCATTTGGTCTGTCGTTATTTTTCACAGATCTATCACTCATTTATGGTGCTAAAGTTACGATTCAGTTGTGAGTTTGCGGCATGCATTTAGCGCGATATCAGCTGCCAAAATCGTAAATGAATGGTAATTGTGCTGTGAATGAGTGACAACAAAAAACGCTTGATCACGCATCCGACGGTTTTGACCCGGTGCTGGTCAAAATGAGGCGCTGACTGCATAGGAATATCGTTGGGGTAGTAGTTGTAAGGATGTCATTGCAGTGGAATGGTATTGTATTGCAGCTTTTTTTGGTGGCAATATGCTATACATATGTAAGAAAGTCGAAAGTACAATTGGAATGTATAGGCTGGGCAAATTTGGTTGAAAAAACCCTTTCAGAGCGGCTTGCTTCCGAGGAAATGGTGGATATTCGTGTGCTTTTATTATCGAGGCTTTGCGATAATTTCTAAATGGTGTATTTGCCTTGAAATAATTGCGGAAAAAACAGAAACACCGAATGAATGCGAATAAGCAGCACATAAATTCACAAATTGTGCAGGTATAATTCTTACGTAAACCAACTGCTATACGCAGATGTAGGTTAGCTTCTGATTTATTATGCCATTGCACCATTTTATTGTTTTCAGTAAGATACTAAACCTTCACCTAATCTTCTTTTTTGCCATACGACGGTTAAAAAAAAAAACTGTTTCACCGTACTGAACCTCACTGTACCACTTATTTTACCGAGGCCAACTGGATCGCACCGTAATGTGCCGAGAGCAAGTACAATGTACTGCTGCGTGTGCTCTTTTTCTTGTGCTGAATTAAATCCCTTTAGGGACCCGAACTGAGCAACCGTGCGTCCACCCATCAAAACGAACCGTCAACGAATCAAGCGCAGTCGTCATCTGTGAACCGGATCGTTCTTTGTCGCATTTGGTGATCGCTTTTTACGCTTATGGCTCATATGGAAAAAGGTATCCAGGACTGATTAGTTCTTCACTTTAGCTTCTGCTAGGTTTGAACGCTATGTGCGGCAGATGCGATCAGTACAGCGTAAGCTTGCGGCATAGTCTGGCATGCGTCAATGAAGGTGGAGAAGTGCAAATGAGCGAGCGGTCCTCGGCTTGATCTTGACGTGGACTATGCATGCGGGCCGTGGGTGTCATGCGACCCTCCGTTGGGCTCCGGCCGCATCAGAGCGCAAAAGTCAAACTCATTTCCTTTTAACTGTTTTTTCCCGTCAGATGAAGTGGTTTATTTGTACCAATTACTCTCCTCAAAAGCTTTTCTACGGTTTCCTTTCGCTACCTCAGTCTGCCATTAGCAACCGCTTGACGGCTTCCGGCCACCTGAAGTATTTTCAACACCCGCCTGGTATCGTTTAATTAACGAAAGTGGCTGCCAGCATCTGCTTGGTATCCTTCGGTTACCAAAAGCTGCTGCTAACCAGTCATACCAGTTTATGATTTTGAGGTTACTGAAACCGGTGATAAATGATTGCATGATATAACTTCGAAAGCTTCGATAGGCATCGAACCATATTATTTTTTATGAAAACTGAAGAGATGGATAAGTACAGTATAAGTTATGAATGCTGGGAAGCAGCGAGTTCAAGTACAATATAGAAAATTCTGAGCCTAATGAAATGAGGTATATCACAGTTTATGTGCTCATAAATCTCCTCGAAACAATATCCATGGGTGGACTATGGTGCGAGGTTTTCGAACACTAAAGCATGGCTCATCAGATACATTCATAAATCGGATGTCGTTTTCATATTATGCCATGAAATCGATTTTACGGAAAGTGGCAGCCAGCACCGCATTGTAAATTTCGGCTGCCATCTCATGGCTATCGACACCCATTTTGCGCCTCTTCGATTACCGAAATCGGGTTCCAGTAATGACTGCCGACTTCCAACTCTTAATTGTCTATTAATCGTCTACCAGCATCAGTCTTTGGTATTCACAAAACTGCTACCGCGGTTTGGCAATGATGAGAATTATTTCTTTCAAACGCAGCATTTCGGCACCCAAATAAAAGGTTGCCGGTCATTTGTTGTAAAGAAATGTAACAGCCGATAAATTTAAAATCATTCGATGTGCGGAATATATCGTAAAAATTAGCCCCGTTTTGCTTATCATAGTACCAAATTTTTTGGCTTGCTTCGCTCAATCGAACGCAAAGTTTGTTCTCCATTTTGCTTGTGTTCTTAGAAAAACCGACATTCGCTCGCCTCTATGCGAAACGTTTCGACTTTCGTTGTTCATCTTGCCTTTAAGAAATTTTCTGGTTAAGTCACGAGTTAAAAACTGCGTGTTGAATAAGTATGTATCAGAGTTTTTAACGTTACACCTTTCGACATTTGAAAATCCAGTAAAGATAATGGGGAAGATGTTTGTTTCCTTAGGGAACGACGGATATTGTTTTGAGCGAAATTTTTAATCTTTTTTCGGATACTTTTGAGCAAAGGTGCAAACATCTTCAAGAAAATTTTTGATTCCGACACGAGCAAAGACTTACTGCGCTAAGACGTTCATATTGGACTTTACTTTTTCTTTGACTGCCAGTTCACAATTTATGGCGTTTTCAATTTCCAGGCAACCATCCACAGGTGGACATGCCTACGGCCAGTCATTTTGGTAGCCATCAGCTACCTTAATCCACTACTCGCAATCAAAAGCCGAATGTTCTGGAAGAAGAGTGGGAAGGGCGGATGAAGGAACCGAAAGAGAGGATTATTTTGCCTGTTAATGGTTTTCGCTGTCGTTTGCTTATGATTTTTTAACCGAATTTGATTACAAAATTGAGAAAATAAAGCCGAACAGTTATGGCTTGAAGACGAAGCCTGAAGCAAACAGCTAGTCATGAGGCAGGACTGGATTTTCTTTAGCGGGTTCGTGGTGTGTTTAACGTTTTATTCTCGCAGTTACGTGTGCACGTCGTTTTAAAAAGTAGAAAAAGGAATGAAAAAGTCTTCATCTCGTAATAAAGATAAGTATCGAAGCGTTCAACTGCCACAAGAATTATACGAAGATTTACAGATAGCAAAAGTAATAGTAACACAAGATAATTAATTGGAACCACAAATAATCATAAATGGAGCCCAGATCGAACGAAAATAATCACTTTTCAAACGTTATCAAATTATCACCTTGAAGTGCGACATGCAAACAAATTGAAGACAAAATTATGAATGATTACGCCTGGTCTAAATTGTAGAAGGTGTTGCCTGTAACAGAAAAATATTCTTGAATTATTCCTGTTCGCAAACGCTCTTCTGCTTCTTCTCATGCCAAGTACGTCTAGATGGGGGCATGATAAATTCACAGAAACGAATTTTGGGCACATCCTCATTTGTTTCTGATGAATGCTTCCGTGAAAACTGGCGGCTTTGAAACGTTTTCGAACAACTAACTTATAAAGAATAAATATCTAAAGGAAATGTGAATTTTCATCCACTATGCCGTTGCACGTAGCGCTGTGCTAACCGTTTGATGTGAATAACCTTTATTTTTGCACTGACAGAGTATCAAAAAAGGAATAGAACTGATTTTTTAGAGTAGTTGGTAGGGACGGCCTGACCGGAACGTCATGGTATTCGAAAAACTGATGCTTGGAGAAAAAAGAACCAAAGAGAAATTGTTTTTGTTTTTCCGGGCAAAAAAACTAAACAATTTTAAAAAATGTTATATAATGCGCAACTCATTTTTCCGAATCCAATTAGGTGTACTGGACACATGTACCAGACAAATTTCAGGTTAAACAAGTTTCTTCTCCAAAACTTCCATTTGACCTACTGGACTTCAGATCACCCAAATCATTTCAAGAGCTGATACGTCGCAGGAGCTCGCAGGTGTGCCTAACCTCGGTTCCCAAACTTGTTCCTTCACCCACTTAGGACTTATAAAAGTTCAGAGAGTAGCGCCCTCGACAGGTAAGCGAGAGACCGGGGTTCGACTCCCGGCTGCTCCGTTATGCTTTCAACTGCCAGAGGTCGCACAGTATCAGCTGTGGTGCGAGCCGCGCCTAAAACATTCAGCTGTCAAGACAAAAATTTTAACCAAGCTTCTCATAAAAGTATCATGTTTTCTCTCGGTTTATTAATGATTCTAGTACAGCTCTCAACGCTCTTTAAGGTATGGGAAGGAAACATAGAATCGCTACAAAGTTGTGGGAAAGTCTTATGTCTCCTTTCATTGTTGTGATCCCTTTGTGATGTACATAAGCTGTCTGAGCTGTGTCGTAGGATCACTGTTGTTGGCCCCTTGCACCTCCGTACCGTCACCTATCGTCACTGTCACGTTACCCTTCCTTTCACCCGCAGTCAGCGACCTTTCCCCTCCTTATTCTGTCACGAATTCAACTCTCGTGAAAAAAGTGGCGATTACGGTAGGACCTGCAATCTTCGGACTCTGCGCGATACGAGAACGACTCGACGAATGGAGGCTGCGCTGGAACCGATGGTTCAGGAACTGTAACCAATGGCTGGACAGATTCCGCCGACGAAGGAGGACACTGACACATCCCAGGCGAGTCCTATTCAAATCAACGCTTTTATAAAACGTAGAGACTGCCTGCGTCATTACTTGAAAACTCTGATGCGCCTCATTTCGCAAATGGAAGGTAAGCACGAAAGGTGGCTTGAATTATTGGACACTCTAAGTGATCCGCGAGCCGCAGAAGCAGAGACTAAGGCATACGAAGACTACGTTACTCTGCCAGATAGGTTTCTCTACCTATGCGAGCAAGCTAAAACCATCACTGATCAATTCAACGCCTGGACCTCTAACATTGCTGACATTCTGAAGACTACACAATTTTCGGTTTCGTCTCCCACCGCGCTACTCATACAAGTATCCTCGTAAGCAACCACATTGCTTTGCCCCAGATTCAACTCAAGGAATTTTCTGGAAATCCTAAAGTGCACTGGATTTAGGAGAACATTCGGTCCTGCTATTGGCCATTTGCCAAAAGTACAGCGTCTGAACTACCTGTTTTCCATACCTAAAGGCCCAGCAGCAACCGTCGCTCAGGGCTACAGTATAGCTAAAAGCAGCTTTGATTTGCTAATAGCATTCGCTGAAACCAAATTACGGCAACCCAGCCGTTATAACAGCCAGCTTACACACCGGATTACAAAACCTTCCTAACGACAGTGCGTCACAACTCATGCCAACGGTACAGGCACTAGAAAGAATACTAAGGCAGCTTGAGCAAGCGAGCGAAAATCTCGACTCACCTCTACTGGTATTTACAATCGAGCAAAAGCTTTCACAGCGAATAAGAAGACACATCAGCGAATACAAGGCGCTAGATCCTGATTGGAACGTCACAAAATTATGCGCAAAGCCTCAAGAATTTATGACGGCAGAATTAGTATACACGCAGTCAAATACACAGACGCATCAAGTAGGAGGATCACGTAGTACGCCGAGACAGCCGCAAATCAAAACATCTTTATTTCTCACTCAGCAAAAACAACAAAAACCACCATCGAAGCCCCCGCGCACATCCCGCGCTGAATCACACTAGAATTGCAACTGTTCTTCGTTCAACACCGCAGAAAAAACAATCCAGAGAGCGAATAAACTCCGATTGTGCACAGAGTGTTTGAAAAGGGGACATACACTACAAAACTGCAAAGCGATGCAGCATTGCTATTACTGACAAAATTCCAATTACAACTTACTCCTCATGGAGAGGCATAAATCGCAGGAAAAAGGGAAGAGTGGTAGAGATCACTACTCCCCTTCACCTGAACAAGTGATTGGTGCGAATATGGCAATTGGAACCAAAGCACTGCTGTTCTATGGAGTAGTGGTTTCCAGCCTTTAGCAGCAAATTGCCGAACGAAAGCGCTAGTGTTTTTCGACTCAGGCAGTCAAAAGTCGTATACAACAACGCGCTTAGCAGATCGATTGTGGCTGAAGACAACACCACAAAAGCTGGGCCATAAGCACCTTCGATGATAGTGTGCCGCAAACTGTTCGCTCAAATCGAACTGTTATTTCCGTCCAACTTCAGAACGGCACCTGTAAGGCTGCCGTAGTGAGTATAATTAAGCGAATTACTAGCAACCTGGAAGTTGCCGCTAGTAACATTGAAGTCCACTTTGGTGACCTGAAGCCATTACAGCTGCCACTGAAAATTCGTTCTCCAGATATTCTGATCGGTCACGACTATTTCAGTTATTTTGTTACTCTCGCAAGAATCAAGCGTTAAAGAAACGGTTATGAATTTCCACTAAACTTGGCTATGTTATGTCGTCCAAACAGGCCGAAAAGAATGAATTAGCATGGGTATTGCGGGCAGTAGCCTGCTTCAGATGAAAATGTGCTGAAAGGAAGCCGTTAAAAGGCAACGAAATGTCTCGAGTTCAAAGAGAGGGCAGTCGTCTGCGGGAGAGAGAAAAGCGGAACGCTCATCTCGACAAGGATGGCTTATGGAAATGCGAAAGTAGAATGAAATATGCCTCATCACCGCTATTTAGCTACTTTCCTGCAGACAAGGGCATAACTCAACTGCTTATTTCCATATCCATAAGGAACTTTTGCACGCTGGAAATCTTTTCGGTTCTCGCGAAGATGCATGAGGCGGAATACTGGATCCATCATGGTCTTCAGACCACAAAATCAACTGTTTTCATTGTCGACGATGGAAGTCAAAGCCTTTCCAGATGCCCCAAATGCCAACTTATTCGCCGGAAAGTGTCTAAGCATCCTCCTTTCGGAAACACAGGAGTCGATTATGAGCTGCACATCTCGAAGTCGCCTCTGACCTATCCGGGCTGAGTTTCATTCACTGTCTGCATCACTTTGTTTTGAGGAGAGCACTCCCTAAGAGAATGCTTCCGGACAGCGGCATACAAATTGTTTGGGCTCGATCTGTACTTACCTCTCTATCTAAACAGCATCAGACGGATAATGCCGTTCTCGACTACTGCACCATACAAAATATTCAGTGGTCATTCATTAATTCACTCGCGCCATGGCAAGGCAGCATCTATGAGTGAATGGCCAGTCTCGTGAAAAGCAATATGAAGAAAATAACTGGACGGAAAACGTTGACGCAAGAGGAACTTCAAGCACTAACAACAGATATCGAAACAGTGATGAACTGCCGTGCAATTACTCCTCTTTCAGTTGAGAATGCAGCAGTTCTACGACCGATCTACTTTCTGCTGCCACAAAATAATTCTTCACCGGGCGTATTCAGAAGCCTGGAGGATGATGCACAAGATGCCACATATCCAGACCCTTACGACATTCATCAAAAGCTTTTGAATTACTGAGAAGAAACAACCTTGATAACTTTTCGACAATATGCCTAAAAGAACATTTCTTGACGTTGATGGAATGGTATCAAACGGCTCATCAGCAGTCTCTCAGAGCTAAAAGGACATTCCCCGAGGTCAACGAAATAGTGCTGCTCAACGACTCACCATGTTCTCGAGGCTTCTGGCCACTCGGAATCGTTGAAGCCCTAAATCCGGAACCATCAAAGATCAAGAAAGCAACCATCCGTCTTTCAAACGGTAAGGGGGTACGAAGAACGGTCAATAATTTCTTCTGTCTCGAAATTCGGACCAAAGCAGATACAAGGACAACAACGGCCGCAACAGTAACCTCCAAAGCTGTTGTCCAAGACACATCTAATGAACCGGCTATAAAACGAATGCATCCCTTACCCTTTTACATACTTCCCTGTCTCTTTATCTCGGGGCTACTAACTTCAGTCGTCGAGAGCAGCGCATCCAGTGGAATTCGTGGTATACACCTGCCAGTACCGGAAATTCAGAACTGTACAGTAGGACGGCTCAGCCATCTTGCGGTTACAAGAATAAACGATTTCAAAAGAAAAGCGAAACGAGTGGAAGATATTAGTTGTTTCCAAATTACTCACAAGGCATGCACCCGAACGTTTCTCCGATTCAGTATGTACGAAACCCTTTAAGAACCAGTTGTATCGGCCGTCACGGCTCAAGCCTGTGAAGAGATTAGGAGTACTAAAGGCTTCGGCAGTCTTCAGCTTGAAAAGACTGGTGAGAAAAGGTAGAACAGCGCTCAACCGTCAGCCGCTTCTTATGCCATCTGTGGTGAAAAGTGTACTACTTCTGTGAATTACGAGTTGGATGAAGGCTACGTGTTGACTGTTGACAATATGCCTATCGATCCTTGTCTGGCAAATGTCACGGTCTGCAATGCGTCTAATGGAAAATGTACTGCTGAAGGTCGAATTATCCTATGGGGTGGGAAACTGCTTGTTGAACAGTGTACATGGCATCGAGTGGACACATATCTCACATAGGTCACATAGAAGAGGATCATCGTTGACGAACTTCAAGCTTCATTCGTTCTACTCGAGACATTTGATGGAAACTGGACACAAGCTGAACAGTGGAATTCGAATCGTTTGCAGCCATGCAAAATCGTATTTCCATCGCGTTGGATGATTAGAGGACGTCATCGGTTGGTGCGGAAAGGCAGGAGTTCAAGCATTCAACAAATCTGATCAAGATTCGATCGAGAGAATGCGAATTTTCAATACGCTTCTGATAAGTGCCTGCATCAATTCAAACTACATGTAAACAAGCACGCCGACACACAATGTCAAACGAGAAACAACTTCCTTATCCTTATTCGGAGCATCAGCTGAAGTGATCCTTCAATGGCGGCTAAGCCCTTGCTTCATCGGAACGACGTATTGGCAGTATGGGAAGGCGACAAAGTGATCGTTTTCCCAAATAACGGAATGATTGAAAAGAACAGCGAAGAAACTCATGGTGGAGAAATTGTGAACAAACCCGTGTTCCGGTCAGCCACCCTTCAAAATACATCAGTACAACAAGCTTTAGCGCAAATCGAGCTAATTAAGTCGCGAAATGCTCGTTGGGGCTTGAGAGCAGAGCCGTCAATGAGACGTAAGGATCGCCCCCTCGGAACTATCGCATCAAATATGTAAATTATATGTTCACAAACAATTTTATATTTGTTCAATGCAAATTTAAACGAATCGCATAGAAGTGAATGAAACATCGAAATGTGCCTTACGAGGCGCTTCTGGTTGTTTTTAAAGAAATGAGAATTTCTTAGGCATTGTGGAGCCTGATGTCGCTCTCTTTGTGAACAGTGCTTTGTCCGTTGTTCTCGAAAAGTTCCATTCGTTCAAAAAAAGCTCTTAATGTAATTAGAAATTTAACTATAAGCAAACACGAACTTATAATATTTAGGTTGTCCTCAAATCCACAAAGGTCTCGAAAATTTCGAAATTTTTCAAAAATTTTCTTTCGATAGAGATGTTCGCCGAGGTTTTTAATGCGAGCCAAGTGTAAAATCAACCTTCGAGTGGACGTTGCCCTCGACAAACAGTTTTTGGTGCTCGTTTGTTTCACACCAGATTTTAGCGCCATGGACAATTTGCTATCGGACGCAGGGGCGGTTGTTCTACGCGCGTGCAAGCAGATTTACTCTTTCATCGCCTCTCACTGTGTCCGCCTTTCTGCGATGGTCGGGTCGCATCGATCGAAGCGCATCGTTCAACTTACATCAGCAAATCAGCTGCCTCGTCCACAGCTACCACTCACCCGTGCCTGTGTGAATGCAATCATTCCGATTCAGAAAGCACTTTTTAACCCAGTAAAACGCCTCTTCCGCTTTTCACTTTGATTTGGAGAGTGTTGAGTCATTATTCTTTGCTCACTAGTTATTCTTTTGAATACAGGCGCGCCAATTGCCTTACAGATCAACCAACTGCGCTGTTTGTCTTGACCAATCTAACGTTATGAGCCGTTTCTTAAAATGTTTCTTAACGTTTCATCCATGAGAAAAGTAAAATTTTTCGAACTGCTTACATGTTTTCATAACATTTCGGTAAGTGAAGTTGAATGGGATTTTATGACGTGGAACACATTTCAAATTTTTTTGTTTTATTATGTATTGTGTAGTGTGTTGAAAATTTTATGATTCTCCATCAAAAGCTTTTGTATTATATGTGCTGCAATGTTTTATTCCCTGTAATTAAATAATGACCCATTGTTTGCGATTGTTTTGCATAGTTTGAAAAAACAAGTCATCGCTCAGAATTATTATCGAAGTGTCCAAAGTCTTACTTGATCTATCAACTTTTTCAAGGAATTTTGGGGCTGCATTGTATGGCGTATTTATTTCGATTCAGGAATGATTTTTTTTTGGGAGATTGCACCAAACACTGGAACAACTTTTGTGTTCAAAATTCAATCATTACGTTAAGGAATATCTCTTTCGAAAGCGTATTTCTTTTTCTCTACAAACCCACTCCATTCACTATTGATAAACATATTTTTATATTTTCGTGGACAGATTTTTTAAAATATTTGTGAGGAAAACATTTTCGTATTCCGACTAAAAATTAAGAGAGATGACGTTGCGTGAAAAGTGGAAAAGATGGACCACTTAGAAGAACCGCTGTGAGTGGCTCTAATGAACGAAACAATAGGGCTGCGGCTAACGTTTGCTTGCATTCGGGTTTCCATGAGCTTAATCAATATGTCAGTCTGATCTAATTAAACAATAAAAAAACTTGTCACTTACTTAACAGGCTTTTTGAAGCATTTAAGAGCTATCTTAAATCTGGTCTCAGTTAAATTGGAAGTGGCGAGTATCTTTCAGTTCCTATCCGATGCAATTTTTTGAACAGAAAGAAAAGCCAAAAACAGCGCTTTCCAAAGCTAACCGTCTGTGCTTCTGTTCGTTAAATGAATCGAGCACGCCTGTTTAAGTGGCTACTTTGCCTTCGTTCTGCCGTGAAATATCACAGCGACGAAAAAATGTGCCATTACTTCCTTACACTGTTTTCCATTGGCGTAATATTACTTTGCTGTGGCATCATGGGCCGCATCATAGGTCTCATTTTATTACAAACATTGATGTGAAGCTGTAGCCATCACCTGCTTAATTTAATTGCTCTCTATAGGACTTGTTTTGCTATTAGGTCCTTTTACTTGTTAAAAGTTGTCAAAAAATCGCTATGAAAACTACAGCATGTGGAAGATTTGGGCGCATGGCACTTTTACCTTCATTTATTCAGTAAATGGGTCGCATTAAAGAAGGATTTCACAACAAATTACGGCCGCTGGCACCGCTGGTAAATTTTAGTCAATTTTTATCATTGTACTGCTCATCGACTTTTCTATCATTGGCAAGAAACTTTTGCTTAGTGATCTTTGAGGGCGGATGAGCTGAAAAGTATCATTCACAACTGAGGTTTTCCGAATCCTTCATGCCATACATGATCTCACATGCTTCTTCGTTATTTGATAAGTACTAAAAGATGCTGTCTCCTGAAGTTCTCCCGTAGAATTCCTCTTTCCTCCTTTCCAGACCAAGTAAAATAGGAAAACTCAAAATCTATTTTGTCATGATGCCGCAGTTTTTCGAAAAAAAAACATCGCAAGGAACATATTATCTGGGAACAATATAACAGTCATTGAGTAATTGCAATAAAATCAAGCCAAAGCTATTCGTTTTTACTAACAATTTTGTCTCCAGTACGTTATTTGCAGCTCTGAAATCACCTTAAAACACATCGATTCGCGTACTAATTCATTTTTTAAATTTTGTTTTCCGATGGGACCATAAGTGCCTGGTACCTTTAATACAATTCTGTACTAAATGTTAAATGAAAGTTCAATGAGAAGGGACGTTCAGGATTGGTTGAAGTGAGCATAATGCATCCACTGGATCTGGTAAAGACACCCCACCGAGTTGGAATACATTATGCAGGGCTTATCGATTGTGTCAAACGAACGTTCAAATCGAAGGGCATCTTATGATTTTATAAGGTGAAAGGTTCATTAAATGCGCTGTACAATTAAGGTAATGTATCATTATGCTGGCAGTTGTTCACTTCCCCATAAATTCCCTTTTATCAGAGTAGCACATTCACTATTCTTATAAAGCAAATACACTGTAAAATAATCTATTCACTGTTGTGAAACTGCTTGTTTAAATAAGTTTGCTAAATTATAAGCTATGCCAAGAAAATATCGCCGTGGTGATAAACAGTTGCAGAAAATATAACACATATATTTCGTTGCACAAAATGGGATATTCTCTGCGGACAACAGAAATTAACATTTTAAGTCGCATATAGAGCGATGTGAAACAACGGCTGCTTGTCATTACGACAATAAATTTTTCTGACACATTTTATTTGGTGAATGAGATGGTGAGAAAAGCCAAAATGTTGAATACAAACAATCATACTTTTTTCCATTCCATTACTGAAAGGATTAAAAAAAGAAACTAGAATTTCATATACTAGAAACATTGAAAATGCATTTCAAGAAGGCACAAAATGCGCTGGTTAAAATAGTCTCTTTAGGGAATATTACCACCGTTAATTGTTGAAACACCCAAAACGGCGGTGAAATTCTTCACCTTCGAACAGTACAACACCACTTTCAAATCGCCTCATCTCGATCCAGCGATTGTGAGTTTTATTCAAATTGAGATTTACTGCATATAATGCGTAAAGTGTGCATATTATATGTGTATTCTTCAATATCTCGGCGTAGAAAACGTAAACAAGTACTGGATTTGAAATGAATTAAATTTGTTGCAAAGTCGGTAAATGGTTGCTTAAAATTCAGTCCATTAAAACAGTAGAATAATAGAAAAAAAGCTTCATAAAAAGCGTTTGCGTGTAAATATTATCAAAAAATCATTTGTTTGTGTGTTTTTTTTTTTGAAGAACCCAGTTTCTATTGTCGTTTTCGTGTACGGATCGCTTGATAGTTTTTTTTTTTTTTGCAGCGATCATTGAAGTGTTTTCAGAAGTTTAACAACAAATCGTTGCACAACTTAAGAGGCTTATTTCGATTCTAGTCAATCTCGCTAGCCGGTTTATGCAGTGGCTTCACAGAAGCACTGCTCCTTTGTCCCTTCGAAGGGGTGAGAGTTCATTTGCAGTCCGAAAGGCATATCATTATTAAGCTGGTAGAGTTTTGATTTACACGCATGACGCTTATTTTTCTTCTCTTCAGTTAATGAAATTCATTTTTGTTATTTCATCAATTACCGATCATATGTACAACGACTCTCAGGCATTCACACTTTCCTGTTCTAATTGTTTTATAGTTGTTACTGCTGTCGACACTAAGCGGGCGTTAGCCGCAGATTTTTTTGACGCTTTGGCGCTTTATGCCATCATTCAGTAACGTCATATGCGGCTAAACTATTCTGGACAATGTTTGTGCTTTTTATGCTGTGTTGGCACTGTACCTCATGTGGAAGCACAATATTTTTAGATCGACATGAAATGTAGGGGTACAGAACCGTATCCCTTTTATTTTAGTAGCTATAATTGTAGCAAATGTATTGTAAATAACCATCGTACGCCTTATACAAAAGGATTATCCGACAGTTAATATAAATTTTTATTTATTCATGAGACAATGGTGGTAGAGAATCGTTTCGTTGACAATGCTTTGCCTATTGAGGAAAGAAAAGCATCACTCTGTGCTTAAAGCGTGCTCCATTCGGAAGGTTGATCTGGTTGACGTAGTGTCGTTGAATGAATGATGAACTATTAATAATGGGAACTTCTTGGAATTACAGCTACTAAACGAAACTGCATTGCAGTTCAGTACCATACTAAGAGATTCGATTATAGTAATGAATGACTCTTCCTGTAACCATAGAAAAACATAGCCCAATTCGCCTCAAGAAACAGAAGGTGCCTATGACGCCGTGTCGCAGACATGAGCCATTTACTCCAGCCTGCTAGCTCGACGGTTTCCTAAATGGAATTTTGTTTGCCTACATGTACAGTGCTTCAACGAAGAAACGCTTTAGCAGAGAAGTATAGCGGCCATTGCAAGAGACATCATACGAACGGAAGGTATCGGCATAAACTGGCTCTATTTCGGACTGACAGCCACACTTGCCAGACACGGCACATGGAATATGATTTACTTCGGTCTTTATTACAACATGAAACCGTGGATTCCTGATGCGGTTTGCTTTTTTCCCCTCCTCTCCTCTGCTTCCTCTGCTCGTTTCTCTTTCTCATGCGTATGCCATCTTGTTTATTGGTGCCGGTGATATCACTCACTACGTGACATTTTTCTATAATTACTGCTCTATACGATCTCTCAAGAATAGTGCGAATACTGGCATTGTATCCCCCAACTTTATTTTATTTTAAAATGCTGTGCTGTGGCATGGTACAGTTCAGTATAGACAGTGCAAATACTTTTTGGGGACAGCCGGCACATTGACCAGCAGTTTCGCCAATAATATGATACAATACTTTTGGTAAACAAATGGAAAAGTGGAACACATTTTTGCTAGATTTCTTAGCTAATAGCACGCCATCTTGAGAATTTATTAAGGAATGACAGCATTTCGCGGTAAAACCAGTCAAGTACCACTCCTGCAGAAGTTGCTTTTTTTAACAACCGAATTTTCACTTGATGGTGATTTATATGCGTTTGCGTCGCGTTAAAGACAATATCATATATGGCAAACTAAAATGGAGGAATACTTCACAGTCTCATGCCTTCAGAAATGTTTCCTTAAGTCGAGCGCACTCGAAGAGCAGTATATTTCAATCTTGGATGAATAATGAATGTTCAGATACATCTTGACCATCTTGATTAAATACGCAAATAATTTCCTAGAAAGTGCTTGTCTTTGCTCGATTAAGCGTTTTTTTTTTTTTTTTGCAGAGAGAACCAACAAAGAATTTAGTGGCACGTATAGGACTCGGCTTCATAGCAGGCACGATTGCATCAGTGGCCAATATCCCATGTGACGTGGCCAAAAGTCGTATTCAGGGACCACGACCTAGTACAGGGGTAAGGAAATATAAAGGGCTCATGCAGTCGATGATCTTAGTCTACAAGCAAGAAGGGTTCGTTTTTCTCTTCCCTAGCAATTTTTTAACGATGAAAGCGATAAAGAGGAATGAAGTTCTCGTTTGAGTTACTGCTCCCCCAACTCCCCCATGAGTTTTGTTGAACTCCCTCCCACATGAACTCGTTATACTTGCAACTTGCTATGACTCAAATGAAAAGGTGAAACAGCTATCTCCTTTCACCTAAACAACCTTAGCCTATCCTAGCTCTTTATGCACGGCCTTCACCCTAAAAGTAAACTGTGTTATGATTAGACGAGTGTCACATGGGGCAGTAGTGGTTATTAGTTCATAACATCCTAAAATGATCATTTCATTAAATACCATGCCAACTGCGCTCTCTTGCCTTTCAGTCCGCCTAGTTCGTTTGGTATTTAATATGCAAAATTCTTTTGCTGTTTTTCAGTTTCTTTGCGCTTTGTAAGGGTCCCCTGTCGAAAGGCTGTGACTTGGTCCAGGTATGTCTATTTCAACGTGCTCTCTTTCCAGCGCAGGGATGCCGAAGTGGGGGGGAGGGGGGGGGGGGGGGGGGAAAAAAAAACGGATATTGAGCACCCTGCGCCCTCCCGAATCAATAAAATAAGAGCGAAATTCGCCACTAACCTTACGTCTAAAAATAACACCCGGTACCTCTATCTATAACTTCGTACATCTTCTAGGGGTTTCGAAACGGATTTTCCTACATACCCATTATGGAAGCGGTTCAAACTGAAATGGTTTGTAGCTCCAAACCATTCTAAGGCTAATTTCTTGGCATTCTGTGCTTAAACGTCCGATTATCGGTTCAACGAACCTCCTCGTTCAAAGATCTGTCAGAGTGAATGCGCTGAGAAACAGCTTGTTTCAGCAGCTGCATAAAATGAGTTCTCGACGTAAGTGTGTTATGTGACAACAAATAATCACTCCTTCCTTATCCCCATGATCAGAGAGAGCTTAACAAAGATGAAATTTCTAAAACGAAAAACGTATGCTGAAGCTATAATACTTTTTTCCAGGAGGCGCGATAATGCTGGTCATATACGAGAGCCTGTACGACTGGCTCAAGCAGTACACTTGATCGAAATTACTAAAGCATCACCGAATTGTCGATTCCATAACCAAAGACCATAGCTGCAACATCTAAAGTCCTAACTCGAACAAATCTGCTCAGCACATTTAAGAACTACTACAGGAATCTACTAACCTATAACAGCAGAACATATAAAACTTTGATCTAACGTCCTCTCGGACACCGCTCCCAGTGGTGACCTCTGCATAGCGGCACTTTTCGAAGACATTGCTGGTCGACCCCCACTTCTTCCCATACGGAGTTCTCCGACCCCTGCATTTAAAAACTCGCAATAACGTTGGCTCTTTCGGCGCGATTCCTTAACTTCCTCGTCTTTCCCTTGCCAGTCTGCTGTCTGCTCCTCGATGGGATACGCCCCCCCCCCCCCCCCCCCCCCACAAACCCCCCCAAAAAAAAAAAAAAACCAACA
>JPKZ01003252.1:847050-865822 GCA_000803305.1 Toxocara canis | reverse complement strand
GGCGAGGGGCGGTGGCTGACGAAGCTTAATGAAAAGCGCCTTTTATCAAGCAAGAAAAATTTCCTCGAATTAACTGTACGTGTAGAGTCTAGTGTTCTCCTATCATCGTGTTTCATCATAAAATGAGAACGCATAACTGAACAAATTCAAACATAAGAAATTAACATAGGCACCCATGAGCGCCGAGATCTGAAGGGGTGAAGAGGTACCGCAACGGCTTTAAATTTCAAATCGCAAAATTGATCCCCACAAAATATACCACAGCACGTAAGCATCAAACGACAAAATTTCGACAATTTTTGTAATAAAACAAGAAGATGAAAATATATCGAGTTCTCTTACCTTCGATTTCGCTGTTTTCTAAACGATATTCATAAAACTGCCCTCCTCCCCCCTCCCCACCACAGTAACCGTATACCAACCCAAGCAGTTTCATTAAACTAATAATAATCCGAATAAAAATATTTTCTGGAGATCTCAAAGCCGTATCATTCAGACCACCTTGAATCAAGAGAACCCTTAATTTTCGACCTCTGTAACTCGCACGTAGAAACTCAATCAAGGGCATGACCAATCGCCGAAAGTCACATCGCAAAACGCTTCAAAGAGCCACATGACAATTCTCCCTTGCTTACGACTACACATTTGATTTTCGTATTATTTGTGATTTAACTCTTAAGAAGGACAGCTTAAAAGACAGCATGCATTACTATTATGGCTCAACTGTGGGATATTTCACAGGTAAATGGCTATAAAAAGGGAAGATGGGGAGGGAAAATAAGAACACGAACTAGCTTTTCTCCTTTCCGATGTCAGGTAGCCTACGGAAAAAGGAAAGTACCAGTTCGTGAAGGTTTTCGACCCAAACACTCAACTAAACCACGGCCGACTTTAGAATGAACAGCGTCCTATGGTTCGATTGGATAAAATCGTGAAACAGTGTAGCCCTGGAGTTCAATAACATATGGGAGCCTGTTCTCAGCATCGCATGATAGTGGCTTTGGATGTAAAATTTCACTCAAAAAGAAAAAAAGTGAAACACTGTATTTGCTGTATTTCTGCGTGTTATATGTTCAAAAAAAAAAGACACCTTTAAGTGTGGTCCATCTATAGCCAGTGCAACTACTTGAACGTAGCACTCAAATTTCGCGATATAGTCACCGTTCAACGCTTTCTTAATGGTGACAACCATTACTGAAACTGATCCAGTGGGAAGCACAAAATACGAAGCAACTGGCTTAAAAAAGCAGAATTTCACGGTTTTGAACCTGAAAATGTTACTCTATCGGATGTGCACAAGTCAGCCATCCCATTCACACATTATCCCTTTTCACTCTCACTCGTTTTTCAAAGGATTTATTTGTCTTTGCAAAACTGCTCCTCAATTTATGGACGACTGATTAAAACAGCGAAGGTCAATTCAACTAATTTCAAGAAGTTTGGAAACGATCTAGTCACTAAGGATTGAGAACGAGCATTAAAGTAATTAAAGATTCAGTTTTTGACAACGGAAGTGCTATGATAAAACTGAAACGGTAGAAGCGCAAGCTACGCGATACATTGAAGCACAATGCAGCGTCGAACAGAAGTGATGTACCAGACACCAAGCCACAAGATGCACAGAACTATAAGCTACGTCGTCGCACCATTACATTCGGGGCAACAATGCAAGACCACAACTGATATGGATGGTTTTTCAAAATGCACCACGAGCAACCACCTCAAAACGTCGTCAACAGACAACGTAAAATATTTCACAGCTATTAAACGGTTGAGAAATACGATGAAAATAACTCCTCACCAACGTGGATTTCTCTCACAGATACTAGTAAAACAATGCGTAACGGGTAGACCCGCCCGGATGAAAACCAGACCACCTCAACGAAACGACGATATATGTTTGGCAATGCATCGATGCTCGCTTCCATATATTGAACATTCTGCGCACTCGCGCATGAACAGTTATTTATGTAATGTCCCATAGTGAGGAAACTGATCGGCTTATTACCCAAGTAGGCCAGATCACTCACAAATGGCGACAAATCCCTATAAGGCATCCTTCCAGAAGAATACCATCCGCGCAATGAAGCATAAAAGAATTGTTCATGGAAGCCAAAATGAAGCATCACACGGTTTGTAGAGGGTTCCAGGGCAGATGTCGACTAAAGAATATCGTTTGACGCAGCCTTTGCAAACGAACACATTCAGGCCCGCACCTGGTAACGTGCTGGTCTGCCGTCTGAGGCAGAACCTCAATAAACCAGTGATCGCTGAATGCGCTTTATCGGTATATTCTTGGCTGATGTATTGCTGACAGAATAGTGAAGGAAAGAGGCTTTGAAGCAACCCAGTGAGTTGCTTCAACTGCAACAATGCTCCATGAAGTGGGATGTCGGCGACGCGACGCAACTGTTGCTGAGTACATAAGATGCGTATCGCGACTGCAGGCATGAACCGCCGTATGTAGCTGCTTAGGATCGAAAAGAACGCCTAAACTCAACGATACTAGCTCGATGAGCATACATTACAGGCAGATCGCAATTTTCAGCAATCAATTTTGCTGCAAACAGCGCCACCGTGGTGTCCTCACAATACGGCTTACCATTCGTTTTATGAAAAAAAAGGCCCCATAATGCAGCACCCCTCTGTGGAAAAATCCATTCGTGAACTCAGGAAATATTCTGGTATCTCATTATGTAACACCAGAACACGTGTTAACCAGAGCGAGCCAAATGCCATAAAAACACAAGAGGTCCCTCCTTTCCAAAAAGTGTCTGACCTAATTCCTAATGAACTAATTATTGGTCTATACGTAGTACACAAGGTCAGTTTCATGGCCATTTCGTGCAGTAAAACTGCAAGTTCTGTTTGCTCCTGCCTATGTAGCAGATCTGCGCGCTGCTTATGCGAACATAAGAATTTACGCGTTGATCTTTAGACTGTTTACGAAGCACTGAGTGTTCAGCCATAACGGTACTAGTATTATTCCCTCTTATGGTTGAATGGTGATCAATGTGATGGGGAAATACAGCGGAAAAAGATGCGACCACCTCCTGTTTTTAAGCTGTTAACGATTTATTTGATGCGCCTACAGCTGGATACCCTCTATTACAGGGGTCTCCACTGGCTTCTGCTCAACACTGCATCAACTTATCTCCTTTGTGATACTTTTCAGTATAACTGTGTCCATATCGCGAATTTTTCGTGGAGCAAAATTCCAAACGTTTTTGCAAGGATGAATTTGATTTAGCAGACTTACAATTCTACGGCAGTAAAGCGTTGACAAATCGAAGCCATATCTCAAAAAAAAGAGACCTCGGGATTCCGCTGCTGACATTCCGAATTCCCTTCTACTACATGCAAACTGTGGGAAGTGTGCATTTTAGGTCATCCACAACAGTTACAGCTACAGCGCAACCTGCCGCAGTCAATGGGATCATTTGTAAGTCAATCTGATTGACGGTACAGATGACTACAGCTGAAGTGGCGAAAACCATTTCAACCATCCATTCAAACATCTGAAACTATTTAGGCAACCTGAACTTCATTAACGTATGCCATAACACGGCCTCAAATGTGTCAAACCTGACTAACGCTGCCGTAACCTGCCCACGACTGGGAGCACAGTCACCTCACCTAAAGTGCGCACCGTCCTGTTTACGAAATTTCTCGGACTCGAAGTGAAACTTCTAAAGACGAACCCAGTGCAACTGGAAGTAATGACACGTTTTCCTCCGTTACGACGCCGCACTTACTGAGTACGTTTCAAACATAGCTGCTGGTTATCTGGAACATGGTAGGGACTAAAAATTGCGGAAGTTGGTTACTAGACGAAATACGTAAGAAACTGACCTCACGAAGCCGATCGGCCTTCTTCATTATTCAAAATCTGACTTGAATGCGTTCGTCAGAAGCGCGCACTAAAAGTCTGAAAAGAATGCTTTTCATTCAGTTTAGCAGCTTCTTAACAGTCTTTTTCATACTCTCGCTGTTCATGTGGTCCAAACGGAAACATCGAAAATTTTATCAGTCGCAAGACTTTAAAACGCCAAGGTGTGCAGGAATGATGTGGGCGATGTGATGGTGAACAACGTTACTTTATTAGGCTGGCGAACGGTTCTTTTGGTAATAGAATTCAGCTGGTTTTCCCTTTCCGGTAATGCAGGTCACTACATTTCCATAGAAGTTCACGTGACTTCATAACGTGTGCAACAGTTTTCGTGATCGATCAAACCGAAAGGAGGAAGATGTACAACTACATTCGCATTGTTTTTAGTAATCACGAGCGCATCGCATCGCCTCTGAACCAAGGGAAGAACACTGGATGCGTGTATAGCAACGCGAAAATTGCTTTACTCTGTATTGAAGGCGAACAATCCACAGCTATTATATATCATCAGTGGGCAGAGGTTAAAGTGGAAGAATTTTTTTTGGAGAAAACGGAATTCAAAAAAAAAAGAGAAAACGCATTTTGTTGGACAAAAAAACGATGAATTCGTCCACTCTTTTTCACCTAAACAGCAAAACCGCGCGGATCAAAACGAGCAAAACATGCATGGTAACGTTCTCACTGCACGAAATTGCATGATTCCTCAAAAACGGTAAAATGGTGGCGAAAAACTCTACGGTTTTGGATTACTTTTTTGTGTTATATGGGTTTTGTTGTATTTTACTTGAGCTCTTCTGCCACAGATACGGGAGAACTTCTTGATGACTTTTCGGCTTTTAGTGGATTGTATCGCTGATGGCAATCGATAAATGCTAGTTTGGCGAAACGGTCACCATTTCGACGCTTTAAACCGAATTGATCGAAGAGTGATCAAGGTGGGGAGTGCAGCTAGAGAAAACAGTTAAATCACTGATGTCAAATTACGAGCCCAAAGCAGTGATGTGATCAATAAGTTAACAATATTTTTCTTAACTTTGAGTAGAAAACGCTGTCCTCAAAACTGCCCATAGGAACTCGGCGATCAAGGCAATTTCGAAAACAACTGGGCTTGGCGAAAAAAAAAGTATTTAACATCCCGAAAGCGTCTAAAACATAAGGCAGTTTTTAGGTGGTTACACCGACAACTGCTGTTAGAAGTACCTAAGGCAACTCGTGGACAAAGCAGCAAAAGCGGCACCCAACTTGTTCCAAATAATTGATTCAAGCAAGGCAGTCTGACTCAGTGATCAAAAAAGAAAGCTAAAAAGCAGTTTCTACATATCTCAACGATGGCTTTACTAGACTATATATGTAAAAATTCTTCCACTATCGTAGATTTCCGAACGCTCCCAACGTAGCTGTTCCCAAGACAGAGGCGTCAAAAAAGTTAGACGAATTTGGCGATACGGCATGGTCGAAAAAGCGACGGGTTGTAACAACATAAAACTGACATGACGCGTTCGGAATGTCTATCTAGAAGCTGCAAAACCGTGATTAAACTTTAAAAAGTGTAGAAACTACCAAGTTTTCAACACAGCAGCACATCAACTCCGCAAACTAACCACCTTGTAATTAAAATGCGAACTTGCGAGCAAGCAACAACGATATAACTTTGCAGGACTGTGCATCAGCAAACCGTGAAACGCTCGAAATTTCTAAGGCAAATTTACCAAACTCTATAAATGACACACACCCAGCAACCTTCCCAACCCCACCATCCACTCAGCATGCAAGATACAGAATCTTCGACACTTTCTCCGATAGACTGCACACAGCCTACGCCTATTTTTTGCTGTCACATGAATGGCGTATGCGAATATGCAGTGACACCGCATGAGCGCAGCACGACGAATGTGTGCGTTTGAATCCCCAGCACGCGTCTCGTTAAAGTTTTCATATCACACCAGCAAATAGCTTTGGTCTCGGCTGAGTGATGAGTTTTGTTCTGGTAATGTTTAAGATGAAATGAAAGGTGAGAACCAATACGATGACGTCTGAAAGTCTTGTTAATAAAAGTAGATGAACGCAACGGTGTGTGTTTGCATTCATTGTCAGCTATAGTGAGCGTAATGTTTTTAGCTCTTCGTTTGATCGTGCTTGAAGGGTGTCCATCTAACATTTTGCAACATGCACCTGCCCTGAATCCTTGAATTCATACTTCAGAGACTGTAGTATTTCAGCTGGTAAAGAGAACCGAAGGGGAGAGGAGAGAAGGGAATTTTGGGGGGAAGACTGAACGTAGCGATGAGAGGGAGGGAGTGGAAGGAGGTGGGGATAGCTTATGTGGTCTCCTGTTTCCAGTAAGAGGACTGAACCCGGCGCTGCATTGAAGGAGGGGAAACAGTCCGACGGTTTACGAAATCTGATAGCACTTTTGTGCTCCTACTTCGATGTTTTCGCGTCGCGCTTGTGCGTTTTTTTGAAGTCGTGCATGTGCACCTAACAATTTTTTCTTCAATTCCAAGTCATCTGCCCAGCCGAAGCAGCCTCGACCAAAATGTTCTTTTAGTCTTGTCTCATGGTTATCGATCGCTCTATCTCCGGCACAGTTTCTTTCATATGCTTACGTGGACTGTGGTTATTTTTTTTTTGGAAATGTGTAGTTTTAGAGTGACGGCGGCAGTCGTGGTTTTTACTCTAAAAGTAGTTCGTTTATGCTTTGTAGCTTGTTCACTTTGGTGTTTATCGGTTTGTTTTTGCGCCATTTCTAGGCAGGGTTGTCCCGAATTTTCGCTTTACAGTAAAGCAAATGAAACATTCAAATGAAACTTGATTTCGCTATATTTTTCACCTAGAAATGGTACCTGTTCCACTCTGATAATGTTCACCTGTGGTTTCTATCTGGCCTGTGCTAAGTATAAGTGAACAGTTTCATTTACTCAACGTTCGCGAGTTGGTGGTATCGCTAATATAGTGTGGTATGATCAGCTATACTCGTTTATTTCTTTGTTTATTAATGACCTTTGCCTGTCCTATATCAGCTCTAACTGTCAAAGTGGCGTGGTTTCTTCGAACAGTTTAAAGGAGGTCCTCGATGTGCCGTGAGAGTATTGTTGGTCTATCGTAAGAGGTAGAAGCTCCCTACCCGTGTATTAGAGCGCATTTTTAACAGGAATTTTTGTACGGTCGGTCGGTTTGTATGATTATATGGATACATAAACGGGCGCTCCACTGAAAGCGTAAGGCGTCATCAGCTGCTTGTGGTGAAAGGAACACATGTGTGCATAGGCAGCCATATGAGTGCATTGTTTTGTGGAATAATGCAGGTAAGCATAGTCGTAATGAAAATGTTATTTTTCTCTTGTTATATGTTGTTAGTGCCTTCATGTTATTTTTTCAAAAAGAAAAAAAACGTTTGTCGAGGTCAAAGTTATTGAATTTTTGGAATCATTACCTGCCAGGTGACACCGCGCTTTGATAAGAAGAACTCCTGAATGTTTAGATATACCGACTATTAGCCCACTTCATTTAGAACCAACTCCAGATTGTCGACATGTGATTCAGGAACTGTTTCATCGATGTTGAACACTTCGAAAGCATTGAGCGCAAATGTGAATGTGTTGAGCTGTGTTCGCATTCTGTGCGTGCTGCTTTTGTGAGAATATGATGCATTTTCATTGTTTTTATTTTTCAGAGCAATAATCCCAGGAAGTTCTCGTCGCGTTCAGCGAAATGATGGTAAGTTTTAAAATAACTCCCTTCGCTCTTCTCGCTCGTAGTTTGTTTTATAAGTAGCATAGTCGTAATGAAAATGTTATTTTTCTCTTGTTATATGTTGTTAGTGCCTTCATGTTATTTTTTCAAAAAGAAAAAAAACGTTTGTCGAGGTCAAAGTTATTGAATTTTTGGAATCATTACCTGCCAGGTGACACCGCGCTTTGATAAGAAGAACTCCTGAATGTTTAGATATACCGACTATTAGCCCACTTCATTTAGAACCAACTCCAGATTGTCGACATGTGATTCAGGAACTGTTTCATCGATGTTGAACACTTCGAAAGCATTGAGCGCAAATGTGAATGTGTTGAGCTGTGTTCGCATTCTGTGCGTGCTGCTTTTGTGAGAATATGATGCATTTTCATTGTTTTTATTTTTCAGAGCAATAATCCCAGGAAGTTCTCGTCGCGTTCAGCGAAATGATGGTAAGTTTTAAAATAACTCCCTTCGCTCTTCTCGCTCGTAGTTTGTTTTATAAGTTTTTTTGAAAAATTTAATAAAACACTAACAGCATTATATACAGTCTGATGTGCTGCAGCGATAGGTATGGCGGAGGCACTATATACGTAAACTCAGGTGATCTTACAGCTGTAGTGCGGTTGGAACTTCGAGGGAAGGGACTGGAACGTGGAACGTTTGAAGAGTGATTGCGTAAGTCTGCGTCTACATCGATGCAGAAGGCCGCTAGTTTACACTCCCTCCATTTCGTTGGCACATTACATACTACTTTTCCAGTTCCGTTCACACCATCATAACACCAGCATCAAATTTATCGCTTCAGTCTATTTTACAGTCATTGTGCTGATAGATCAACTTATCACCTCTTCTTCTCTCCTCTCCCCTTCCCACCCCTTCCCATCCCCCACCCACATAGCGCATTTGATTGCGATCCATGTTCTTTTCCGTTCAGTTTTTTCTCTGTTCTTCTCTCCTTGTTTCTTTTCAAAATACTGTTTAATTTTTTTTTTTCATACGAACTGTAATCGACTTATGTTTGCCCCCTCATGATTAGGGCGGAGAATAGGGTGCTGAGCTCATCTATGATTGTGCTACACAATGTATTCATGACTAGGTATCGAAATCACAGGAAATAAATGAATGTTTTTTTTGTTTGTCACTGCGACCAATTTATGTTTCTTTGGCGAAACTTCGTTGCATGCTCATGTTGGTATCGCTAGGGCCGTTAGATGCTATACAGTAGTTGCCTCGATGAAATCAATCACGGATGAAATATGATGTTTATGAAGGCAAGTAGTATGCGAGAGTCCCCTTAAATTAAATTTGTTATGGGTGTTAAAACTTTTTATTCGGTTCAGTCTATTCAAGTAACAAGAATCGGCTTTTTATGCGCTTTTCAACATAGCGAAAGCACACTAAGGTCGTCATATCTATGCATGTGTATTTATTCTGTGTGTCTGCGTCTTTCTTTCTGTTTGTTGATGAAAACTAGGAGGACTGCGCAACGGCGTTTTGGGAACTCAACCGATAATACTGTGAGGGCCTCCGAGAAAAAATTTTGAGTGCATTTTGTGGATTCCTAACTGAATTATGGCGCGTTGGAAATAATTGAATGGAAGGATAGGCTAGGGGAATAATCTTTTTGAAGTTCAGTTTTTTGTAGCGTTTTTTTTTTCAATCTCACATAAACGATGATGCAGTGCGATTGCAACAGAAGGGACTGCCGCGAGAGATGAAAAAAGGAGCAACACTGTAACTTCATCTCTTTGCATAATATCTTCAAACTACTATTCCTAATGAACTGCTTTGATTACTAGCAAAAGACAGGACGAGTTAAAAATAGCGGATTAGTAGGGGTAGTCATACTGTCGGCCTGTTTGGTGTATCTGTAGCCAACTATACCTTTGCACAGAACTGTCTAGCTCGTTTTATTTGCCTCTTGCCTAACCTTGAAGAACTCATTTGGAGCACAGCATTAAAGAAGTGCTCTTCAAGTCACGGACCGTTTCACTCGTTTCAGAAAATTGAGAAGCCGCAAACTCACTCTCCGATAGTTCTGCGGTATGTCCAAAAGGAGCTGGCGTCGTTCGCTACTGATCCGGTTGAGGGCATTCAAGTGACATACGACGATTCTAACATCACGACGATACATGCTACGATCGATGGACCAGGTACAACAGTCGATATACATCTAGAACTACTGCACAGTATTAAATTGGTCAAAGCCCTTCAGTTCTTCAAAATAGTTGAGAATAAATTATTTGAGATGCTATGCTATAGTTAATATATTATGCTATTGTTGATACGTTATTTTGCTTCATTGTCACCTTAACATACCTTAACGCTGCAAAAAGCCATTAAAAAAAGTCGTCATCATTTTTTTTCGAATGACTTTCTTGCGAAGTGTATAACTCGCTAGCTTTTGTTTGCCGTTAAACAAATGGTTATTTCTTAGCTCAAAACTGAAGAGTTAAAATATATCGTACTCTTTAAAAAATCTCCATATATTGTTTTGGTGTATGCCAAGTAGCGAGCTTCGGTAGGCAAATGTATTTATGCGGAAACACTTAGAATAGAATGTGCTAATGATTTTGTTTCATCTACTTTTCTAGACTTTGTAGTGATTTTGAGCATGTCATTAAAACGGGTTTTCATCACCTTGGCATAGTCACGCCAGTGGCTGAAATTTCAGTCAACGGAGAAGCTGCAGTAATCGGGATTTGTGGAGGACGGGCTGCTGGGAATTGTATCGAATTATGGCAGGGCATCTTTGACTTTTTCACTCTATGCTTTTATGGATGTGCATACTTATATCTTTCATTCAGTTTATTTCGCCTTATACAAAGGCATATGGCAGAACTCTTGCAATGCCGACACCGTGGTATGTTGAAATGTTCGTAGACATGAGTCAGAAGAGCAGATGGTTTCTAGGAACTGGTGATTAGACGTAATTCTCATTCCGACTGTAACTGCCGAGCTGGACGTAGTGGCTGTTAAACTAACGTTTCACCAGGAAACGGAATTGCGATAGAATGTTACTTGCAGAGGGTACGCCGTTTGAAGGTGGTCGTTTTAACGTCCGCCTTTTTCTGGGAAGAGAGTTTCCCGGGATGGCTCCGAGTGCTTATTTCACTACGAAGATATTTCATCCAAATGTCGACCCCAAAACAGGAGCCATCTGCGTGAATACTCTTAAGAAGGTTAGCTCGGTTATCACTACGTGCTTTGCAGGAAACGTTTAACTTTTTTTTATCACTGGTCAAGACACCGTAATGAATGAATAATTCCATTTCGCGGTTTCGAGTCTTTTGTCGATGCGGTTGTGGAGGGGTGAGATGGGGCATTTTAGTTAATGCGTTTGATCACTTGCGTTTGGTACCATTCCCTAGTTTTACTTGCGTTTGGTACCATTCCCTTGTTTTAATTGCGTTTGGCACCATTCCCTATGATTCTTCTGAGGGAAACGGTGATCGTGGAATATGGTATTGCTGCCTTAGGTTAAATCTCGAGCGATTCGCATTTCTTCTCAGGGCATTTTTTGTCAACAGCTTTTTCATGGCTATCGCTGGATAGGAAACGCTGGTTTAGTTTTTGGAGTCCGCATTATCATTTATGAGCGGATGCTGTTTAAGGATTGGCGACCGGATTTGGGCGTTCGCCATATTTTGATTGTAATCCGTTGTCTTATGATCGAGCCCAATCCCGAGTCTGCGCTAAACGAAGAGGCCGGTTTATTGCTTCAGCGTGATTACGATGAATATGTGGTGCGCGCTCAACTCCTTACCGACATCCACGCTCGTCCACCCGACGCCGTCGTTCACAATTTGGTAATTTCATCCCAGATTCCGTCTCAGCGTGTTGAATTGCAGCAACAGTTACTTTTAAGAGACAATACGAAGACTGATAAACTTATTGACGAATTTATCGATAAGTTGATAAATTAAGAGGTAAATTTGTTATCGTCTGTCCGGTCGATCTTTTGATAAGCCAGTTGTCTAGTCGCCTTGCACACACGTGTTGCGGCGATCTTTGGCAGGCTCGATCGAAATGTATTCAACAATAATTTACGTCTGGACGTCCCTTTCATCTACTTTTTCATGAATTTAATTTAACTACGAACGCGTTGAATTGGCGGTTCTGTAAAAGTGGCAACATGGGCTTGATTCGCGTGATTCTTGAAGACAATGGTAGAGCCTCGTTTCCTGTCACGACCTCATCATTGATAGCTGCAGGAATTGCTGTCGTTTGAGGGCGCGCTTGTATGGATTCTCGATCAGAAAGGTTATTTTCAACGCTGGGGTAGCTGCTTATCGGTAATGCCACTGCGCCAAAAGTACATTTCCTTTTGATGTTCTTTCGAAGTGTGGTATGGCCGGGCATAGTATAGTATTAGTACCAAGCTAAAATCCGAAAATATGCCAAATACGTTAAGCTATTTGGAAAGTAAGACTTGGTGGAATGTGCAGGGTTTTTAGAGAGGAAAGTGCAGTGTGATCTGAAAAATTGCTCTAATAGCATATTATCGATGAACTCAGCCAGTCGATTTGCTCTTTCGTATTCGGGTCTCAATGTCTCATTCTTTAAAAACTCAATAATTTTTGCTGATTGTTTTACAGCCTATTTCGCGAGTCACAAGTTTTAGGACTACATCCTATGGGTCATGATTCTTGGGCCTAAAATCTTGAAAAGTGGATAAGTTCTCAAATCATCGCATTTAGTGACCGGCAAGCCTTCAGGGTGCTGAAAGTTCTACCGTTTTGTTAGTTCAGTCGCTGGTTCTATCTAGACCAATTTTATCGCGTGCAACGGAGAAGGCAACGAAGCATGTTTAGATGCTTTTCTCCTATTTTGGAAGTTTCCAGTTCTTTTCAGTTCTTGCTAATCGGGTGGTTGCTGGTCATTTCTTGGGAATCCCGGAATTTACGAGTGGCCCTCTCTCCAGATAGGGGGAGGCCGAGGGATTGTACATGGAGAATTTGAATATTGAATGTGACTGTTTGAAGGGTACGGGACTTGGTCGTGGTGCGAGTGCCGCAAGTAATGGCAGAGTTGTGAAGAAGGCAGCCAACAAGAGTTCCAAGATGTTACGACGCCTATAAACTTCGTTCTTTGTTTCGTTGGCATATGACGGGTTCTTTTCCAAGGAACGATATTGCTTTTTATTGAGAGTGAAGACAGTCTTTCTTTCTCCCTTTTCGCATATTGTCTTTTTGGGTGATCTCTACTTAGCGGAGGTCTTGAAAGAACGGCCGGAGAATATGGGGAGAAGGGGGTTTTTGAGCTACTAACAAACAATTAACTAGTCTCGGTGATTAGCAATCGCCTCCGGGTAGAGTTCGACGATGAAAAACCAGGGAAGGGAGGGGGTTTAGGCCACGAATCTTTGTTCACACTGGTCACGAATACAGCAGTTAATACATATCCCAACTTGCGCCATGGTCCTGCGTTTCCTCACTATTCCATTGTCAGCAATCAGTCTCACAACGCGATCATTACACAGATATAAATTTGCGACCGGTCTATACTCCACTTGATTTTTTTAGAGCTTCCACCTCGGACATTTTACTAACAAGGCATCTGTAGCGCACTTTTCGGGACTGTCACGTTGTACAAAATGTTATTTGGCAACCGTGACAGTCGTCCGTAATTTGTGTAGCTCCCCCATATGCAGCTTGTTGTCTAAGTCGCCCATCTCAGTCGATCTTCAAAGATCACTTTTGTGCTCTCCTCAAATCGCATGCTCATCAAATTTGCACTTCTTTTACTTATACGATCTTTTCAATTCGGATTCTGTGTTTCAAGAACATAAAATCTTTTTTGCTCGCATGGACCATTTTAGTGCCGTATGCGTTTTTGCGTATGCCATGGTTTACACGGAGCCTTCGAACAGTTACACTAGACTTACCTGCCGAAAAGAATTCGGTGAGCTTTTTAGCTGGTCTTCATATTTCATAAAGCGTGCACAGCACACAGCGTAATTCATCTGAATTGGATTGCCCCATTTTCAGTAGCATCCAGTTATTTCTTTCTACCGTAAAATTAAAGTCAACTGGATTGAATTAATTAAACGCTATAAATTGGGTGCGAATGGATATTTACTCGTGGTCGATTTTTTGACGCTAAAAGAAATTAAGTTCATTGTTTTTTATGAATAACTAGTGGGTGTTGGTAGAAACATTGCCGCTTCAAATCACATGCTGTATCTTGAACCAGTGGTGTTAAACACGGTTGACCGTTGCTTAAGCGTGATGCTGGAAGTGATCCACCAGCAGTCCTAATCCGTAAAGACCATTTCAAAAATGTTGAAAAATTAATAATAAAAGACTGTCTTTTTACTATGGAGCAGTTGTCTCCGGAAGTAATATTCGTGGGTAAGGGTGTCAAATCCATCACATCACCTGTGAGCGCTCGAATATAATTCATATTGCATGATCTCGAGCGTGGTCCGGAGACGTATAATGGAGTATGCGTATTGAATGAGAATTTATGTAAGCTGCGAAACAGCGGATGATCGTGCGACTTCACTGGAAGGCAAAACTCACTTGCAATGATCATACAAACTATACAAACAGTTTTCTTGAAATCAAAGTGACGCAAGTACGTTTTATGCAGTGACTTTATGCAGTATTAATGGTGTGAGGTTCCCTGCTACTGCGGGAATTAATCATCTGCCCAAAATATGCTGGAAACTATCAGCGTTTATGATAGACCCAAACACGTGGTAATGCCGCTGACGCTATTGTGGGAAACCTACTTACGTCAGCCTTAAATGCTTATGCATTTGGGAATCTGTCATCCGTTAACCTTCATTGTGAATCGATTTCTTCTGCATGCCGACTGCTGTTGTTGAAGCTTCGCATCTTCAAGGGGTGCAAAGGAGCCAAAACAGTATAAAAAGGGAAAAGGAGACAAGACGGAGTCCTGGCCGCCACCGGCATCCTCATACTCCTTGGTCCTTTGTGTCATCTGTTTGTACCAACCGCTTGGTTCATGGTTCTAGCCGGCTTGGGACGTTATCTCGGATATTGTTTCTATTCAGCTGGATTTCGAAGCGGTTGTTAACGAAATTCGACACAAGTTATGATGTTATGACTCACGGATTTTCCAAGGGAATGTTAGTACGTTTATGAAGATGGGCTGTCTCCGTTCTGAGAATTCTGGCAACTCCCTTCATTCACTGTTAATAGGTTACTCAATTTGCCATTATAGAGGGTGAGCGTTAATAGCAGAGCCAGCTGGTTTTGAAGAAGTGCGCAAGCCTACATATCCTGCCAATCTGGCTACAGCTAACATTTGTCATTCTTTGGTAATGAAAAGGCTTTGGGCTTTAGTAAGAAGGGGATTAAACTGGACCAGTGGGCCGCAATCGGTTGTTCAAGTGCATTCCAAGGCCACAATAAACAAGTCTGTAACAGGAAAGAAAAACTTTTAGAACGCCTTATATTTGTGTGGTTAATATTAAAGGTGAAGCACATCCATCGAGTAGAACCTACAAACGCTGACCTTTAGAGTTCAGACACGTAACACTCAAGGAACTTCCTGAACGCCTTGTATAGGAAACACAGAGCCTTTGTTTACTAATCTTCTTGCAAATTCGGTTCTGATTTCAAGTTAACAGCTGTGAGGTCGCTTTAGATGGCAACATAGGGATCGGAATGAAAGGACGGTTCGATTTGGAGTAATTGGTTATTATCGGTGTAGTTGTAGGCGTACTTATGAAACTTGATTTATCGCACAATTCCCGCAGACATTAAATGAAGCAGCGAAGAGAAACTATGGTTTAATTCACCCGTGTCAGCTCGATGATACAGATGGCCTTCACCATAAGGTTTACGCATAACGTTGCAATGTTTATAGAAAAAACGCTGCGGTGCTCAAGCGTTACCTGGATGCTTATATAGCACCGTCATTGGGAAATGCTTTTAGCTGCACTGGTCTGCTCACTGTGTGAGTTTTAAGCTGGGAAACGGTGTCAACGAAACGATTATACGTTTTATGTGATGGAAGGCGTGTTGGTATGGTTTCACTGCCAAAGTGGTTTACAAAAATACCAAAAGACAACTTTAAGGCACTACCTTCATACCACTTGCAGGAAGTGAACTTGAATTGGTGCATTATCCTCAGCCCAAATTTATGGTTTTTATCGCTACATGTGTAATTGAATGACACAGTCGTCTGCTACCACCTGTTGTTCTCTCGTTTATTTGTCGTATTTGCTATCATGCTAGAGAACGTCCACACTCCAGGATGGAACATCTTCAAGGGCATCGAACATAAACGTGCCGGAAATGATACGCTAGTTCAACGATTCTCAACCGATAAAATTTGATGTATCAACCTTCGCCAAAAATTTTTTAGTCCTAAATGGGAAATGTATGGTTTGCGAGAGTATGCCGAAATCAGGCATTCTCAACAGAAACTTGTCAAAGTGAACTTAAATGGTTCACTGGGTTCTAAGATGCGAATAATTGAAAGGGAAAAATTTTGACTGATTGACAGGAATTGCTCCTTTGTTGTTAGGAACTATCTGCTGAGCAAAACCACTTTTTTTTAAAGTTGACAGCCGGTTTTTTTTCTGGTGGTTGGTAGATTTAGCCAGATCGCTGACAGCGATCCGTTTGCAGTTTGCAGACACAATGGAACAACAGTTCATCAACTTACTTTCACAAAGGTCATTTTTGCCGGAACACATTTATTATCGGAGACTTCGTTCGCAGCTAAAACCGTTGATGGTTTTCCTGGCTGAAGGGGCATCCTCTATTTCAGCTCAACATTTTCTCCCCTTTCCGCTTACTTCAACATCAACTGTAACACCGTTGGGCGAACAACTTTTTGGCTCAGTAACAAAGAACTGCGTTATAGTGATGTGTTTTTAGTTTTGTTTAAAAACGGTTCTGGTTGTTCCGTACAACAATGCAAAGACCTCATGTATCAGCAGTCTTCTCATCTTTGAATACTGTGTACTGATCGTGCAACTTGTTTTACGTCGAGGTGATCTCTTCTCTACGGTAACGTCAGAGGTACGCTCTCAAAGAGCTTGCCTTCAGGATCAGTTATGTTGCGAAACTAGTCTTTCGAGGCAGCTCTCTACCTCATTTATTACATTGTCCTGACGCAAATAAACAAAAGTTCTATGTTGAGCAGATGAAAATGCAAACGATGAATGAGGCTGAAACACGGAGGGGGCCAACAACACAACGAGAAGAATTCACATACTCATGTACCGGCAACACGCAGTTGTTTGTGATCTGATCAGCTGTCGCCCTGCTGCACCAACTTGAAAACTGCAGTTTCCTGTCCGCGTTAAAACCAAATGTGTCAAGAGAATAAACTACGCTGTCAACAAAAGTAAGGCTTCTGTTGACTCGAAATCCCACCTGTCGTGTAAATTGCCTCTGGCGGTGGTTCAGTGGTCGAATGAGTTTATTCGATTACGGTAGAGAATAACAGGCGAATACACGGCAGCCGATGTTTTTTAGGGGAAGCGGGATATAAGGCAGATTATACAATACTGAGACACGACGAATTTGCTGGTGGGTTCTCTCAACAGAGATCCCGCTGGCCCAGCAGGCGCCCCTTATATGCCCGCACCGCGTAATATAAACAAAGAACACGAAAAAAAAACACTAATATCGCATATGGCCCACATCACTGTACTCGAATATGAACAAAAACAACAATATCGCATATGGCTTACATCACTGTATTCGAATATACACAAAGACAGCAACATCGCATGTCGCTCACGTCAATCAACTGTATTCGAATATAAACAAGGACAGTACTATCGCATACCGCTCACATCAACCGATTCACGCTGACTTGCAAAAACGGCAGTTTTTGCAACACCACCAAAAAAAGAGAAAAAAGGAAATAACAATTTTTTGGGTGTCGAAATTTGCTGCACTTTAAGCGCCGGCACCTCAACCCAACCACCATTATCTCATCCTCATCTTTTTAAAATTTACATCACACATGGGCACTATAATATCGCAAATCATCAGAGTGAAACACCCCTAATCGGGATCAATTCCTCATTGACACAGCATGGCGGCAAAACCGTTTTCGTGGTCATTCGCGCTGACCGGTGCATACACGAAAGTGTAGGAAGTGAAGAGGGCGCTAGAGAAAATGGCGCGCCAAATGATAGCGTCGGCGTGGGTGAGCGATTATGTCAAAAAAAAACACGGACGACTCGCTGACTTCCCCCAAATGTCTGTCTGGATGGATGTACGTTTAGAGACTGTCGTTGCTTTTTTGGTATGCCATCGATGGGCAGACATATTCATGCGGTCGTGCTGTTTCTTCAATGTGTGGCTGGCCACCTGTGTGCGTGAGGGCCGCCGCTGTGACGTTATTGTGATTAAAATGAATTTGCATTCGTCTCAAGTTGGGCGAGTGCTTTCATAGCATATTTTTATGCAACCAAGCAGCGGTCTGCAATCCCCTAAGAAGGCCTGCACTCCCCCAATTCCCTCTACACTTCCATACTGTTTCGTCATTGTCTTAAAAAGCATTCAATTCGCGAAATTAACGCACGAAGACCATTCGATTAGCAGTAACGTTCTCATGTGATATTGGCGTGTTGAAATTTGAAGGGTGCTGGTTGTGCTGACTGCACTGTTAATCGAACGATCTTTATGCGACGTTTTCCGTAACCGAAGGCTCATGTAACGGTCCGTCCAGTTGCAGGCGACCAATAAGTGGGACCAAAATCGCGATTTGGAGTACTTCTTGTTCATCGACCATTTCTCTCCTCTCGCCCCTCCCGCTCCCCACCCCCCTCTCCAACACTGGCTGGGTAAGAAAAGCTCCTTTCGACTGTATTTTCACACTGTTATCTCACATGGGTATTCCTTGCCAACATAATCCGAACTAGGCATCAGTGACATCGATGACAAGTTAAAACCACTTTTTAGTTTGGCACCAAAAAATTGTTTATCTAGACAACCACTACATAGTCAACAAGCAGAAGGATCGAACTAGGTGAAAAACAAAGACTGGAGGGACATTTCTTCAAAGCATCTAGACTGCTGATTCAAATTCGGTCACCCATTGACTTGGGGATGTATGCCAGTCGGCATTGTAACGGAAATGGCGTTCCTACATATTACGGCGCAACTTCTTTAAAGTATTCAAACTGCAGCCAAATTTCGGTTTTCAGTGGAC
>JPKZ01003252.1:792838-820568 GCA_000803305.1 Toxocara canis | reverse complement strand
CTTCACCACGGTTTAGTCATTAGAAAGCCCATTTCCAGATGGTTCGAAGAGCACTGAGTGCGTGTATACTGCGCGAACTAGTAAAATCTAGCATTAGTGGCACCGATGTATTTTTTTAATCTGGTTTTGTCGCGAATCGTTTTCCCACCTAACTTCCGTTCTTTCACTCAGAAGTTACTGGTATTGTAATTTCAAATGTTCGGCTTTAATGTGGCTTCCTTTCGAACTTAGCTAACATTACATACACCCCGTGATCCCCATCGTTTTGCTTGCATTTTTATCGCACTTTTTGCAATGCTGAAGGCGCGTCATAGGTCTGTCGTGCATGTCTGCTTATCCGTCTATCTGCATGTTCGATAGTTCCAACGCATTCAACGGAGAAACTTCCGCGATGAAACTTGGCAGTCATAGTCTGTGGCATTGTGAGGGACCCTTAACAGGAATTGGAACGATTCGTGGATATCTGGATGAATTATGGCGCATCAGAAGTAATTAGACAGGAAAGAGATGTGAGGGGGACAACTGCTTGAAACTCAACACCTGGGATCTAATTACGGGCTCATACGACGATGCAAAGCGTTGCAAACTAGATGGCGCGTTAAAGAGCGTTCGAAGTTTGTGATGTAAATTGCTAGGCGAGAAACTGGTAATTTTGAAAACAAAAAACGAACGCGAAAATTCCTATGAAATAGTCTCTAGCAGGTCTCATTTCATGAACGGGTCGCCTCACGTCCCACCACAGCCACTGCACAGTGCTGGTCAAAAGCAATCGCCTGAGCCACTGCTGAATATGGATGTTTATGCGTAGCCAAAAACTTCATTTTGTTTCGGGCTATTCGTTAGATCGTTTTATGCAGAATTGTGAAAAGTGCATATCGTGCTAGCTCTCTAATACGCTTTGTAAATTGTTCTGACGTTGGCTTCAGTATCTCTCTTGGTAACGTCTTTGATGTTAAGGAGGGACGAAAGATGTTTGCGCCGTTATTGTTTGTAAAAGAAACCTTTAACACTTGAAAGAAAATGGATGAATGTGCATGGCTTCTCGTGAGTTTCATTAGCTGCTGTATGAATTTTTGTGTTAATTGCTTTCAGCAGCCTGATCGTGTCTGGATGGAAATGTTTGGATGATTTTTATGTTGTAAAATCTCACCGAATATGTTTTTCTTCCTTTCTTGAAGTACTCAAGAAGTACACACATACCTTTCTCGCACTTTAAAAATGGTATTAGAAAGTTTAATCCATAGATGCGTGTCGTCAATCTCACAATAGTGAATGAGACTTCCGATGTTTTTTTTTTTGGCGTCAGCCATCTGCCTTCTCGCGTCAATTAAAATATAACGAGGCACACTTCAGCCAGCATTTGCCGTATCAAAGAAATCGGTCGTATTGGTTTTTTTTTTGTGATAAATTTATCGTATTCCCTCAAGTGAAGCTCCCGGAGAACAAGTTTAGAGCTGTCTGGAGGATGGATTTGTTGTAAGTGCTGACATTGGAAACCATAGTATTTCATAGTATTTTTGACGTGGAGAATTGCCGTGTTAGAACAGAGTTTAATGGGGGGCGGGAAATGAGTAAGAGCCGAAAAGCCATATGGATTTCTGCTTGAGCGCTGTCGCTGGCTCATCGCTCTGAAACAGTTCAGTTCGCAAACTGCTTCCCGAGTTTTCGGTTGGTGATCCAAAGATGTCAAAAATCAAAATAGGGTAAGGGAAAGGAGGGATGGGGGACTACTTTTATTCTTTTTGTTGTAAAACAACTAGTAAAGTCAGTTGAGCTTGCATGTGACTACGTAGCAGTGGCGCAGAGTGAATACGAATGGACTCAGTCACTCCTTTCTCTTGCTACCGATATCCGTTTTTGGATACAGTTTGATCCGAGTTTTCAGCGAGCGCAATGATGCTGGACAATGGTGATCCGATAGTGCAAGCGGAAGCGATCTCATGTTTACAGCAACTGCATTTATTCGCACCACGATACGTTCATCTCGACAGGCTTGTTACGCATCTTTGCGTGCGTTTTTCTATTCCTCCATTTCTTTATTCGCATTAGAAATGAGTGTGTTCCTATTTTTTGAAAACTGCGTGACATTTCGATGTCATTTTATTCGGATACCTGTTTGTATCGTTTATCTACGTGTTTCTATCATGAAATTTAGATGTAAAAAATTTCGTTGACCTCCTCGGTCACATAGTGAAATGTACTGTTTTTCAGGAACTCTTATCAAGTCCTCACCTGGTGTTGCGCAAAGCTTCTGTATGCTGTCTGCGGCAGTTGGTGCAAAGAGAAGCGAGGGAAGTGCGTGAGCATGCGCAAACGTTAGTACCTCAGGGTATTATGAACACTCTCGGACGCGGTAGTGTCAAGGCGGTGCTGCCAGAAACTGGCTTGGAAGGAGCATTGCTGGCTATGTTGGATGTCGAGAACGATAAAATGCTTCGGCAGCATATTGAGGTAAACATTTGTTTTAGTGAGGGTTAACGAGACCTAGTGACCCATTTGTGGGTACATTTATGAGAGGCGAGGAGAAAGCGAGCTGGCAGCAATCCACTTGAAGGAGGGGTATGAAAGAGGGATTGTGAGCTAAAGAGGCTCAGGGCATTTCGCTTAAAAGGAATACAAACAGCGCTAGGAGGGAGAGGTCATTTTCTGCTAAAATGAGAGCGACATTTCGGAACTCGAAAACTGGTTACCGCGTTTGTTTTTTTGTTGTGGGGGGGGGGGGGGGGGGGGGGGGGGGGGGTGCAGGAAGGTATTTCGAAGGAAGAGGCCACTTTTAGGCATGCTCAGGATTGATGGGATTATTGCAGTTGGGAACGATGTCAAGAGGAAGAGGGGGGCGAAGAGAGCATTGTTAGGCTTTATTCGAAGTTGCCTTGCGTTCTGTGCGCTAATGACGGTTTTTTTTCTTTTTTTTGCCGCGAGAGTTAATCTGCACAAGCAAGTCAGCGCGGCCACCACATTGCATGAGTGCAAAAGGCCAATATAGGCCAATGAAGTTGGCATACGAGCAAAAGTGAAGAGGGCATGCATTTAATGGGTTGAATACATACGTCGACGTGCAGAGAGTTCTTTCTACTCGTAAGGAGAACAAGAAGGGCAACGTCACGAAATTATCCACAATTCCACATCTGACAGAAGATGTGAGGCAAGTTGAAGCGAGGTATGGGCTCAGCTTCCTCCGTCGCATCGCAAACATAGCTGGCCGCCTCCTCATGCTTCTCGTAAATCTTCTCGAGCATCTCGTTTAGCGCCAGCTCACAGTTCGAACCGCTTTTCGCACTGTAAACAGACTATTATTACATGCCTTCTTATCTTGTAAGATAGCTTGACGTCGCGACATGATAGTTGTTCCAGTTTGATCACTCATAGGTGAGGCAGTGTGCGGAATTTTACTGCACAGTTAGATTGAAGGGGGTAGAAAGTAAAGATAAAACACTGTTTAAAGAGTCACATGAAATAGTTGCCTTGCGTTCTGTGCGCTAATGACGGTTTTTTTTCTTTTTTTTGCCGCGAGAGTTAATCTGCACAAGCAAGTCAGCGCGGCCACCACATTGCATGAGTGCAAAAGGCCAATATAGGCCAATGAAGTTGGCATACGAGCAAAAGTGAAGAGGGCATGCATTTAATGGGTTGAATACATACGTCGACGTGCAGAGAGTTCTTTCTACTCGTAAGGAGAACAAGAAGGGCAACGTCACGAAATTATCCACAATTCCACATCTGACAGAAGATGTGAGGCAAGTTGAAGCGAGGTATGGGCTCAGCTTCCTCCGTCGCATCGCAAACATAGCTGGCCGCCTCCTCATGCTTCTCGTAAATCTTCTCGAGCATCTCGTTTAGCGCCAGCTCACAGTTCGAACCGCTTTTCGCACTGTAAACAGACTATTATTACATGCCTTCTTATCTTGTAAGATAGCTTGACGTCGCGACATGATAGTTGTTCCAGTTTGATCACTCATAGGTGAGGCAGTGTGCGGAATTTTACTGCACAGTTAGATTGAAGGGGGTAGAAAGTAAAGATAAAACACTGTTTAAAGAGTCACATGAAATAGTTAACTAATAAAAACGGCCTTTAAGCGCCTAATTGGGAAGCCGTCTGATCCTCTAGTGGGCACTGAAAGTCCTACCGATTGTGTAGAGGAATGCTATTCTCCTTCATCCTCAACAATTCTCCAGAAATTTTAAGAAATTATTAACCCTCGTGATTTCACTCATTGTTAGATGGTCATCTGTGTTCTCTCTCTTATCAGTTAGTTTGTCTTTCGTTGAATTATAACCTAGTGCTGTTTCATTTCTTTAACTAAAAAAGTAGATCTTTTTTTGCGAGTTGTTCGATGGATCTGCTCATACGTGAGTATCGCCTTCCCTCTCTGGAAACGTTGTTTGTCGAGTCTGTATTTCCTTTTTAATATCACGACTTATTCTTATTAAATTAGCGAAAACATAAATGGTCACTCTAACTTATCCGGTTTTTCCTATAATTTCATCAGACGCTTCGAATAGATGTTTTTTCTGTTTAGTTTTGTATTCTTGAATGTTTTTCTTTCTTGAAAGAATGCTTGTATTCTTGAAAGAATCTATTTAGTTGAACAACTGTGATGACCCGCCAACTGTACTGAATTCTTGAAAAAGTCTGAAAGGGATGATGAGATTAACGCATTATTTTGCCAAAAACTTAGGAGTTCTGCAACTAAGTGAGTGTGATCGCTGTGTGCATTCATAAATTAGTTGAGAGGCTTGTTTGTTTGATGGTTAAGGATATCAAGTTAGTTTTTTCAGATACTCGTAATTTTAATATCTGGTCAACCCAATTTCAGAAGGCATTTTTGAAATTCTTGCTGATTGTCGCCTATTGGCCGAGTGCCTTAAATTTGTTGATTATGTGTAAGCCTCATATTTCTTGATTTGAGGCTGTAGCGAATGTACATTTTGGTCAACGTGGTTAAAAATTTTCGTGTAACGTTTGTGCAGACATTGAAGAGGCACTCGCAAACAAGTTCCAAAACAGCAATCGCAGTTTCTGCCATAGTTGTCTCATTCGTATGTGTCGCAGTGGACTTGCTTTTTACATGGGATAGCGGTGATTAGGTTTCCTGGATTCTTGCTTCTCCATCTGTGTTAACGGTTATTCTTAATGTATCCCTTTACCTTTTTAAGCTTCTAGCAAAAAATGGATGGCTAGAATACATACAAATGAAGTGGCATTGTTCTCATGCCGGATTTTATGGCGATGAACAATGTGTATTGCAGAAGCTGTCTAGTTTTGAAACTTGCCATACCTGCGTTTTACTACAACTTCCTCAAGATTTCTATCAAATCATTTTCGAAAGATTTGCACGCTTATAGTTTTGTTCTGTAATGAATGAAAAAAGGCGTTCAACGAGGGTGAGAGAAAAAGGAAAGAGGAATCATTATTACCATTCTGGCATATGCAAAGCAATTATGGTAAAAACATTGCTGGGCAGAAGAAGAAAATATATAATACTCATTTGTTGAGCTCAGGTTTGAATGAACTGCGGCAGTGATATCGATTACTGTTTCATCTGCTCATATCCATATTTCCCCCCAGAGGCCAATGTCGATCATACTTTTCTCTACCAATCAGTTTTTGTCTCGAAAGCATTTGATTTTGAACGCAAACGCCCTAACATATTCCAGGCATGATTCTATGGAATTCCTGCAACATCAGTCAGCCAGCCAGCTGTTCGCTCCGCGATCGACTTCCATGCTTTGGAATGCAGTTGTTCGCAAGCTTGAGAAAATAAAAGCAAATGTTCCATCTTTATCATGTTGACCAAACTGGAGCATTTACTGTAGCACGTGAGCTTGGATTCGATTTCTCGCTGAGTTGATTTGAGGGATTTATTTTTACGTTGCGAGTGTGCGAGTCCATGTGCAGTTTGCGACTGATGAATTGAATGAATTAACTTGGAAGATGTGAAGATTTCTTCGTAAAAGACCTCATGAAACTCCAATGTCTCGAATTATCAATACGCTGGTCAATCCTCAATTGGGTATTTCGCCAAAAAAAAGAGAAAGACCTCACCTTGTTTCAAAAAGAGAGAATCCAATTTTTAGTGACATATCTTCGGCGTCTTTGTAGGACACTTTGCGATCCTCACGTCGATCAGCTTTGCAGCCAATCAAAAATATTTCACAGTCTGGTGAAATTAGATGACTCAAGTCACCGATTATGTTGCTTAGCTCGGTGAACGATTTCCCATCGGTAATATCGTACAACAGGAAAATACCGCACAGATCGACAAATTCAGTGGACTGAAATCACGTACTATTCGAAACATTCTCAAAAATGTCCGATAAATCGCTATTCTTCGCATCTAGATGATCGTTTTTGTTATTCGGCTGCATGAGCTTACTCGAATCGCGCTTTAAAATTAATGCGCTAAACAAAGTGTTTGAAATTTCGAGCACTCATCAAGCACATTGAAATTCTATTTCATACTTGTTATCTGCCGTCCAGTTGTGCATGTCAGAGGGGCAAGCAGTAAACGCTTCAAGCATATTTACTTAGCGGGTTGGATATTAAAGATAAAGCTTATGCGGTAAAAGTAAAGCTTACACTAGACGTGGGATCGCACAGAAAAGTAATACTTCCCATTAGGCAGAAAAGCAGGTGTTCAATAACGATATTAAAAGATCGATGAATTTTGAAATGGAAAAAACGCGAAAAAAAAAGATAAAGATAAAGATAAAGCTTAAAGATAAAGCTTATGAGGTAAAATTAAAGCTTACACTAGACGTGGGAGTGCCGTCGACAACCAAACGCTGCCTTATGATGTTGGCAGTTCTTGAGTGCTCATTCAGTTGTTCCATACCTTGAAAAGTTTGAACGATTCCACTCAGTCTTTTGTAAAATGCGGTTAAAACATTTCAACGATTCCACTTAAATTTTTAAAAGCTCATTTTTGTTCCAAGAGATTTACTGGACTTTGTTGCCACGGTTCAGCTAGGGGCCTTTTACCATCGAATTTGTTGAGAGTTTGGTACGAAAGAAGCAATTTTCGAAGCCACTCTTCTACCATTGTTTATTGTTGTCTGTTTCAAAAATTTGTAGCTTTTCCATGTTTTATTTAAGCGGTGCCATTACAAGTGGTATTTGGCTATTGAAATGTGCACGTATCGGGGTATGCATATGAGTCGAAAGTCAAATTGAGCTGTTTATAACGACTGATAGGGCAAACGATTTTTTGCAAAAGACAGTGAGCTGTGAGCGGTGTGGAACAAATCGCTAAGTTTTGAAAAATTTGAAAAGGAATTTGTTTGTTTCACTCTTTAAATCGACGATCAGAACGTGCTATACATATTGTCTTCTAAGATTGTTGAAGGTTTTTTTTCCAAGCAACTATTGTTCACGTGCACTTTCCATGAAAGCACGCTGTTAATGCATGAATGTTATAATAAGGCGAGCCGCATCACAATTTTAATATGAACAATCCGCTGCGTTCCACTTTTCAGGGCTGTACAAAAATTTTTTTCCAGATCCTACTTTTATTTAGAGTTCTTATTTATACAGATAAAAAGCATTTCTGACTTCCCACTTTTACAAGCAATAATGACAGTGATGTTCGACAGTGTGCGAGAAGTACTGTTTAACATTAGTTGCCAAAAAAAGATTTTTAGGAGCATTTAGAATCAATCAGTTGACTAACTAAGGAATCAGAATCATCCATCTAACTCGCTTCTTAATGATCTTTCATGCGACTTTTCGAAAAAAACGAACTATTTTTAGCGCATTCGTAAACACTGCTCGAGAATGCTCTTTGAGATCTTTTAACCGTGATAGGATTAATTATTCATGAGTGCCTAAAAATACTTACCAACATCGATAAGCTCCACTTTAGCACAGCTACCATCCGACATTTCTCTGTGAAAAACCTAAAACAGCTTTCGGATAAAAGACGAAACACTCAGTTGAATATATGGAACAAATGAGCGATTGCCAGTTTCAAAGAGAGGTGCAGGATTAACTCTGAAAAAATTGTCTGCTCTTCTGCATATACGAATAGTCGAAACTATTGATGGGCACCTGAATTTTACTTTGCTGTTTCATGGGATCGGCATAAAAATATCGATTTCATTTGCTCAACTAACATTTTGGAGCTTTAGATACTTGTGCCTTCTAGGTGAATCTTAAAAAGATGTGAAGTAAAACTTAGATGCTCTTTACCTTAGACTTAAAGTAAAATTTGGGTGTTCCTAATAGCTTGAATTTAAAGTAAAACAATGATGCTCTAACAGCTGCATCTGTCTACAGCACTCACTTTCAAGAGGCTTTCAAAATTCTTGTGAAGACAGTATAATTGAAATGCAAAGGGCCCCTCCGAAAAAAAAAATGCAATTCTTGCTCAGAAGCTGAATATGATTTTAGAAATTGCAGCAAATTTTGAAAGGCATAAGTGACTGGCATCCCATTTTGTCCGATTTTTTGTCACATGAAAACATATTCATGAGATGAAGGCTTCGGATGCAGGAAGCTTGCGGTGCTTAATGCTAAAAAAAAGAGTAACAATCAAGCTAAGACTGGGAACGTAAGCGGCAGCCCTACCATTCACCCTCACTTTCTCCATTAAAAAATGGAGGGAGAGTAGGCACTCACTAATTTTAATATTTTTGAAGAGCGAATCAAAACAACATGGGAAAAATTGAAGTTAGGAAGTTGTAAAGGAAAATCGTCTAAAATGTTCAAATCTTCGGTCCATTCATCAAACGAATTTACAAAAGCTACCGAAATTGTGAGACGTTGATTAGTTATCCAAAACTGATGGCTCTAAGAAAATTTTTGGCCCGCAAGTTTTCATCTGAAAATAATGACCCATCAAAAATTCTCCAAAATTATTGGGGATTCCTATTTGAGGTGGGAAAGACGGATAAGGAGGGACCCGACATCTCGTTTGCCCAGACTGAAAATGAGAAGTCTTTCATGGACGGTGCACATCTCATTTTCCTCGTCCTCATTTACAGCACGCTGCATCTAAATCATTTTCTTTTTTCTAGCCGCACGAAACATTGATTACCATAAGAAACATCTATCCAGTAGCCCATTTGAAATCAACGATGTCAACTGAGTGACGCTTGTATGACAAATGCTCATAAATTCCTCTTCTACAGTTTAGTTAGACTTTTTTTTTACTGTTATGAATTTCTTGTGGTCCTTCTCAATTGTCCTCAAATTATGATGCAACTTGTCCTTGTTTTTAGCAGCTTCAGAAAATGAATACATCTTTTCAAATTATTTTAATTGCTGCCTCGTCATTTTCTTTCAATGCATGTGTTCCAAGAATACAATTTGTTCGTAACTGATTGTTTTGAAAGAGTGAATTGAAAAGGAAGATAACTTGGGTTGTAACATCAAGAAAAGATCTCAAAACAAGTATGAGGAAGTTGAGATAGTAATTCATAGCATTTCGATGATAATTTATTGTCTGTTTTATTATATTAAATTAATTATTATCTACATCTTTACACTATCTGTATTTTCGATAGCATACCGATATCATAGATAATACGCAGAAATTGTACATCAAAATATATGTGAATAAAAAAGCCATCTTCTTTCTGGATAAAGGGCACAAAGTGCTGTTAATTAAGCCGTACTTAACGGACCTGTCTAAATGGTTCACTTGCATCAGCAGTGCCCCGCTCACAGAAGATATTACGAGCAAGACGCCTAGCGAAAGCCGTCTTACCACATCCATCGGTTCCGACCGCAGCAATTTTGAAACGATTCTTCGCATACTGTAACGAAATTTTCCACAGTTAGAAACGATTCCTTGAAACTGTTGGGCATCTTGGACGATGCAAGACTGAATACATCTTGTGTTTCTGAATGGTGTTTAGGTGACGCGTGTGGTGCATGTGATGCGTGTGATGCACGTGATGCATGTAACGCGTGTGATGCGTGCGATGCATGTGATGTGTGTGATGCATGTGGCGCGTGTGATGCGTTTGGTGCACGTGATGCGTGTGATGCATGTGATGCGTGTGATGCATGTGGCGCGTGTGATGCGTGTGATGCGTTTGATGCGAGTGATGCATGCGATGCGTGTGATGCGTGTAATGCCTGAGTGCTGTGATGAGGGTCGTGCTGTAAACTAACTATTGTAAGTCGTAAGCTGAGAGAACTTGCGGAAAAACTGCAATCGGACTTTGAATAGCTTTTTCCGTTGACTGACTGAAAAATGAGCTGATACCTGAACATGTCGCTGTGGTGTGTTCTTTTTTTATTAATGAACGGTGAATCCCCCCCTCCAGAAAAAAAAAGAAACTGCTCAGGACGAGGCACTTTTTTCCATTACTCTCAGGCATCCTACATTCTCAACTAAGTAATGAGGAGGGGTGACCTATAAATTTGTTTGCGAGAAATTTGCATACCAATAATCGCTTAGAAAAACTGTCAATTGTGAAAGTTTTGAAAGAATTAACGGCATAATGTTCCATGCTTTTAGCGCTCACAAACCACTGATCAGAAATAGCTCATTTTCGTTCTTGTTGTAGTGAGTCTCACAAAATTTGCTCGAAAATTGGCCAACATCGATTTAAAATCCAACAATTAGTATTTTAGTTCAATAATTGTGACCCTGCAAAAATTGTTGAAAATTGGGGAGCAGACGTCCGACTGTAACGGACAGTATTGAGGAATGAAAAAAAAAACGCTTAGCAGGAGCAGGGAAGGCTCACAGCTCACTGTCTTTTGCAAAAAATCGTTTGCCCTATCAGTCGTTATAAACAGCTCAATTTGACTTTCGACTCATATGCATACCCCGATACGTGCACATTTCAATAGCCAAATACCACTTGTAATGGCACCGCTTAAATAAAACATGGAAAAGCTACAAATTTTTGAAACAGACAACAATAAACAATGGTAGAAGAGTGGCTTCGAAAATTGCTTCTTTCGTACCAAACTCTCAACAATTTCGATGGTAAAAGGCCCCTAGCTGAACCGTGGCAACAAAGTCCAGTAAATCTCTTGGAACAAAAATGAGCTTTTAAAAATTTAAGTGGAATCGTTGAAATGTTTTAACCGCATTTTACAAAAGACTGAGTGGAATCGTTCAAACTTTTCAAGGTATGGAACAACTGAATGAGCACTCAAGAACTGCCAACATCATAAGGCAGCGTTTGGTTGTCGACGGCACTCCCACGTCTAGTGTAAGCTTTAATTTTACCTCATAAGCTTTATCTTTAAGCTTTATCTTTATCTTTATCTTTTTTTTTCGCGTTTTTTCCATTTCAAAATTCATCGATCTTTTAATATCGTTATTGAACACCTGCTTTTCTGCCTAATGGGAAGTATTACTTTTCTGTGCGATTCAATTGTGGTACTGTTATATTACGGTACTGCCATTTTCAGATTCAGTCATAGTGTTCAAGGAGGATCTAACATAGAAAAATCTTCGGCGGTGATGAGCGTACTGCGCAACGGATTGACAACTTTTTGTACGCCTCTAAACTTTAAGGCAGGGTTCTGCGCTTGTGCAAATATTTTGGTTAAATAGATGGCGCTGAAGACGTTTCTGATCAATTGCTGGCCTAAGGCTGCTAAGCAATGATGCCTTGCGAAACGTCGCAGGGAGACAACGAAGTCAATGAAATTTGGGTTATAAAAAGGCGGTTGTGATGCATATTCTGTTTCTGCCACCGTTCCACATCATACACATCTCTCAAAATGATTCGCTGTCGATGAAAACAAAACTGGTCCCCTCGACAATGCAGTAACGCGCTCTGTGTGATTTGCCTAGGGCTTTAACCAAACCACACATTGATTCAATTGCGGCTCTAGAGCAGACATTTAGTGCATATCTTAACCGCAATAAGCAGCAAATAATTTGACAAAATGAATGAGATTTCTCATAAAACTGATCGGAGCCCCTCTCATATTCACTCACATGTTTGCATGCGCTGCAAACAATGAAAGTTCATCTTCGCTGTTTTGTTTTGTTCTCATTAGCCGTTAATTTTGCGCATATTAGCGAAAGCGCTATTTGTATGTTCCATCCAATTAAGTATAATTAATGTTCGTTACATTTTCATATCAAAATACGTTATTGTGACTGCATTGCAATACGTAATGGTTATGTTGTTTGACTCAAACGAGACACATACGCTGAATGTGCAAAACGTAAACGATTTTTAGAAAGACAGCTAAATCAGTGAGTGACTCTATGAACGAGTATATGAGGATGTGTTGGAAGGAAATAGATGAAGAGACGTTTAATTTTAATTAAAATACCTCAATCAAACATGTTTTTATTTCGATGTGCACAGCTGATATCGAAATATGCACAGCACTCCAATAAAGTAATTTCAACAAACAATGCATACAGAATTTCATTTAGTGATAAGCCAAGCGACTTTGGTTTAATTTTGCGGAGAAGACGTTTTTCCTTCAGCGTTTCTATCTATCTCAAAGAAGAAAATTACTGCGTTTTTTTTTTTTCACACAGAAATTCGCCTACTTTCTCCGCAGTCTCATTCGAGAAATTTTCTTCCAATAAAAAGACAAAGGAAAGCCCTTTGCTCTTTCCCTATCTCTGTTCCCCTCACCACCCCTCCTCCCACCCTTCCCACCTCTCCTTTCCTAAAGAAGAAACTAGCGTCTTAGCAGCAAACACTTATGGTTTGAAAGTGAGCGATCAATATTCTCCATGAAATAGTTCATGAAAAAGAAAAAAGTGACCCACAACGCAAATGAAGAAAGAAGATACGACGCGTTCTGGCTGCGGATGCCCCTCCTAATCAAAATCAATTTTTCGTCCTCTGCTTTGGGACGAAACAACTGTTGAGCGGAAATTTGCTCGCAATTGGCTATCCCATTTTAAGCCACAAAATTTGAGCTTGATTGTTTTTCTCCGATTTGTACCAAAGTGACAACCCAACCTCCACTCAGTGTCATTTTGGACACTCCATAAGAATAATGGGAACTGATGAGAAACGTATTAAATTTTCTTTGATATCCACTAAAGTTTCATCAGCGAAGTTGTTGTCAGCTAGTTGGCTGTTTGTCGTTACAGTGCATCCATCACAAACAGCCATAGAAGAAACAGCTGAATAATATTGTTGTTATACAGACGTCGAACCCCGACATCACGTCGCTGAATGCAATTGCGTACGTGAACTTCGACCACACAAAATGAAATACTGCTTACGTGACTATCGATGTTCACGCATGAAAGCACAGCTGCTTGTCCGTATGGAAACAATTCCGTTCTGAAGACATTTATTTGGCCATTGAGTAGTATGGAGCCTTACTGGTATTGAATGGTATGTTACAGCAATAGCTTAGCACGTTGGTCATACTCTTGTCTACTGCGGAAGTCATTTCGTCCTAGAATACCTTTGTGATGCTTGTAGCACATAGATACCAAATGGATATAGATGGATGCATAGAAGCACACCCGAATGCAAGCTGAAAACCGCATTGAAAACAGATGATAGTTTCCACTGGTGGGAAAGATGGGAGATTTCAATACTTTAGAAAAAATTATTTGGATTCGCAAAAATATTTATAGATTTTTAATACCTCATCGAATATCTTTTTAAAACATTCCGTATAAAAGCCAAATTTTCAAAAAATCTGTCTACGTAACTAAATGTTATGAACCTTTTTTAAGTGAATAAGTCCATTAATTTCCCAAATTTTCTTCACATGGATTTTGTGAAATTCTGATGTCTCATAGAAAGACGGAATCGCTGATATGAACTGGCCATTGATCAGTGTAAGAAAAATTTTAAAGAGTAAGGCGTTCGACTTTTTCGTTTAAAACGATAAGAACTGAAGGGATTTTTTTCTGTTTAAAAACATTTTTGATGCCACGATGCCTTTGATTCTTGTCTCTGTAAGGTATAATATGCAACGGTTCTTAGCAGTAGTGCCACAAAGGAAGTCAACATCAATGTGTAGATGCACACATTTAAAAAAACGTTCGCTAGATTGTGATTCACGCCATATATACTCACTTGCAGTATAGCGTGCGATAAATTTTCTATTTAATTTTTACTTAAATTTTTCCCCCATTCAATTAATAAGTCACATGTTATTTCCGGTCATAATTTCCGAATGATTATCACATATGTCGTCAACCTGACGAAGCATTACCATATTTGAAATATATTACTTCTATATGTATTATACTCGACTACAATGAATGAAAAAAGTCTCACTGTTACAGCATCATGGCGAATATCTTGCATACGGGCTGAGCGACACAGGCCGAGTAAAGAAGCTGTTGGCTATAGAAGGCGCGTCGAGCAACACTGCCCCGTCCAAGCAATGTTATTTAATGCGTCCACCATGCTATGAGTCAGCACGCGGCACAGCAACCACCAGCTTGCTGCTTAATACATCACGGATGCTAGCTCAACTACCTCTTCCAAACCAAAATAAAGGCTCTAAGAAAAAAGCGCTTCAAACTTTTCAATCCTCCCCCCCCCCCTCCCCCCATCTTAATTCCGCTTCAGGATGTTGTCGCAGCTTAAACTCCAGAAAACAGTTCACCTTATACGTGTCCGTAATCGGAAGATCACATACGAAAATGGAACCAAGAAATGAACTTTCCTTTTCTAAGGCTCTACGTTTAACACTTTTTTTCAAAGTCACGAAAGCTTTTAACTAACAACTTCACTTAGCTTTACGAGGGATTTACGTGACGGGAAAATTTGCAAATTTTTCTTGTAAACCATCACAAACGACCAAGTCTTGGAAGCTGGCAGACTATTGTTAGGCTGTTGTCAGCTTTTAAGAACTGGTTGAGACCTTGACATTTCTGCTTATTGAGGAAAAAGTTCTTTTGAATTTATGAATTTTTCAATCCCACTTCTCCGTTTCTCTTCTCACAAGTGGCATGCATAACATGTGCAGAAAAAAACTCTCAATCCGGGTGTTTTAAGTCCGTGCAAATGTAAATGTGTGTCCCGAGTTTATAAGAAGATCAAATGAACGCTAGCGTCCTGAAAGCGGCCGAAACGATGAGTACCTTCCATGAATGGTTTTAATTTTTTAACACTTATGCTCTTGTTGTACGTTTTTTCAAATTCCTCTCAATGAACTTTTTTTCTATTGCATAGTCTACGTAAAAAACAGTTTGGAAGGAGGGAAATTTTCTTTTTTAAAAAAAAAGCACTTTCAAAATGTAAAGTGTTGGTCGTTTTTATCAGCATTCGCCGTTCGGAGAGTGATTTTTCAATCGGTAATTTTCCGTTAACGCGAAATGCTGCCGATTAGTTCGTAATTTTTTGCCAATATTAACAGTAGAAAGTGGCATGCTTTGAACAGCAAAGACCAATACACAATTGACTGTTTGAAGAGCGCCTTTATGAAAACAGAGCATCAAAGACGAATTAGTCATCAGCCTATCGCTTTCACAACAACGGGACATGCCCTGCTATTGAAAACGGCCTCTTGTCACACTAATGGATGTTTAATTATGCCAACGGTACGGCACAACAATCGTTTAGGCTTAATTAAGGCCGATATTTTGACCGTTTGAAAGTTGTACAAGTAGACGATGCATCCTTAGCAAAGAAGAAAAATTTTGTTCATATTCTTCAAAAAATTCCTCGCGATGATTTCGTATGAATTCACATTGGGACGCTATACGGAATCTTGGCACGCAGTCACACAGTTTCATAATAACGGTGTCATATGTTTGGGAGCACTATCGTCAGAATAATCATTTCGGTGAGCCGGAATTTTTTTTTGGCACTGCGGGGGACCAAAACGTGAAAATGATATAAAGAACGGCTGCACGAATCCTCATCATCAGACGGAATAATAAATTTTCTTTCCGATTTCCCAAAACCAGGCGTATAAGAAAAATCAGTTATTTTTGTTCTGGTACAAGACTACGTCGATGAGTTTTTCTGTCGCAGGGGCGGACTTTCTTTTCCACTAAACTGTTAATTTCGCTCCTCTAAAACCTTTGCATTAACGCAGCTCATACTGATTCATTCAAAAAATGTCACATTTATATTTCCACTTGCCAAATACACCGTCCCCTTATCTACGAACACTGATTCACAAAACAAGTGATACACACCTATTTTCTATGGTCCTGTAGTTGTGTATATGTTCCATTTTAATAGTTCGATTATGTTAAACACTCTAAGCACCTCCAAAAAACGGACAAAGTAGCTGCATTAAGGCTTAAAGGGGAACAAAAACTCGAGGAATGAATCTGACAGGGATTTCCACGAGAAACACTGCATGTAAGCGGCAAAATCAAGGACAAAATGGAAGCTTTCCGCTCTTATAAATCCGAGAAAACTTCCAAGATATCCCAGATTCGGACGCCCACTTTGCCTTTTAGAGATTCATTTAAAATCGTTTAAGAATTATGATACAGTCCCCGAATAGTCCTCGAAAAAAATGCAGCATTAGGCAAAAACTAATTCACTTGTCCGACTAAAATCGATAAAATTACGAAATTTTCGACACCAACTGCGAAATAAGCGTGATATACATGTGGAATGAAACAGAACATCGTCATCGTTGAGGATTATGCAGAATGATTTTCATGGCTGTTTTACGCTGTTTTTTCATAGAAATTTCCGAAAACCAGAAAGTAAAATTCGTTGGATTCGACGGAAGAACTCGAAGTCGCTGTGTGCTTTAGCGGTAGCTGTCCTTTGGTCGCGTTTACTTATTTGAACTGTTGTGCAATTATTAGCCCATTCAACTGAGAAGTTTGCAAAATTGATATTAAATTCGTGGAAAACTAATTCTTTCCAAAACAACTCTTACATGCCTTTGTCAGTATCTGAAGTAAGGAAAAACCTATTTACGGATGAAAACGCGAAGAGATATTCAACCTCAAACTAGTATTGCAAAAATATTTATAGAAAATGTACTGCAAAGGAAAAGTTTATGAAAGTTAAAGGCCCTGTTAAGGGTAAATTCATCACATCGTTGACTGTGATCTATGGGAAGAGAAAGTAGAATCAAGCGGTCGACTGAACGGCGTAACGTTATGCGAGACAGTGCTGAATCAAGAAGCGATGTGCAACGCATGTGTGCTTGCACAAAAGTGTTTTACGATTGAATTCGAAACGTCCATATAAAGGCAGAGAGGCACATATGTACATATATAAAGATAGAGAGGTATTGGGACAGAAGGAGAGATTGCATTTCTTCTTATCACCGCATATGATAACACCTTTAATACTGCCACCTGTTACCCCTTATTGCAGCCCCAAAAAAACCAGGCGAGACACGTAATCAAAAAAAAAGAATCATGAAATTCAAATCCAAAAATATCTTCCTATGACAGTGCATAAGATCTCATATACACTATTTTACTAGAAAGTTGAAAAAGGCGGCAATTAGGCTGATAGCTGACAATTTTTGAGAAAATCGAAGTACATGTGCAACATTCCTCTCTCATAGTACAAGCTTGAAAAAGCTTACGATGTTCTGTTAGATCGATAAAGTGTCTCTCTAACTAGTGCGATACTCAATAGTGTTTCATGCGCACAATGATTTTCCAAGAAGATAGATTAATGGCGATTGCAACACACTTTATAACATTCAACATATTTCTAAGCCCTCACTGATGTGGCCTTATTGGATGGCCAGGCATAATCTAATCAGGCTCATCTAGACATCTTACGTTTTTGATAGAAAATTAACTTTTTCAGTCGACCAGCTACACATGTACGGCAAAATTTTACATTTCGGCCAATGAGATTCGAAGACCTGTTTTGAAACTGGGCAAAACATTTGAATTTCTCAAAAAAAAGAAGCACTTATCAGTGAAAATAAAATGCTCGATGGGTTACGTAGAGCACATACATCACATATCTTATTCGTCTTACAATGATATAAACTATTCATTATTTCCTTCTGAGCTCTCATCGTTCTAACATTTTACACAATACAAAAACATTGGTCGAACGACCATTAATTGTTTCTTCAAATTTCTGTGCTTTGACGGCTTCGTTGAAATGTGCGATTTTTTCAAAAAACCAGTAAGCATGCATTCTATTAAACAGTCCCCAGAACAGCAATCTTTTTCTTTCTCAGTTTAAAACCATCTCGTGAGTGTTCTACTTTGTTCAGACTTGTTATATGGGCTGAAGTTTTCATTCTTGAAACACATGCATAATGCCTTTGCAAAATTTGCAAATGCATTGTGCATTTCATTCAGCTAAGGCTGACTGACCTCTTGCGTACTGATCAATGCGAAAAGCGTCCAGAAACATCTCGTTCAGCAAAATTTCAATCGAATGAATTTTCAGTGACCTTATTATTATTACTGACGTCCCGGTTATCAAGTTAATAACCACCGTTACAGCTTCATAGCAATGGCATCGCGTCAATGAAACAATTTAGAATTTCAAATTTCTTGAAAGGTAGTATTTGGAGCATTTTTCCTAAGAAAGGGAGCGAAATACCTGTAATATTTCCTACTCATCATGAAGGAAATGGATCGCATTTCAAAGGCATTATTTTTATAGCGCCCAAAAAGTACTTTAAAGGCGAACTAAAGGCGACCTTTAGGTATTCGACAGTGACAATAAATTTCTGTGTTTTGAGATTTTAGCGAATTTGTCAAATTATGGCAAGGATGGATTGCGCACGCGCCATACATGCGTACTATGTGTGCAGTTCATACACAATTCTGCTCAACGCTTCAAAAACAGGAGCATACTCTTTGCGCTGTGATGTTTCGTTTACTTATCTTATAAAGAAGCATGCTACTGTTTCAGAGTCAAAAATGGAATATAATCGAATAAACTTGAACCTTGCTGTTTTTTTTGGAACGGCGTATTTTTAAAAGCTCTGTTAACGATCACAGCCACAGTTACTTGAATGTGCGTCGAGCATACAATACAATGAATGCTCTTTGGTAACAAATGGCAGTGTCTCTGGTACTCTTAAGGGATCGCCTAAAGAAACCAGTGGACCAAGGAGTGAATGGAGACAAGGAAAATCATACATGTTTTGCCATCTGCCTTAGGAAACCTCGAGCAAGCGTTTCGCAAGAAAAGAAAAATTTAGAAAATTTTTATCAAGTAGTCCGTATTTGTGCTTGTCAAAAGTGTGACACAAAAGTTTCCTCACTCTAGCTTGGCACATAGTTCGGAGAAATGTAGACTGTTGATGGTTGTATAAGCGTTGCATTTCATAAATTAAACCGCGATACGCCTCAAGTTGTATCGACAATTTTTTTCGGGAGGGATAATTTCTTCTTTCTTGCATAGAAACAGAACTTACTGAGAGGAATCATTTTTTTCCTATCGAAACAAGCATTTAACTGGCAATAAATCCTTTTTTCTACTGAAAGAATCATGCATCAGTGACTGTCCAAATTGTCGAAAAGATGTCAGCAAGAGGGAGAAACTAGAGGAAGGAGATGTAGTGAACTGATAGCAAACTTTGGCAAGATCACTGCATAGCATAACAAACTTGCATAGCATCAAAAACCTAGTTTCAACGAGGAAAATGTCCTTATCGATAACGGAAAAAAATCATTAGCCATAAAACGTTCTTACCAGGAAGAAAAATAATTCCAGACAGCGAAAATCATTCTCCACTTAGGTTTTCGATTTATGAGATTTACACTTAAATCGGCATTTTCTCGCCGAGATATGCAGCAACTGCACTGTATGCGTTTTACTGCCGCTGTGTGGGCTGTTCTTATCACGAAGAAGGTCACAGCAATGGAAAACTGAACATCAATGTGTCGGCCTCGGACTTCCTCCGATCACTGTCGCATTGATTAGCTGTGCTAACGATACCACTATGACAGCGCAGCAACTGCACTGTATGCGTTTTACTGCCGCTGTGTGGGCTGTTCTTATCACGAAGAAGGTCACAGCAATGGAAAACTGAACATCAATGTGTCGGCCTCGGACTTCCTCCGATCACTGTCGCATTGATTAGCTGTGCTAACGATACCACTATGACAGCATAAGACTTCCATACACAAATTTCGCACAAATAGTTGCAAAACTGCTTCTTCTCTTCTCTTGTCCTACCGCACCCACCCTCATCCAACTCATCTGCTTAAGCGTTGAATAATGCCACGAAGTATCTGAGCGCTCAGTATGCTCCATACTTGAGCTGCTTAAAAGATGTGGTGTCAGCGTAAACGTTAATAATTGTGAGATTGAAATCGACTCATTTCAGCTGACTGTTTTAGCTAAACCGTTCACTTCCTTTTTCTTCATCGAGAAAAATTGGCGAACATCCATCCCTTCCTCGTCGCGTCGGTTGTACCGGTTGTGCAGATGGGACCAGTTGCGTACTTACAGAAGTGATATTTTACAGGTACAGAACGCAAAACGAATAGGAGCGAAATGAAATTAAACTTAAAGCTTCAAATCGTTCCTGAAGTTATGCCCTGACAAAGACCGTCCAAGGCAAACGATGCCATGCCATCTGCATCTCGGAATGATAGGACATCCATAAAGACACTCTCACTACATTTCGGCTTATTCCAAGCATGGGATGAAAAGCTTATCGTACGAATGGCGATCGTTATGGCTCATCTTGCTTACACTTGCAAGAGGAACATAAGACATGGACATTAACAGTCACGTAATTAAGAGATTTACTAAAATTCTCACCTGTAGGTTAGAGCTAACCGTAACTTTTCCATGAAAGGCGTTTTCTACGTATACTATACTTTCCTAAATGAAGGTCATTACTTAATCTCTTATCTAATATTTTTCCCAACTTTTAAAGCGTTTGTCTTGTACTCAAAATTAATGTTCTAACTGCATATGCAAAAAAAAAATATTTATATTTTCCTCAGCTTTAGAGGAAAGCGTCTCCTATTCTAGGAAATACTGTATTTCCAGTCTCAAACAACCCAGTTTCACGCGAGCCCCCGTCCCGAATCTCCTCTTTCTGATTCGCGTTGATGCTTTAAACATCTCCAGGTTGCGCCGAAGAGGTGTAGCTTCTTGTTTTCTGTTCGGCGTCATTGGTACCTAAACCAGATGGGAACCATGCCAACTGCTATCGTCCATACTGACTGTACAAGCGAGTTTCGCGAATAAACAGCTGATGCCTTCGTTTCCTTGATCTAATTATACATTGTCAACTGGCAAAATAATGGCAACGATACACGAATTCAGTGTCGAAAATGAGCCCAACAATAAGCTGAAACTGTGCGCATCTTATAGGTGCGGGTTGTCCTCATTCACAACGAAAATTTCTCTCCGTAAGAAGATCGCGTATTTGCTTGTTCTCGGAGATGTTGTAAATTTACATTTGTGAGAACTGTTGTCATGCAATCAATGATTCAGAAAAGATTGTGATCCGGAATATCACCAGCAAATCAAAACATTCAACCAGCTGATAGCAAATGCAAATGTCATATTATCGAGCAACGATGTCGTTTCAATTTTGAAAAACCGAACAAGTAAGGAACACACTATGTAAACGAATGCAAACCTGCGGCTGATCGGTAATTAAATAATGATTTTGTGCACCATTCTCTTTCGAAGACATGCCTTGTCATCGCAACCCTCTCGATATCCAACACTTCCTGAGAATGAAAATCGGGTGAACCGAAAGGGTTAAAAGACGATATAAAAAAGGGGGATGGGAAGAGAGGGAGGAGATAGAGTGGAATTGAAGTGTGCGCGGAGCAGCAGTGGATGTACGGAGATGAACACAAAGTTGAATTGCGTTGTTAAGCCACCGCAAAACAACACGCCACCTCCCTTATCACTGTCGGCAACGCATATCGATAACACCGTCCTGCTGCAGTCTTTATGTGCCGCTCAGGCATAAGCGTCGTTCTCTTGGCGGGCAGCTTACCTGTTTCGAAATTCAAGCGCAATTGGATCGACTGCTTCGACTGAATGAGAAGGACACTGCAAAACTGGGACGGTCGATATCGTTCTGCTGGTAAAAACTTCCTATCACCATTTTCTGTGATTCACAAAAAAGTGCAGTATTACCAAAATGGGCCAGTTAGCCGTTCGATCTTTACAGAATGATGACATCAACGGAGGCGAAAACTGGGCAAAAAACAAACGCGCTGGTCAAAGCTGTGGTATTTATGCAACAAGCGGATCAAAAAGTCACTAAACAAAGACAACTTTCCTATCTGATGTTCGGTGGAGTCAACGGATTCAAATATGTCAAGAGATGTTATGATACGTAAAAAATACGCACATCTCATGTTAATTATAGGTTTTAAAGCGACAAACCACTTTATATTATCGGATACTGGACAACAACTGAAACGTTTGGCTAACGTTGGATGCGCAAATTCCTAAAATAACATCTCCGCTAACAAAAACAAAAGTGTTCCTCTTTCGTGCTTTTATATATAGTAGCTCAGTGGTACGGCCTCCGCTTCGTATGCGGGAAGACCTGGGTTCGATTCCCCGCTGCTTTCCCAATGGATCGCCAGCAGGCCACCACCAGGCGTTCCGAAACTGGTCAAAACAATCATGCGTAGGCATGGTTGTCAGTTGCATCGATACGGGAATCGATGAGATTACAGCTGCCTTTGCATTCCTTTGCGTACATCAATATACAGCTACAGTAGTACCTCCGGTATATGTGAAGAATATTCATACTCAGACCTGACCCGCACGTGCGAAGCATCGAGCATTGGCGAACGCCATATGTGTAGAAACGTAACGTGATTATCGTATGCCATAAATACGTAAAGTGCAGTTTGATTGTTTGCCAGCACATCACGAGACCGCTGTTAACGAGTGCCACAATAGTAATAAAACGCAGTCATACGTTGTGGTTATGGTAGCCGTTTCAGCTAATAATGGCTACAAATTGAAACTGCGATTACTAAATTATCGGATACTGGACAACAACTGATATTGGACACTTTAGGTCAATGACAGCATATGAAACGTTAACAAGAACGATCAACAAAACATCGCGCAGCCGAACCTCACTCACATTCCCTTTTTATCACAACTTGGAAAAAGGCCAGGCCACCGCTGTATGAGTGCTGTCCAAGATAAACGACTACAAATCAAAACAAGGCGCAACGGTCACTAAGTTTGTTTTGTTGTGCTTGCTATACCTAGCATATACTCCTTTTCTGCACTCGGGGATATTGTAAATCTCTTTCATGGAAACCTGTATGGCTTCTCTGACGTGAAATTAGAATACGTTTTTTTCGCGCTTTCAGCGACAGCACCTACGGCATCACTGAATGCGCATATTACTTTCACCATTATGCACTCGACTGAAAGCCGTGCAAGTTTCCAGATCGCTTTTTCAATTGTGAGCGCACAACTCCCAGCAAGCCCACTAAGTTCGCCGAGCTACAATGTTAGCAATACAGCTTACTTTATCGGCCCCCTAAATTTGCTTCTCAAAACACCCCGTCGTCACCCTCAGCTCTTCCCGAATGGTAGCTTGCAGCAGCATAGCGAGCAACTGTCAATGTTCACATGCAAATATCTTTTATTTCCGCTCTCTTGTCTGTCTACTAATCATTTGATGCCACTCAATTGATAATTACCTGGTCGCATTTGGTAGGTCAAACGACATAAACTTTGCCACAGAACCGATGTCACGCGGCATGCGTACAACCCAGCGCATAAATAGGAACATTTTATTTGCGATCAATAACATCATAAAAGCATATTATCAGTCATGTTCGGCGGCTATGAAGACATCACTGTCATGACCACTTCAAACATCCTTCGGTTAGCAGGACCATGCATTTTCTCAACTATTTTTTCAGTCCCCCCATAAAAATTTGCATATCCCGACTGACACTCCCAAATGGAAGTCACTGTTGTCACGAAACTTTTGCATTCGCAGCAGCTCTCATCATTCAAAACTGAATTTCGTCTTTCCTGCAACTTTTATGAGGGAAGCACCGTCAAATAACCCTCATTGTCTAAAACGGAAACGGAATTGAAGCGAGCAATTTTTTTTTGCTGTTTTTGTTTTCTGCAGGACCACACCAAACACTCAATGAACACGATAAAGAACGGAATAAAATTAGAGTTGAGACTAAAAAACAACTGAACAAAACAATGTGCAACCGATCTGACGAAAAAGCTGCGAACATTTCTATAGTAAATACAAGAAAGATAGGGGATTGTAAGTGCTACATTAACTCGACTCGTTGCTTGCACTACTCAGCAACAACGCTGCAGCATTCGTCTTTCGCAAGTAACACATAATCCATAATAGCCTTCGTCTGAACGATCATGCCGATCCCAAAGAAGCGAAGAACTCCGAAATAGCCACCTGCCCACTACGACTCCGCAAAGTCACAATATCTTGCAAAACAACTCAGCTACTCAAGCGTAGAGAAAACGTATCTGTAAAAACACTTAAATTGGCCCTATCTAAATCAAGCCTTTTGCACACCAAAATAGCAACGACAAAGTGTTTTGATGAGAAAACGAAAGAAATGGACAAACGTTCAATTTTTCGAGGTCATGTCACATTTCAGGCTGTCTACTCCGCAGGCTCATAAAAAGTACTCAGTAAAGGTGTAAATCTCTTTAGAAGCCTAGCCACGCGATTCACACATCCACACGAACAGTTGCAGAGCGCTGAGACGAATGCGCGTTAATAGGTGGAATAATAATAGTGAAGAAATCAACGACGGACACAGCAACAGGAATGGGAAACAACTGTGTTCACTGGCAACAAGAGTCAATGCTCTGGCAGCCAACGCATCTAATACATCTGTTTAGGACAATAAACAATTCGCTAAGAAATTTTTTTAGTGAAGTGTTCAGCGCCTCTAATATCCTCTTGCCGAAAGAATTACCCAAACAACAACTACGGAAAAATTCGAGATCATTAACGAGTGTGCGAAGACACGCATCTGTAGAGATCACAGCTAACACTTAATGCCGCTTACCTCCCACTGCCGCCTACAGATCCCTCCACTCAGAACAGATGGGCTTTTCTAGTGAGCAGTCACAGTTTATTTGTCAAAACGGACAACCATCACCAAACAATATCGGCAGAAATTAAAAATGCTTGGAAAGTGTTGCCTAGCAGGACAATTTAACTGTGTTTGAGAGTAACACAATCCGAAAACGCATGCCGTCTGGTGGAAAATTTACTTTCTAACCGACGCTCAGTGAAATATCAGTTTGACTTCCTGTTTCACACTGCATGAGATTCAAGGATCTTAGATAGTGAAGTCCACCTTTAATAATGAATAAAGAAGCAACAGGCTGGTGAAGGCGGCAACGGCTGATAGGCGAGTAATGAATGTGTAATAATTAGCGAGTCTTAGACGAATAAAGTTCAGACTCTCTGAATGTAGCTGAATATCAGTATCGAGAAATGAACGAGAGCATGAAACCGATAAATCGGCTAAAACAAATTTACACTCATAAAGCAACTTGGTCGTTGAGAGACGCTCCAGCAGCGTACAAGCATAGATAGATTCTGCCATCGAACATGGCCAACTCACTTTAGCGCCACCCATCATCCTTTCTTCCACTCATAACGACATCTCTCTCTTTCTCGCTTCCATTTAGTTACGATTTCATTTTGCGCATAGTTCACTGAGCTATTGTGCTGCTACTTTAATATTTGCTTAAAACAAGCGAACCCTTCGATCATATAGTCGGATGCGAGAAGAGAGCTAAAGGTGGATAAAAGGGCGCCATTTCCATGAAGAATTATACAATTAAAGCCAACTTTACATCCGCCATTCGTTATATTGAACTTCGCAAAAACCCTTCTATTATGGCGTTAATCTGGCAATTGTCAATACATGTTATGAACTTTAGTTTAGCATTACTTTCTACAAGAAAACGTCAGCACTTATCAAACATTTACATGAACCTTCATCACTACGCGCAATCTCGAATAACGCTCGGCATTTTCGAAGAACTGAATCTTAGCAAATTCCGTTTCGCCGTTCCAAAACAACTCGACTCACATTCTTCTAGAGGTACGCTAGAGGAGAAGGTATTATAATTCCGTAAAGAGCACAACTGCCAAAATAACAATGTAAGGAATCTGCCATTTTTCACTTAACATACATCGTGCATGCGAAAAAAACGCTCAAATATTAGGACGGCGCTACAAAGAAAAAACTCGAAAGAAATTTGAACAATAATCACATGTCGGTTATATAACCTCAGAAAAAAACCGAATTTCAAAGTGGCAACCACCTCCCTCCCGATCTAAGATCTTGCAGGCTTGCACAAAGAAAATTGCCTAAAATCAGAAGGCGGAATACTCTATTATGGTTCTAAATTCATAGCCCTTTTCTTTAAAAATTTCCTTAAACGTTCCATTTCTATTCGAGGAGGCGAACATAAATTATCTGTGGAATGTTTGTAAAAGTTCATGACTTCAAAATGACGGTACTTTAACAAGAGCTTACTAGACTCGAGAGGACAAAAATGTGTAAAGAACTTCACTTCTGCTAAGTACCAAAAATTATAACATCAGACAATAAATGAAATTTCAAAGCCTAGCACAAGAGTCTTGTTTCTTGTATTCACTCGATCAAAAATCGCTCTATGAAGCGTCTGTTACGAAACAATTTTGGAGACACTAAAAAGAAGAAAAGAAAGTGAAATCGAAGCTAGCGACAAAATTTTTTTTGTTAAAAGTATCTACGAAGCTTTTTAATATTTTCCCAAATTTGGGAACGAATGAGAACTATTTTATATGTGCATGTAACACAAATGGTTTCGTAAAAACACGATTTCAATATAGCGAAAGGAATCACTTCAAAAGGGAATCTCTACGAATTGAAAAACCGCCATAAGATTTATTGAAGAAAAAATTCCCAGAATATTTTCCACTATCTTTTTGGTTAGTCTTAATTAACACTATTACCGTTAGGCAAATTCATTCTTCATTCATTACCCGTACAATAAGTTACCATGTTACGAGAAAATGTGACATTCGTTGCCAGTTGCAGAACAAATTCACGAGAGAATGTCCCACCAAGTTGTTAGAGCACCCGAGATCAGAGGCCGGGAGTTTTCTACCGTAGTAATCAACATAAGTGTACATAATGGGCAAAGGGAGAAAAAGAGAACGAAAAAATACGAAACAAAAAGAACGGAACGAATGATCACGAGGCGTGCGGAAGAGCGTCGAAATGATTTAGGCGATCCAGGTTCGTTTGGCAATTCTTTGCGGCTAGATGCGGCACACGCATCGCAGCCATGTACCTACAAAATAACACTTACTAAAACCGCCGACACTATACAGCGCAACATCGCGACGATAAAAGAACGTCGCTTCGACGATGCCATACACAAACACTTGAGGTGATAAGTCAAGTTGTATATCGTGCTGCTATCCGATGTGACCTCATAAATTTATTCCTGACTTAGGTAAGCATATCACTGTCCGGTGTCATGACTTTCAACTCAACAGAATTTCCTTCTTTTCTTTTACTGCGCAGTCTTTTCAAACCGAGTGAGTTTCGTTCAGCTCAAAATCTAACTGCTTCTTACGACTACCACTTCAGCGTTTCCTCTCGTCCCTTCCTCCACAAGGGAACGGTAAGCTCCTCTGTGACCCTATAAAGAAATTAATGACTCAAGCAAGCATAAAAAACGAGGGCCCGCATCTCAGAAAGAATCGGAGGCGACGCAAGATTAATTAAATTTTATTTTTTCAAATTCTACGAGCAAGAAAAAGAAAAAATGAACTGAACAAGTACTGCTTCATCAATGGTCCTCCAAACGATAACCCACCTAATCCCTTCCACTCCTTTCTCTCTCTCTCTCTCTCTCTCTCTCCCCCCCCACCCCCCCCCCCCCCCTC